>CM070010.1:21240087-21610087 GCA_036247105.1 Cirrhinus mrigala
TACGCGCACTTCAAATCTTGTAACTTTCAATACGAGAGTAACGGGCCATTCACATCAAGGATGATAGCTATAAATATTATTTTTTAATAACCATAGTAATTCCATGAGAGTTCTGCTTCTTCCTCCTCCTTCGGTCTGGAAGTCTATGGCAGCCCAAAGAAATGCTTGTGGTAGAGTTATGAAATTTGGCACACAAATAGAGGGCAGTCTCAATATTAACCATAGCAAATTTGGAGCCTCTATCTCAAACTCTCTAGCGCCACCAATAGGCCAAATTTGCACTTGTGTTTGTGCTAATAACTTTTGAAACGTTAAGTCTAGAAACAAAATTTTCCAGGTCAAGACTAGTGTTTGCTATTTTAAATTTTGCAAAAAAACTACTTTTTCGAACTCGTTCTAGATCGGTTTGTCCAATTTTCAAAATATTTACAATAGACCAATGGGTTCTCTTAAAGCACGTCAACGAATTTGATTAAATTCATGCAAGAAATGGACGTGAGGCTATATCTTTGTAAGATTTTAACGGAATCTGACCAAACTTGGTATCTGTTATGCCCAGCATGACTTGAGGGCACATGAGTAGCTTTGACACAGTGACACCTACTGGTCAAAAGATATTTAGAAAAAAAAAAAATTGTTTATAATTTCTCAACAGTTTAACCAGATCATAAGATTGATGTTGTTAGATTCAGAGTGTCATACTGAATCAAAACCAAGTTGTTCTATGTCAGCCATTTTTGATTGTGAACCAAAGCTTTTTCGTATACCAAACTGTTTTTGTAACATGTATTGACAAATTTGAAGTTTGTGCAAAAATGAGGACGTGCAAAAAGTTTCAGCACAGCGCCACCTACTGGTCCAAAGATATAAAAGAATTGACATTTCTGCAACTTCTGAACAGTTTGGCCAAAAATCATAAGATTAGTCTTGTTTGATTCAGAGCGGCATAATGAATTAAGCAATACCCAGTTTTTGTTTTGTTTGTTTTGTTTTGTTTTGTTTTTTTGAGTCTGGACCATTTTGAATTTTATAGTAAAATGCTGTATTTTATAAACACTTCAGCATATTGTTATGAATCTTGTGAATCTTATAGAGCTGCTTGTGGGAAAGTTATGAAACCGATAGAGGACAGTCTTATCATTAGCAACATCAAATTTGGAGTCTCTAACTCAAATTCTCTAGCGCCACCAATAGGCCAAATTTGCACTCGTATTTGTGCTAATAACTTTTGAAACATAAAGTCTAGAAGCAAAATTCTGCAGGTCAAGACTGTCTGCAATTTTGAATTTTTTGAAAATCTGATCAAACTTGGTACCTGTTATACCAAGCATGACTTGAGGGCACATGAGTAAGATATTAAAACATGACTTTTTTGTTTATAATTTCTCAACAGTTTAGCCAAATCACAAGATTGATGTTGTTAGATTCAGTGTGCTATACCGCATCAAACAAAACCCAGTTTTTCTTTGTCAGCCATTTTGATTGTGAACCATTTCGAATTTTATAGTAAAATTCTGTATTTTATAAATGCTTCAACATATTGTTATAAATCTTATTAATATTATAAAACTGCTTGTGAGAAACTTATGAAACCGAAGAGAACAGTCTTATCATTAACAACAGCAAATTTGGAGTCTCTAACTCACTCTGTAGCATCATCAACAGGCCAAATTTACACTCATGTTTCTGCTAATAACTTTTGATCCTAGGTGGTTTGTTCCATTTTCACCAAAATTAGCTCAGATCATCTTCAGAGAATTCTGGGAAAACGTTATCAAAAGCTTTTTAAAATATACCAAAGCGTTTTTGTAACGCGTGCTAATGAATTTGCCGAAGTTTGTACAAAAATGAGGGCACGTGTATAGCTTCGCCTACTGGTCAAAATGTATAACAAATTATGTTTCTGCTTCTAACTTCTGAAACGTGCACTAGTAATAGAAAGTAATCATCTATTGGTGCGGTCGTTAACAGTTTTTAGGGGCTAAGCACCGAATATGCTTAGGCACCTATTGTATCCATTAGATTTCTTGTTCTTGTTCTTCTTCTCCCATAGAACCGCTTGTGGGTAAGTTATGAAATTCAATAAAGGCAAAATCTGAACAATTTGAACACAGATAAAGGCAAATTTGAAGTCTCTATCTCAAGCCAAATTTGCACTCATATTTCTGCTAATAACTTTCAAACTGTAAGGCCTAGAGTTCAAGATTTTTTTTTTTTAAAAATCTACTTTTTAAAAAAAAAAAAAAATCTACTTTTTTTTAACTCTGATTGTCCGATTTTCACAAGATCATCTTCAGCCAATGTTGGCAAAAAGTTATCAAAAGACGATCGATCAAACTGTTCTCGCAAAGTGTGTTGAATTTAATTTGATGAAATTCACACAAAAACGGACATTCATAATGCAAAAATGCAACACTTAGCAGTTTTTGACCAAACTTGGTACCTGTTATACCAAGCATGACCTTAGAGCACAAGAATAGCTTCGGCACAATGACATCTACTGGTCAAAATATATATAAAAAATATACATTTTGTTTATAATTTCTGAACAGTTTATTCAAAAATCATAAGCTTGATCTCTTAGAGTGCCATAACGAATCAGACAATACCCAATTTTCCTATGCCAGCAATTTTTACAGCAAAGTAGGAACAGCTCCTTAGCTCTTCATTTTACCTCTGCTGTGCTAGGCCTCTTAACTGCTGCTTGCAGCTATATTTGTAATTTATTTTTATTTTTGTGAATGGGCTTTAGTAGTTTCTAGTGCAAAAGTGCGACTTTGTTGCTTACATAAACAGCTACTTGGTTAGCTTGCTAACCAAAATGGACCAAGTAATTAGCTAAGTTTGAATGTTTCACATAGGCAGTAGCCCTGGGCAGCACAAGAGACTTGATTTGTAATAAAGTTTGGCATTAATATGTTGCTAGGCTAACATTGTGACTATAAAACAATATGAGCAAACACAAATACTGGATAGCGCAATACATTTTTAATATGAATGGTGAAATATATTTGTTTTTGACTTTTATCTCACTTCGAACACTATCTTGCAGTTAGATTTTCTTCTTCATTGGGCTCATTGTAGTGTATTCTGGGATTGCTTTCTTTGCAAATAATACATGCAATATATTATTAATTCGTTCGCTTTGAAAAATAGTGATTATATAACATTATATTGGGAACTTCTTGTCTAGGTAGGTAGTGCACTAGTGTATTAGCATTATGTAATTTCAGATTTCTTTTATAATTCTCTCTCTCTTTCGAACTTATCTGAAACTTCTCGGTTTGTGGTCTTAGTGAGTATGAATTCCTGCTGATCATTTGAGATCGTGGTGAATATGAATTAATAAAAAGGTGTGAGAAATGTAGAGCAGTAGTAATGGCGCTATTGAAAGCTGTTGTCGTTCTCGTCTGATGCTAATAAAATTTACTTTCTTCAGTGATACAAGCTGATTGTCCATTGGCTGGCTAAAACTTAAAAGATATTTGCTTTGTCTTCCTGATTATTCTTTTGGGTTTAAGAGAATATTGAGTATGAGCTCAAGCGTGTGTCTGAATGAAAAATATATCAAAAAAGAGAGAGAGTTAGAAAAATTAGCATGGGAGTCACTCCAAGGACAAGCACTATGATGTCAGGCAAGTGGACAGTGGTAAAAGAAGCAAATACCTAAAGAATAGAAAACATTAAGTGATGTAGAGAGTGAGATTAGAGCGCTACAACCCACTTGACTCCACATAAACAACATCAAGACTCACATATAAAGTATTTATCACAGAAAATCATCGCTTGCCATACATTTTTTTGAATAATGTATTGTGTCCAGAAGAGCAACTTTTGACTGTTTGACACTGAAATTCATATGAAGTGATCATTATAGCAGATTATAGCAATACTCTAAGCCATTTTCAGTGTTCATTTTTGTTTAGTTATTATAGAGTGCTGCTTGAAAGTTTGTGAACCCTTTAGAATTTTCTATTTTTCTGCATAAATATGACCAAAAAGTTCATCAGATTTTCACACAAGTTTTGAAAAGAGAACCTAATTAAACAAATGAGATGAAAATATATTCTTTGTCATTTATTTATTATGAAAAAGTATCCAGAGTTGAATATTTGTGAGTTGCAAATGTATGTGAATCTCTAGGATTAGCAGTTAATTTAAAGGTGAAATCAGAGTCTGTTTGTTCAGAAGTGTTTTCAGTCAATAGCATGACAATTAGGTGTCAGTTTATGCTGTTTTATTTAAATAACACAAATCTATTAAAGTCTGATCATGTTTGTGAAAGTGAATCATGGCACAAACAAAGGTGATCTCTGAGGACCTCAGAAAAAGAGTTGTTGTTGCTCATCAGGCTGGAAAAGGTTACAAAATCATCTCTAAAGAGTTTGGACTTTACAAATCCACAGTCAGACAGATTGTGTACAAATGGAGAAATTCTAGACCACAGTTATCTCTCCAGAAGTGGTCGACCAACAAAGATCACTCCAAAGCGAGATGTAAAATAGTTTCCGAAGTTGCAAATAACCCCAGGATAACTTCAAAAAGGGGTCACAACAGATACTGAAAGCAAGGTTCACATACTTTTGCACCTCGCAAATATTTAAGACTGGATCATTTTTCACAGTAACTAAATGACAAAGTATATATTTTTGTCTTGTTTGTTTGATTGGATTCTCTTTGTCAACTTTAAGGACTTGTGTGAAAATCGAATGATGTTTTGCGTTATATTTATGCAGAAATATAGACAATTCTAAAGGGTTCACAAACCTTCAAGCAGCACTGTATGTTGGTGTCCATTTGTTTGATCAATGAGACACCAACTACTAATGTACAACTACCTTGTTTTATGCATCAATGTTATTTTATTGGCATTTTAAGTAAAGTGTGCCCATATGCTACTTGTTGTTGTTTGAATAGACAGTGATATATGTAATATGAACATTACAACAAATGTACATACAAATTTGTATGAAATTGGGGTAAGTTTATTTATTTATTTATTTAAGTGGCAGAAACACAATTCTGAAACACAATTTAACACAATTTATCTCACAATTCTGCTTATTTTTTTGCAATTGCTAGTTTATATCTTGCAATTCTGACTTTATTTCTAGGAATTGTGAGTTTATATCGCGCAATTCTGACTTTATAACTCACAATTGCGAGTTTATATCATGCAATTCTGAGAAGAAAAAGGTCAGAATTGTGAGTTTATATCTCGCAATTCTGACTTTATAACTTGTAATTGCAAGTTTATTTGATGCAATTCTGACTTTATTGCTCGCAACTGTAAGTTTGTATCATACAATTCTGAGAAGAAAAAGTCAGATTTGTGAGTTTATATCTCGCAATTCTGACTTTATAACTTGCAATTCCGAATTTATTTCACATAATTCTGAGAAAAAAGAATTGAGAGAGAGATTAAGAGAAAAAAATGTGAGATAAACAGTCACAATAACCTTTCTTTTCTTTTTTTCCTTTTTTTTTTTTTATTCAGTGGCAGATACTGACTTCCATATTAGTCAGTCACCAACAGAAGGGGGAAAAAAATAATTAATGGAAAGAAATAAAACTTTAACTGTTAATTTACTCACCCTTAGGTCACCCAAGACTAGTTAAGGCAAAAAGCAACTAAATGGGCCAACACTGACTTTGTTTCCCTTTAAGAAAGAGACATAAAAGAATAAAGAGTGCATGAATGCTTATAATTTTATGATTGATAAAAATGCAAATTCACCCTCTGCCAGTAGGTGGCGCTTATGGAACAGCAGCAATATTGCGTTTTTGCCATAAACATTATTTTAAACAGGGACAGATAAACAGCCACTGAAACTTTTCTGAAGACAGTTCCTTTCAGAGATACATTTATAATCCCCCACCCCGAATTCAGTGTTTAGAATGTCCAATATTTTGAGCAGCTCAAACTGTGATCTTGCTCTTTCTGGTAGCATGTCTGTTCTCTCTTTGAGTCTGTCTTCAGCGTATCCTCTGTTGATGTCCTTTGTGCAGACTTTGAAAAGTTTCCACACAAAATTACATTTTCGGAAATGATTGCAATGTTTTTTTTGTAATAAAACGACATAAAAATGAAAAAAAAAAAAGGAGCAAAAAACGTCTCATTCTGGTTGATGACAGGTCAACCAGTGCATCTCTAGCAAAAAAAAGTTCTTTAGCTGAATCCATGGTCCTTGGTGATTCATAAAATCCAAGTCAACGGCTACTGTCACATGAGCTGTATGTTTCTTGGCTAGAAGGTTGAAGGGCCTCTAGAGCCCTTATGTCTATGTCAATATACATTTATGTATGTGTTAATGTCTGCATGTGTGACAGCGACAAGTTATTTATAACATCTCCGCATGTAATATATTGGCAGTCCACTTCTCACACACACACATGCACAGTCTGACAGATGTGAGACCTACCTTTAAGGCAAATTAGTCCTTTTCTCTACATTTCCACCCCTTGATAGGAAATGACAGTGGCACCTGCTTTGCCTCAATAAGTATAAACATTTCTGCCACAGAAATCACTTCACCCTCTCTCAGATAAATCACACGTCTCTCCCTGCTCTTCTGTTTAATGGCATCTCCGCTCTGACACTGTAAAAGCGAACATTAACTTGTTTCGTGTGGTCTGAAAGCGCATGAAATGGAGCCGAGCTGTAACCAATCGTGCTTTTGGAGTTGTTGCATCGGTGTTGGTTTCCTCACACAGCAGACGTGCTTTAGGGCCCAAAGCCGCCCCCGTGCACTTCAGAAGCATTCATGACCAATGGGGTTGACGCTTTATAAGGCGGTAATGAAACTCACATTTCCACACTTTATGGTGTGTATTCACAATCCCGTAAGACATTATAGCCAATGCATTAAACCTCAGAGATAGGAAGCGATTGAGATCGCGGGGGTTTCTGTCTTTTGAATAAGCATGCGTGTACATTCACTTGCATTCAATTCCATGCTTATATACAAAAATCTATGCTGATCATTCAGGACAGTCTGTTCTGTTTGCTGTGAAACTTGATGATTTCATCTTTATTTGTTTAGAGTTCAGGGTCAGAGTTGTGTGCGCGCGTGCGTGTGCAGATGAGTGTTATTGTTTGTTTGAAATCCGGGCAGTCTCGCGCTTAGAAAAGATTTTTTTATTTTTTATTTTTTCATCATAGGACAACTTTTTTAATCCATGGTATTGTATTAGAACCTAATCTCATAGGAAAACATTTTTGAAGTTTCATGTGATGTCATGTGAGAACCATTTTGAAGGGATAGTTCACCCAAAAATGAAAATTCAGTCATTAATTACTCACCCTCATGTCGTTCCAAACCTGCAAGACCATTTTTGGAACACAAATTAAGATGTTTTAGATGAAATCCGAGAGCTTTCTCACCCTGCATAGACATCAACGCAACTGACACGTTTAAGGCCCTGAAGGTAGTAAGGATATTGTTAGAATAGTTGACGTGATATTAGTGGTTCAATTTTATGAGGCGAAGAGAATACATTTGGTGCCAAAAGAAAATAAAAATAACTTTATTCAACAATTTCTTTTCTTCCGTGTCAGGGTTTGGAACGACATGAAGGTAAGTAATTGACCCTACGCAAACACCCGCCCTCCGTAGTTACTGTTGCTATGTCCGACAAACAATGCCGCTCTTACACTACACATCATCTTCTAACGCAGTGAAAAATACATTGCGGAGCAAAGAGGAAACTGACAACACACCGACAGACAAGTTACAGGCAGGTTACTTCTGGTATAAAACAAGGTCTCAGCTTTAAAATGTGTTCTTATTTTAAGAAATAAATGCCGTCAAACAATAAATACCGTTTTGTGGCTCTTTCAGATCGCTGTATTGCATCAGTTCAAGCAGCAACATGTGAACCAATTGTTTTCTTTTAATATTTACTTAACCCTCAAGCATCCTTCGTATAGCAGCCCTTAATTTGTCCTTCGTGGACAAATTTGGGCACAAAGGTCTCAGGTGTGATTTGTTTTTTTTTTTGTTTTTTTTAAATGTCATATCACTGTCTTCGATAAAATAAAAACTCTCAATTTATGCAATTTAAAAAAAAAAGTACCATATTTTTAAATGTAAAATATGCTTATTTTTATGCTATATTTAATATTTCTTTTACTGCAGTAAAAACTAAATAATAAAAAAAAAAAAATATTCCAGGAAGTTCAGACAGCCAAAACATCAAATTTAAATAACGCAAAAAAGTAAAATGGAACCAAATGGTGCTGAACAGGTAAAAAAAAAAAAAAACAGTAAACCTAATGAGTAGCATGTTCCAGACATTTTTTTGTTTGGACTCACCAACAAATCTTGCAGTAGGAATTCAGTCTTACTTTGAAGTGTGTGTTTGTATTGTGTGAGGGCTAGGTTTAGGCATAGAGTAGGTGTAGGACGATAGAAAATATGGTTTGTACAGTATAAAAACCATTACACCTATGGAATGTCCCCATAAAACATGGAAATGGTGTGTGTGTGTGTGTGTGTGTGTGTGTGTGTGTGTTTTCAGGTGGCAAACTTAGAAAAAATAGCCATTATTTCAACCACAGAAAGTCGTCAATACACAACATTTTTCAAGTTAAAGTTAAAGAGAGCTGATCTACTCTCCTGACTGATTTGTTTGTCAGACAGAATGGCAGATTCGCAGTTATGATTAGTCAGATCCCCTGTCAATCAAGCTCTTTGTAAATGGTCAATTAATGACAGAATTTTCATATTTGGGTGAACTACACTCTAAAAAATGCTGGGTTAAAAACAACCCAATTTGGGTTATTTTGGCAACCCAGCGCTGGGTGAAAAAGGGACGAACCCAACGCTGGGTTGTTTTGTTTTCCATTTAAAATTGAATATTACGTCATAGAAGAACATGTAACTTTCATATGATGTCACAGTAGAACATTTTAAACTTCTTTAAGATGTCATGGGAGAATCTATAAGCTCCATATGATGCCACAGGAAAATCTTTTTTCAAGTTCCATATGATATCTCAGGAGAACTTTTTTCAAGTTCAATGTAATGTCATATGAAAACCCTTTTTTAATTTTCATATATTGTCATTGCTTTTTTTTTTTTTTTTTTTAAAGCCTTATGATGTCATAAGACAACATTTTTATGCTTCATATGATGTCATAGGATATATGACATCATATGAAGGATATATATATACATTGATATTGTCATATATTGATATTGTCAAAACTTAATAGCCCTATACAACCAAAACTGATGACAAGGATGTTCTTCACTGTTCCTTAAAGGGACAGTTCACCTAAAAATGAAAATTCTGTCATTAATTACTCACCCTTATGTCGTTTCAAACCATTACACTTTTGCTCATCTTCAGAACAGAAATGAAGATATTTTTGATGAAATCTGACCCTGCATAGACAGCAACCCAACTGACACGTGACATCAGTGGTTCAAACCTTAATTTTATGAAGCTACAAAAGTACTTTTTGTGCGGAAAGTAAACAAAAATAACAATTTCTTCTCTTCCTTGTCAGTCTTCGACGCGTGTGTAGAAGCATTGCTGTCTATGCGGTGTCAAAAAGCTCCCCGATATCATCAAAAATATCTTAATTTGTGTTTTGACGATGAACAAATGTCTTACAGGTTTGGTACAAAATGAGACAGAATTTACATTTTTGGGTCTATCCCTTTAAGAACCTTTATTTTCAAAGAGCGTTTGCTGGTGTGTCTGTATATGAATGCATCATCTTGTTTTCCATGTTGTTCGGTGTGTGTTTTGTAAATGCAAACGCCACGTGCCTACTGGTGCCGTCTCAGCGAGCTCATAATGTGACCTGACAGCCTACATCCCCCAGCATGCCGAGCTCAGAGGGGGCGCATACGGGCAGCTGTCACGGGCGTCACTCACAGTAACCACAGGGGTACAAAGCCATGGCTTCATAAGTCCTTTATTTTTGGAAAATAAGAGAGGACGGGGGAAGAAATTGAAGGGGTTTGAGTGACAGGTGGGGTTGGGGGGCGGGGGGGGGTGTGCGCATTAGACGAATGCCAGGTTGTTCTTTCACTTTGTCTGGAGAGACTCAGAAAGTAAACAATAATATGATGTCCAGGCAAGATTAATCAATAGCAGAGCAAACAGAGTCTGATTAAGACCAAAGACCAGTGTCGGAATCCCTGGGAAATATTTGCCAATAAACATCAGCTTTTCTTTCATTCTCCATTCAGCTCTCTCCCTAAACTCCCATTATTTTACCCTCCATCCTCGCTTTTTCTTTTAGTATACCTGCTTCCCTTCTCTTTCATCTTTAGCTTTTTTTTTTTTTTTTTTCTCTGGCACATTCCACTTAGCACCCATCGGCTCAATTATGGATGTGAATTACATGTGGCGGAGAGCCTTTTAAGAGTAAAATGTGAAAATGATTGTGCTCACTTGTAATTAGATGAGGAATGGCTACCCAGAATGTACAGTAATTCCTACGGCAGTCTCTCTCGCTCTCTCGCTCTCTGTGACGGCACTTTTAGGATGTGTGTGAGAGCGTGTGCATGTCTGGTTTGCTTTTTGGAGCATCTCAGTGGTCTAATTGCCATCAACAGGGGGCAAAATTAAAAAGGCTAAGCTAATTCGGAGAGTGAGAGAATGGGAGGGAGGGAGAGAGTTTTGCCCATTTAGAATTAAGTGAGACAAAATGAATGAATATTTTAAGAATGACACGATTCATACACTTTCTGTATCATTTCGAGACACGTTTCGATTTCTTTCTTGGTTTTTAAGTTAATGTCAGTGGGCTGAAATAATTAGTGACAACCTATTTCTTGTTTTTGTAATGGTTAACCTTTTCCGCATTTTATTTGTTTGTTTGCTTGTTTGGTCGGTTGCAGTTTATTTAGCAGCATTTTGGCCGGCTGATCATAATTGCAAAATGATCCAGAGAAAATCTTCTGCTTCAGTGAAATCTGACCTTTTGTACAACAGAGTTCACACACTCAGTGCCACAAATTGTTTGTTTATTTACTATTTATTTTTGTACTATTTATTTATATATATATTTTTTTCATTTATAGAATATAGGAGTAATTACTAGTTTTTAATTAAAATGTATTTATTTATTTTATTAATGTAAAACATTTATTACATTTTACATCATAAAATCCTACAAATGGTTACAAATATTATTGTTATTATATAATTTTTAACTTTTTGCCTGATATACAGTTGAAATCAAAAGTTTACATACACCTTGCAGAATCTGCAAAATGTGAATTATTTTACAGAACTAAGAGGGATCAAAATGCTTGTTATTATTTATTTATTTATTTAGTACTGCCCTGAATAAGATATTTCAATTCTTTGGTTTTTCAGCATTTTTGTGTATTTGAACCCTTTCCAACAATGACTGTATGATTTTGAGATCCATCTTTTCACTCTGAGGACAACTGAGGGACTCATATGCAACCATTACAGAAGGTTCAAACACTCACTGATTTTTCTTATTTTGCCTAAATATCTTTTTTTTTTTTTTCATTTAGTACTGCCCTTCAGAAGCTACAGAAGATATTTGCAGGTTTCCCAGAAAACAAAATAAGTTTAATTTACCCTAATCTTGAAATTCCAAAAGTTTTCACCCCCGACTCTTAATGCATCGTGTGTCCTTCTGGGGCATCAGTGAGCATTTGAACCTTCTGTAATAGTTGCATAGGAGTCCCTCCGTTGTCCTCAGTGTACAAAGATGGATCTCAAAATCATACAAGGGACTCATGAACAACTATCACAAAAAAGAAAAAGAAAAGAAATTATAATTTTCAAATCACAGGTAACAACAGTGTTAAAAATCAAGTGTATGTAAACTTTTGAACGGGGTCGTTTTTATAAATTATTATAATTATTATTTCATTTTGTGGAATATATGTAAATGTATTTTATGTGAAATGTTTTATTCAGGTCAGTACTTAATAAAAAATAAAATGCATTTTACATGATCCCTCTTATTTTGCTAAAATAACATTTTGCAGATTCTGCAAGGTGTATGTAAACTTCTGGTTTCAATTGTAAATATGCTTTGGTATTCCATGAAATAAATATAAATAATACATACTGATAAATAAGTTATTATAAATCACACACACACACATATCCACTTGTTATTCGGAATGTAATACATTCCATTTTAACGGCATGTTTTGCTCACACCATACAAAGACTTCAAATGTCAAAGGTAAGTCTCATCTAGATTTCATTTCTTCTTTCTCTATCATTTTTCTCGTAATTAAAAATTAGTCTATGTCAAAACACCTCTGCTGTCTTTGAAAATCGCACAGAACAGAACAAAATTAGATAATTGTTTTAATGGCGTTAAATACAATTACTGGTTTCACACATATTTTATTAACATTCTAAATTAACATGTTAGCTTCCGCCGTCCTAATTCTATTTTCGAAGCTTTCATCTTTGTTGAAACAGATTTTTACAAATGTACCCAGTGACTGACGCTGTACCACACCATTCCTCAGTCCAGGATCTTTCCTACAGTCTTACACAAGCAAGTAAAACACTAAAGGCTGCAACATATTCATAAATAAAGAATAAGGCAAAAGATGCAAAGTGAGACAAAAAGAAACACTGAAGCGAAGGGGGGAATAAAAATGAAATAACTTTCAGCTTTGTGTTGAATTTTCAGGCATGGCTCGAGTCTCTATTCCCAGCCCCTCAGCTGATAAACGAATGTTTTCATTAAATATTCTAGCGCCACTTCTCAAGATATGCACATATTAAGTGGGATTGCAATGAAATTGTTGCTATATGCTATGACAAGCCATGCTACATCTCAACTTTTTAACACTAATACTGTGAAGACAGATTATAAGCAGGGTTTATGAAGAGAGCAGCATGTGAAGTTACATTTTTGACCTTCAGGAGAGTCATTTTTGGAAGAGAAATAGCAATATCTAATTTCAACGCCTATAAAATGTGACCTCAGTGTGTCTAGCCAAAAGTGGATCATGCTTTAGACTGTCTTTACCTCTTATAATGGGCTTTTAGCCTTTAAAACGAGTCTTAAAATGACTGGGGAAAGAAATTTAAAAAAATCAAGCATGGTTTTTAACAGCTGCTGCTTCTAAAACACTGAAACCACCTGATTAGAATTAAAGTTAAAGTCACAGTCAAGTATGTTTTTCCAAATTTTAAACAAAACTACACTTTACAATCTTTATATGCTTTATATTTGATTTGCAGCACAGTTATAACTGTTTGGTATTTACATTAACCATATTTTTTTTTTTTTACCTAATAATGCAGACTCTAAGTGACCTTATACTGCTGGGAAATGAATGTACCTTAGCAAATATCAGTCTTCAGTATTAAAAAAGGGATGATTTACAGAAATAGTGTCAGATTATCTTGATAGCTTCATACTAAATTCATTTTAAAATCTAATTAAATATAGATCATTTTTTAATGAAGTAAAGGACTAAACAGAAGCAAACAATACTTGCTTTAATTTTGATTTAATTTAATTTAATTTTATAAAGTTAAAAAATCACATCATTTTATATTCTTAGAAAGTAATTAATCAGATAATCTTCATTAATTAGAAACTTTGAATGCAGTTCGGCAGTAGCTGGCTAATTCCATCAAACAACTAGTAATTGGGAAGCGAAACACGTGAGCACGCAGAATGCATTCAGATATGAGTACAGAACAAATCACTGAAGTCAAAGTTTGCGTCAATCTGAGGCTTTCCATTTTGGTGTCTGCATCAAATTAAATTTGCAAAAAGTAATTTTATATACATAGAAGCATATTAAATGCAAGTAACGTTTCTGCTTTAATGCTTCAAATAACTTTTGTGAAAATAAAATGTCAAAATATGGATGAAAATAATGTTCCCTCATCATTCAGCGTGATTGAAGTCAATTCAACTGATTTATGTAAAAATGAAACAATGAAAACAACATACTATTCTGACCTGTGCTTATTAAAATAATAAAGGAATAAATAAAGGAAAAGTGATCATACTAAATTTTATTACAGTTTAAACGATTTAATACTTATTGGTCATAAATAGGTATATCATAGTGGTTTAAAGGATAGTGACAACAATCGGTAAAGATTTACCATTATTAGTATTTTAGGGAATGCATTGTGATCGTTAATTAGAGTCTTTTAATGTTATCTAATGATTCTTGATCTAAATACAGTCATGGCCAAAAATACCGGCACCCTTGCAGTTCTGTCAGAAAAATGCAATCCTTCTCTCAGAAAATTGTGGCAGTTGCAAATGTTTTGGTACTCACATGTTTATTTTTTTATTTTATTTTATTTTATTTTATCATTATTATTATTTATTTATTTATTTATTTTTTGTTTGCTTTGGAACAACACAAAAAAAAACAGAAGAAAAGTCAAATCTGATACAATTCCACACAGAACCCAAAAAATGCACTGGACAAAATTATTGGCACCCTTAACGTAATATTTGGTAGCACCCCCTTTGGAAAAAATAACTGAAATCAATCGCTTCCTGTAACCATGAATGAGTTTCTTACACCTCTTACACCACTTACTAGAATTTTGAACCACTCTTCTTTCGCAAACTGCTCCAGGTCATTCAGATTTGAAGGATGCCTTCTCCCAGCTGCTGTTTTGAGATCTCTTCACAGGTGTTCTATGGGATTCAGAACAGCGCTTTGTTTGCAACCATTTCTGAGTGCTTTTTGAAGTGTGTTTCGGGTCATTGTCCTGCTAGAGGACAGATGACCTCTGGTGGAGACGCAGCTTTCTGACACTGGCCACTACGTTGCGCCCCAACATTCTTTGGTAATCATCAGATTTCATGAGTGCCAGAAGCAGCTAAGCAACCCCAAAACATCTTTGAACCTCCACCATGTTTGACTGTAGGGACTGTGTTCTTTTCTTTGAAGCCCTCATTTCTTTTTCAGTAAACAGTGCCATGATGTCCTTTACCAAAAAGCTCTACTTTTGTCTCGTCTTTCCACAGTACGTTCTCCCAGAAGGATTGTGGTTTTGTCACATAAGTTTTGGCAAACTCCAGTCTTGCTTTTTTTATGCCTTTGTGTCAGCAGTGGTGTCCTCCTGGGTCTCCTACCATATCGTCCCTTTTCATTCAGATGGCGATGGATAGTGCGAGCTGACACTGTTGTACCCTGTGTCTGCAGATCAGCTTGCATTTGTTTGGAAGTTAATCAGGGTTCTTTATCCACCATTCGAACAGTCCTTCGTTGTAATTTTTCATTAATTTTCTCTTCCGTCCACATCCAGGGCGGTTAGCTAGAGTGCCATGGGCTGTAAACCTCTTGATGATATTGCGCACAGTGAACACAGAAACATTAAGATCTCTGGAGATGGACTTGTATCCTTGAGATTGTCCATGTTTTTCCACAGTTTTTTTCTCTCAAATCCACAGACAACTCTTTACATTTCTTTCTTTTCTTCATGCTCAGTGTGACACACAACACAAAGGTTAAATCAACTTTTCCATTTTAACTGGTTGCAAGTGTGATTACTATATTGCCCACACATGTTACTTGCCACAGGTGTGTCTAAATACAAATTACAGGAGCATCACATGCTTGAAAAGCAATTATTTCTTACAATTTTGACAAGGTGCCAATCATTTTGTCCAGTCCATTTTTGAGTTCTGTGTGCAATTTTTAAGTTTGACTTTTTTTCTCAGTTTTTTTGTGTTGTAGCAGTGCAAATAAAAAAAAACAATAAGCACGTGAATACCATAACATTTGCAATTGGAACAATTTTCGGAAAGAAATTGCATATTCTGACAGAATTGCAAGGGTGCCGATATTTTTGGCCATGACATGTTATATTGAATGACATTTTAGCGTCTGTTTCTGACACAGAACCACGATGCGCTGTGCCTTGTTTACAAGCAGAGGAAAGCACACACATGCATCGTAGCACTTTCATGAATCTGTGTTGAAAACTCTGGGCCTTGAATGTGGTAGTTGTGTTGCTGTCTGTGGAGGGTCAGAAAGCTCTTGGATTTAATCAAAAATATCTTCATTTGTCTTACAAAGATCAACGGCGGTCTTACTGGTTTGGAACGTCATGAGTGAGTAATTAATGACAGATCTTGATCTCTTTAACCTGTTAAATAAATTATTTGATTTGATCATTTGTCCCACGTTGACTGTAACTAAGTGAAATAAACCACATTTATAAACCACATTAACTTTCACTGCCAAAACACACTGTGGTTTCAAATTAATGTTGTGCAACAAAACCTAAAAGTTTCTTTAAAATAATGTTAACCACAGGCCATGTTTTGCTCATAAATTGGAAATGACTATATGAAAACCCATTAGAAACTCCTGCCAGAGCCCAATGGCTTAAAATGCTAATTATTTTCCACATTTTAGGAATACAAACTAAACAGCTCTTGTGATAAAGTCATTAATCCTCTCTGGTCTCATCAAAATATGACTTTACCAGTGGCGTGTGTGGAGGCAAAGGCTTCTCTTCACGTTTTGAATTTTGTAATGCTATGTAATATATTTGTGGCACACTATCCCTAAATAGTTCCAAAAATGAAAATTCTGTCATAATTTACCCCCTTTTAAACTCACCCTCATGCCGTTCCAAACCTGTAAGATCTTCGTTCATTTTTTTTGGAACACAAATTAAGATACTTTTGATGAAGTCCAATAGCTTTCTGACCGTGCATAGACAGCAACGCAACTGACATGTTCAAGGCCCGGAAAGGTAGTTAGGAATGCACACGCCTGTGTTGTAGTACTCTTGTGAATGCACTTTAAACACTGACATGGAAGAGAAGAAATTGTTAAATGTAGTTGTTAGTTTTGTTTCTTTGTGCACAAAAAAGTATTCTCATAGCTTTCATAAAATTACTGATGTCATATGGACTATTTTAATGATGCCCTTACTACCTTTCTGGGGCTTGAACATAGTAGTTGCGTTGCTGTCTATGCAGCGTCAAGAAGCTCTCAGATTTTATCAAAAATATTTTAATTTCTGTTCTGAAGATAACAAAGGTCTTACAAGTTTGGAACAACCTGAGGGTGAGTAATTAATGACAGAATCTTCATTTTTGGGTGAACAGCCCCTTTAAGGGTGAAAAAACAATGTCATTGATCGTCATCATATTTATTTTGTTTATTTCAGAGCTAAGTGCTCACTAAAAACCGACCCACTCTCAGACCATTTAAAGTCAATTTAAATTCATTTTCATTCATACAGGAACTAAAGTGGTGACATTTGAGTGGGCGGGTAGTTTACTTTGCAATTAGTCAATTTTTTTAATCAGCAGTTTGACCTATTCAGAATGTTGTATAGACAAATTGTAAGTGTGTATTGTCACATTTGTAGGTTAATCAGCCAATTATTTTGAAGAATAAACATGATTGATGAGACAAAACATCTCACTTTGTTTAAATTCTTTAAAGTGTCTTTAACCAGTTTGCTTGTTGATATAAAAGTTGTTAGAACATTATTTTAGTTGAGTAATATTGAAAATATGTAGAGTCACATTTATGTTAAGATCAGGTTGCATCAATTCAGAAAATTGTTTGCGAAGCACAGTTATTTTTTTATTATTAAACACAATGGCATGAAGTGTATCAATACTAGCGCAAGTGTTTTTGAAGAGGCTGCACTTGAGTTCTGACGGCTGAGATCTCATCCTCCTTTTAGACACAGAGGATATGGATGTTTGAGGCGAGTTATGCTTGTAGATCACAGAGAACAAGATATACACTACAGAACTTCCCATTCCTGGCCCTTTTAAGGGTCTTATGTTTTATTCAAGCAGAAATATGGAGCTAGTGTGTGGGGTTTAGTAGTCATGTCTGAAGATAGCAGGGCCATAGCCTGGATAGAAATCCTCAGACAGTGAATGTGAGTCACACAGAAATAGACATTTATGTTAATTCCTTTAGCGGAGTTTGGTTGTTTCAATCAATTAAGAAATTAGGAATATTAAAAAAAAATTTAATTATGTACACTGTAAAAAACAATTTGTTTCAACTTAAAATAATTTGTTACCTGGCTGCCTTAAAAATTTAAGTTCAGTCAACTCAAAAAAAAAAGTTTATTCAACTTGAAATGTTAAGTTATATTAAGTGACAACTTAGATATTTGAGTTGATTCAACTTAAAATTTTAAGGCAGCTGGGTTCCTTACCCACTTACCCAGCTTTTAAGTTTAACAAACACAAATATCTAAGTTGTCACTTAGTACAACTTAACATTTTAAGTTGACTAAACTTATTTGAGTTGAGTGAACTTAAAATTTTAAGGCAGCAGGGTAACAAATTATTTTAAGCTGACTCAACAACTTGTGTTTTTGGTTTTTTACAGTGTATATGTGACCTTGGTCCACAAAACCAGTCTTAAGTAGCACGGGTATATTTGTAGCAATAGCCAAAAATACATTGTATGGGTCAAAACGATAATTTTTTCTTTTATGCCAAAAATCATTAGGATATTAAATAAAGATCATGTTCCATGAAGATATTTTGTAAATTTCCTACCATAAATATATCAAAACTTAATTTTCGATTAGTAATAGACATTGCTAAGAATTTTATTTGGACAACTTTAAAGGTGATTTTTCTCAATATTTAGATTTTTTTTTTTTGCATCCTCAGATTCCAGATTTTCAAATAGTGGAACCTCGTCCTATCCTAACAAACCATATATCAATGGAAAGCATATTTATCCAGCTTTCAGATGATGTATAAATCTCCATTTTGAAAAATTATGACATATTCACATATTGTCACATATTGTTCCCTAAAACGCACATGCCAATAAAGAACCATTGTTTTTTAGGAGTGAAAAACATCTACTCTGCCAGATTATTCCTGAATGATATTCAAACTTTTGTCAGTGGAGCCCAATAGTTTCTATGGCGCTCGCCAACAAACTGAATTTTGATTTGATATGCAATATGTCTAAGAAAACATCTCCAGGGCAAAATGCAACATGCATATACATGTCACTCACATAAGGTTCTTGATTCTCAGTGGATTTGCTACGACACTTCCTCGGTTTAACATACGAAGTAACTAATTATTAAGTCTGGAATCATTAGATCCAAGTGTTAAGGTGTGAATTAACTTGTTTCTTTTAGTAAATGATGACTGCGAGGTGCAAGGGACTCTGGGAATTGTAGTGTCTTAATGACACATCGTTATATTGAGTTCATCTGTCCATATGCAGAGCTGTGGAGGAGTTTAAGAGGATAAGAGGACTAAACCAGAACAAAACCCTACGGCTTGAATATGCCATGATGCTTTATTCTGATGTTTGTTATGCAACTGGAGTTTTGCCGCAGGTTTTTGTGAGTGTGATTTCGTTTTTGGAGACCTATCTGCGTGTCTGAGTGTGTTTGAAAGATGTGTGTTTGACAGCTCTGTGACTGAGTAGAAATCTACTCATAACTACCAGCATGTTAATACTTAACCTCACATAACCAGACTTTTGACCGTCGGTGTAAAGTCTGCCCATTGTGTGGTTTATTCTCACCCAGGAGAGCGTCTGATGTTACATTGCATTCAACTAGTTGTTAGTTAGTTCAGCCATTATCTAGAGTCATTTATGTAACATACCGTAAACACTGACTTTTTGAATTGTCAACTAGTTTTCTAGTTGAGTAGTTGACTGTTAATTTTAACAAAGAATTTTTTGCTTTTAGCCATGACTAAAATGACTAAAATAGCATTTTGTTTTATTCATATTTTAGTCATCTTGTTTTTGTTTTGTATTGCACTATATATTACTTTTTTCTTTCAGATGAATACAATTGGAGTTATATTAAAAAAAAAAGTCCTGGTTCTTCCAAGCTTTATAATGTCAGTGAATGGCTGTTGAGATTTTGAAGTCCAAGAAAGTGCATCCATCCATCATAAAAAATACTCCACATGGCTCTGGGGGGTTAATAAAGGCCTTCTGAAGTGAACTGATGCATTTGTGTAAAAAAAATATCCATATTTAAAACTTTATAAACCATAATTTCTAGCTTCCGCTAACTGTCGTACACACGTTCATGAGAAAGCTGTGTTCCAGCGGATGACGTAGGACATAGACGTTCCTCCCCAAAACATTTTAGTTTCGTTTTTATTCACTGGTGAAAATGTCAATAGATTTTCGGCATAGTTTTTATCATTAAAAACAAGTTTTTATTTTAATTTTGTCTTTGTCAGCGAAATTAACACCAATAGTTAAGGAGTGAAAATGAATAGTTGGGTAACCCTACTTGTTTTTTTTTTCAAATAAAACTTGCTTTTTATGTCTTGTTTTGTGACTTCTAAAAAAAAAAAAAAAAAAAAAAAAAAAAAAGAAATACATTGAAAATATTTATTTATCTTATGAATGCAAAGAGTATTTTTTTTAATTTAATGTTTTAGCATTAACATTTTAATTAAAAATATTTTCCCCCTCTTTCTTCTTCTGTCATTGACCCTTTAAACAGTGCAGAAGCAGGGCTCTACGCTTACTTTTCTTTTTAGAAACACTTGTGCTCCCAACTTAAAAAATTTAGGAGCACAGTCAAAATTTCAGGAGCACCTTCTAATCAATAATCAAAAAAATCTGATCAAAAATTAGCCTTCCCATTACGAGGTGTATTTTCATATGTTTAATGAGGCTCAGAGGTGGCATGAGTGCAATCAAATTCATAAATTTATGTTGAGATTAATGTTTTAAATATGAAATTTTAAATATTGAAATATTCTATATGATTTAAATGAAAAGATACTTTAAAAAAATAAACTAAAACTGCCAGTAGCTGGCGGCAAGTCACTAATTTAATTACTGAATCACGCATTCATTTGATTCGTTCGAACGGCTGATTCATTCAGGAATAAAGCAAGTGTATTAATGAAAGGGAAATTGAGTCATTGACTCACTAGATTTGTTTAAAAATGCACACTCATTCATAAACGAAACACAGCTGTGTTTGAATGGAGATGCGCAGCAGCTCAAATGTGAGTTGTTTTAAACGAAGATTTGAGACATGAACGAAAAAATAAAACTTTGACGAATAAATTGTTAAAGTCAGACAATGTAAGTTACTTAATATTAACTTCTTTATTTAACTGTTATATTAAATCAATATCTCATTTACAAACTCACTTAAAAATCATTAAAAGCTGTCACTCGTCTTAGTTCATTGCAATCCATTATAATCCACAAAGCTCTCTACACTTTGTTTATGAAAGGATTCGTGAGATATGTCTGCGATACATAACTCAACGTTGCAAAAACAAATAGAAACTTTTGAAGCTCCCCTCAGCGCAAACACAAATATGCTGATCGGGTCAGTTGCACAGGTGCTCCTAAATGTTTTTCATGGTCGCAGTTTCCAGTCGCACTGTAGAGCCCTAAAAAAGAGATTTAGTAAAATCTACACTATTTGAGAAAAAATGTTGGTTCTGAATAAATAATAAGAGAGCAAACTTGAGAGCAAGACTTCTTTGCACCGTTAAGATGTACACCATGCATGATTTATGCCACGGAACAGACAATATGTCATAGTTGGAACTCATTTAATCATTAGCAAGGTTATGAACCATAACACACTTCACATTTGGTTTAGAATAAGGTGACCAGAGACAAAAGTTATTGACCTGGCCTGCTTCAAATCTTATGTAACTTTTTTTTATCTAATGTAATTTTCTTGATATGCAATTTTATGAGAATAGCTCATGGTATTGAATCTTTGAGAGAAATTAAAGCATTTAATTTGAGGTCATAAGTTAACAGTAAGACAGATATGCCAATTGTTTCCTGTGAATGTGGAAAGTAGTGTTTTTTCAGGATGGCTGAATTTTGAACACCTAAAGGCCATCATTGAGCATCTGTCAGCTCATTTTTTGTGTTTTTTTTTTTTTTTTCCACACTCTCTGTTTTTTTTTTTTTTTTTTTTGGCTGGTTGAGCATGTTGAATCGGTGTCAGGCAGTTGGTGAGACAATCACTTTTATTGGCTGTTCAGCTTAGCGAACCATCTTTGTCATCTTACCTGAGCATTCAAATACATATCATAAAGCCTGTCTAGAATGATATGCACTACTGCCGCTAGCTGATACAGACAGTTATTCTCTCTCTCACGCAAGTCCAGAGCGTACATTCTAGTTGGCCTTTGGCTGTAGTTATCGCAGTGTGTTCAAGCACAAATTTCTGGCCCATCAGCACATGGCGTGAGGCGACAACACAGTTGGCTTTCATTGCCGCTAGTTCTTTGTTGTCGGTTTGGTGTGTCACAGCCTTAAGAGGTTTCACAAGTCATCCCGATTTATTGGTTGTATGTTCTTTTTTATATCAATGAGATATCAAAAACTTGACATTGTTGTTCAACTTTTCACCTTGTCTCTATTAGAGGTTTGTGTTGTTTACTTGGGTGATGTAGTTATTCTGGAACCTGGCTGGCGAGTGTGATGATGTGTTTACAGGTAGAACAGAGTTAATCTAATTGGATTGAAGGCTGACACATTGATTAATATAGTTGATGAATGCCAGCAGCAGGGGTGGTGTGGACACACACAAACACACACACACAAGCAGTAAAATTAATCAGGATATTCTTGCATCATCGCTCTGAATTGCTATTGTGATTGTGCTCCCTTCTTCCTGTTCTAACATTATTATTATTTATTTTATTTGACATGGACATCACAGTTACATTGGACAAACAATATGCATTTGCTTAAGTGTTTTAGCATATATGCTAATTCTCAACACCTGTCCAAGGGAGACTTGATGTTTAAAGAAAACAAAAAAAACAATAATAATCATCACAATACACAAAAAGTAATAATAACAATACTAACAATGGACGAAAGGAAAAAAAGAAGAAAACAAAAACATTTACGTACATCAGCTATAAAGCAAAGGTAACATGATCAAACAATAACCTGACAGTAAACTATTTATGTAAACACTGTTGTTTTATTTTTAACCATCGTTTAAGTCCTCTATTAAAAGCATTGCCATTATTTTCTAATTTTATATTAGTAGGTAAAGCATTCCAGAGTTTTGCCCCCAGCAAAAAGAGACTGACCAAAAGAGGTCTTATATTTAGGAACAAGGCAATCACCACTAAAAGTGGCTCGTGTGTTTGCCCTATGAGAAGTCTGACGTTTACTGATTAATTCGGAAAACAGCAGTGATGCATGATTCTTCATACATTTAAAAACCAGTTTAAGATAAGATCAAAACTAAGAAGGTTATGCTTTTATAGAGCATTGCAATGATGCCATCGCAACATTTAAAAGTCATAAATATAAAAACTTACACTGCAAGAAACATGTTGAGTCAACTTAAAATAATTTGTTACCTAGCTGCCTTAAAATTTTAAGTTAAGTCAACTCAAAAATGTTTAGTCAACTTGAAATGAAGTTGTACTAAGTAACAACTTAGTACAGTTTAAAATAATTTGTTACCCAGCTGCCTTAAAATTTTAAGTTCAGTCAACTCAAAAATGTTTAGTCAACTTGAAATGTTAAGTCGTACTAAGTAACAACTTAGATATTTGAGTTGATTCAACTTAAAATTTTAAGGCAGCTTGGTAACAAACCTAGCTTTTAAGTTTAATAAAAAAAAAAATTGTTTAGTCAGCTCAAATATCTTAAGTTTTTACTTAGTACAACTTAACATTTCACGTTGACTAAACTTATTTGAGTTGACTGAACTTAAAATTTTAAGGCAGCTGGGTAACAAATTATTTTAAGTTGTACTAAGTTGTTACTTAGTACAACTTAATTTTAAGTTGACTACACATTTTTGAGTTGACTTAACTTAAAATTTGAAGGCAGCTAGGTAACAAATTATTTTAAGTTGACTCAACATATTGTGTTTTGTTGCTGGTGATGCATTATATTTCAATTACACATTCTTACATGACTTGTACTCACATTTTTTTTTTTTTTTTTTTTTTTTTTAAATATCCAAGGTTTTTAATATATAAACTGAATACTTGCACTCTTACTCAATTACATTCCCATTCCCAAGACCAAAATGTGTTCTAATGCTTTTTTGCACCTTACTTTACTTTTAACATTATTAAAAATGATTTATTACAATGTAATAAAAACATTCTGTCATTAATTACTCAATTTGTGTTCTGAAGATAAACAAAGGTCTTATGTGTTTGGAACAACGTGAGAGTGTGTAATTACAGACAGAATTTTCATTTTTGCGTGAACTATCACTTTAAAATCGCTATGATTCAGAAAGCTTCATTGCTTTTTTTTTCATGTGGCTTAATTTCTGTATATGTCCTTTTGAAAGTGTGTGTGTTCATGTATGGTTTTATCTCCTAATTAAGTGGCATTACATAGACCCCACCACAAGTCTTTCAGCCCTCGAGAACAGAGCAGAAAGGCTTACATTATGTAATCGGTTGAAGTGTCAGTGGATTTTAGCATTGTGTGTTCTTGCGCTAATAAGATTTCTTTTTTATTTTTCAGATTTCATTAAATTGTGCAATCCGGGGTGAGAGAATTAGGCAAATATTGGAAAAGAGATTGTACAGACGGGTTTTTTTTTTACTGCCAATAAAAACATTATGAGGGAATCATTTCACTTGGGAGAAGGTAAATATTCACACACTCCAAGCGCATAAAGATGGATAGGGGAAGAGATGATAGACAGATCGATAGGGAGATTCTTGGACAGACACAGACGAAAGCAGGAGCAAATATGTACGATTGGAGAACGAGTGGGAGGCATGGATTAGGGATGGAGAGATGAGAGGAAGAGAGAAGAGGATGAGGAGGAGAGGTTTGGATGAATGGTGAATGTAGGAGGAAAAAGCTGGACTGTGAAATGGAAGAAAGAGAGAGATTTAATGTTGGGCAATTTTAAGTTTTCACAGTTTTCTAGTTTTAAGAGTTTATATGGGAATTTGCATTTGGGGGGAATTTAATGTGAATTTATTGAATTGGTCTTTCAATTCTTGTGTTGGAATTCAAATTATAAATAAATCTATCTATAAGTCACATTTACATTTAAAATATGTTGCTCACAATAAAAATAGAGCTAGTAAAAATCTGAAATACTACATTTTATATATATACACCCTGTCAAACACACACACACACACAAAATGTTAGTTCACTCCTTAACCTACTATTCAGCAAAAATGTATTGTAAAGCATGTTTTGTGTGGGTGCGTTTTCGTGAAGTATCTGTGTCCTTTTCTGTTTCTTCTGACCTTCCCTCTTCTCCCTGCTATCCTATGTTTCATCTCTATGTCTGTTCTGTTTTTTATTTATTTTATTTTATTTTATTATAGGACATGCTGGCAGCCCTCCACCCACACCAAAGGAACAAGATGCATCTGTGGTCTGTGACTTTTTATTTCTCTGTCTCTCACTCTCATTCTCATTCTTGTTTTCTAGCTGTATATATTGAGTTTGAGTACAGGTTTGAAGTTTTAATAAGCTCTTTCATACAGCTGCTTGTTTTAATATAAGTAATACTTCTGAGGCAGTGATGAACACACATACACTCACACACACTCCAGTCATTATTACTGTTGCTCTCGACTGTCACTCTGTGCAACAGCTCCTTTCACACAAATAATAACAATGCTTGTTTGAGGCTTAGAAATAAAACTGATGAAAAATTCCATAACTCTGTTTCTTCAAAATGCACACACATCACTGTCTCATCCCTAACAAGTGCCCAGTGTTTTTATTTAGCAGTTTCTTTACAACTTACATACAGAATTAAGAATAAAAAAGCATGAATAAATCTTAAGGATTATTATAAATAAATACATATAATATTGTGTTGGTACCAGATGTAAGAATACTAGGGTTTTACCAATCATAGTGTTAAAACCATTGTTTTACTATAGTATCAGAACATATTATCTCTGTTTTTATCATCCTGTTTTTGTGTGCATTTTGAAGTATCACATTAGATGGGGAAAAAAAAAAATAAAAAATCCCTTAATTCGTAAAAGAACTAACTAAACAGTGGGCCGATCTTGTTGCAGAGCATCTGAAATGTTGAAAATGGTGCTTATTCACAAATGCAAACCCAACAAGTGATGTATAGGCTAGTGCCAGTTTATCAGGAAGTGACAATTTTGTTCTCTTTGACTTTTTAAATGGAAAAGGTGCTTATTCGCAAATGTTTTATGTGTTATTCCAATTTTGCGCACAAGTTAAATTCACAACGTTGGATGGAAACCCAGTTAGTGATGTATAGTCTAGTGCCAGTTTATCAAGAAGTGACAATTTTGTTCTTTTTGGATGGAAACGGTGCTTATTCGCAAATGTTTAGCCTGTAGTCCCACTTTATCAGGTGTAACGATTTTGTTATCTTTCACTTTTTGGATGGAAAAGTGCTTATGTGCAAATGTTTTATGCAATATTCCAATTTTGCGCATAAGTTAAATTTGCAAATTTGGATGGAAACCGAGCTTGTGATATATTGGGTAGTGCAAGTTTATCAGGAAGTGACAATTTTGTTCTCTTGACTCGTTGGATGTAAATGGTGCTTATTTTAAAATAGTTTTTGGAATAGTCCAATTTTGCACACAAGTTTAACTTGCAACGTTGGATGGAAACCCAGCCAGTGATGTATATAGGCTAGTACCAGTTAATCAGGAAGTGACGATTTTGTTCTCTTTGACTTTTTTAAAATGGAAAAGGTGCTTATTTGCAAATGTTTTATGTGATATTCCAATTTTGTGCATAAGTTAAATTCACAACGTTGGATGGAAACCCCAGTTAGTGATGTATAGGCTAGTGCCAGTTTATCAGGAAGTGACGATTTTGTTCTCTTTGACTTGTTGAATGGAAATGGTGCTTATTTACAAATGTTTTTTGCAATATTCCAATTTTACACAAGTTAAATTCACAACATTGGATGGAAACCCAGCTAGTGATATATAGGCAATAGTGCCAGTTTATCAGGAAGTGACGATTTTGTTCTCTTTGTCTCTTTAAATGGAAAAGGTGCTTATTCACAAATGTTTCATGTGATTTTCCAATTTTGTGCATAAGTTAAATTCACAACGTTGGATGGAACCCCGGTTAGTGATGTATAGTCTAGTGCCAGTTTATCACGAAGTGACAATTTTGTTCTTTTTGACTTTTTTGAAAGAAACAGTGCTT
This sequence comes from Cirrhinus mrigala, assembly GCA_036247105.1. NCBI lineage: Eukaryota > Metazoa > Chordata > Actinopteri > Cypriniformes > Cyprinidae > Cirrhinus > Cirrhinus mrigala. Next base: position 21,267,189 of record CM070010.1, read on the forward strand.
ATTTGCAAATGTTTTACATGATATTCCAATTTTGTGCATAAGCTGAATTCACAACATTGGATGGAAACCCAGTTAGTGATGTATAGGCGAGTGCCAGTTTATCAGGAAAGGACTATTTTGTTCTCTTTGAACAGAAAAGGTGCTTAATTGCAAATTATTTATGCGATATTCCAATTTTGCACATTCGCAAATTTAGCTGAAAACCCTATTGGCTAGTGCCAGTTTGTCAGGAACTGCCAATTTTGTTCTCGTTGACTTTTTGAATTGAAAATGTGCTTATTCGCAAATGTTTTATGTGATATTCCAATTTTGCGCATACGTTACATTCGCAGCTTTTGATGGAAACCCAGCTAGTGATATATAGACTAGGTGCCAGTTTATCATGAAGTGATGGTTTTGTTCTTTTTGACTTATTGAATGGAAACGGAGCTTATTCTCAAAAATTTTATGTGATATTCCACTTTTGTGTGTAAGTTAAATTTGCAATGTTGCATGGAAACACAGCTAGTGATATACAGGCTATAGTGCCAGTGTATCAGGAAATTACGATTTTGTTCTCTTTGACTTTTTAAACGGAAAAGGTGCTTTTTCGCAAATGTTTTATGTGATATTCCAATTCTGTGCATAAGTTAAATTTGCAAGTTAGATGGAAACCCAGCTAGTGATATATAGGCTAATGCCAGTTTTTTTTTTAGGAAGTGACGATTTTGTTCTCATCTACTTTTTTTGATGGAAACGGTGCTTATTCACAAATGTTTTATGCGATATTCCAGTTTTGCACAAAAGTTAAATTCACAATATTAGTTTTATTAAAATCACAAAAAGTGTGTTATTACTTAATTGGTTCATATATATAGATAGATAGATAGATAGATAGATAGATAGATATAGAAATCTTCAACATTTTTAGCACAACTTAATTCAACTGCAGGCAAACTGTGGTTTGTCTTGAATGTTGTCGAACATGGGTAGAACAAGTATATTGTATGAAAAAATAATTGTGTGCAAAAGTTTATTGAACAGTTTTGTTCTTTGAGTGTATTGCATTATAATAACTACATATTACAGTATTACCTTGTCTAAGTGTTTGATGTAGTATATTCTGCATCTAAAATCAGAGCACCAGTAGTCTGAGCATGTAGAGTACTAATGATACTAATTCATAAAGCCAGTGGTTCAGAGACACCTGTATTACACACTCAAACACAGAAGCATACGGATGGTAGCAGCTCTTGATTGTTTAGGTCGTGACTTCAAGTGTGCAACAGGTCAGCTGCCTTCCACTTCAAAGCTTTTCATGATCAAACTTTCACTTGGGAAATTTTAATTACACTTTAATTACACATTGCTGCTGATGAAAGAAATTATGCAGATATAATGAAAATGAGGGGAGACAAAAAATAAATAAAAAAATGGAGTCGCATACTGCTTGTCTGCATTCAGTCTTTCAGTTACATCCAAAACTGATATCAAATGATTAAAGCCAAATTAAGTCATAACACAATCAAACCCAGAGCCGAAAGTCATCAAATTATCAATAAAGCAAAATCACGTTATTCCGGGCTCCTTTTTAATTAGTGGGATCTGAAGTAAATTGCCATTACTCTGGAATTCCATCATGTAAACATTCTTAATTACGTACTTAATTGCTAATAGTAGAAGAGCATTTTAAGAGACATTAACTCAAGAGACCAAATTATTGCAATATTACAAAGTTACATGAAATTGATTGCAGGAGTGGGGGAGGGGGGAGTAGCGGTGGCAGCAGTGAGGACTTTTGGAAAAATCTCTGAAATATTAAATCATAAGATGCTGCTTTGCAGTGTCAACCATAAAGATGTGAGCTTTATTGCTGGAAGAAAATTAATTGGACTTGAAAAGAATGAGGCAACGTCTGAAAGTGCCTCTCTAGAAGATTCTAGTTTTCACACTATTGGATTAGGGACCTTTTCAATTGCCGCTTATGAGGAAATAAACAGCATGGTGTGCTTCTGAGAAAGCATATTATAGAAGGATTGCTCTCTGGGTCAGTTTTGCTCTTGAGTTTATTAGATTAGAGCAGCAGATCAGAGTGGGTAGACGTTAATCTGACCCTGGATCAGTGTGGATGGGGATTATTGGTATCCTGGGTCAGTTTGGGGTAGGATGCAAGACGATTTCGGAATGGCATGACTACTCTTGGCAGGTCCAGACAGACGACTTCAATTGTGCAAACCTAGCCCATTTTCCTGTTTAGAGTGTGGGAGTTTCTGTGTGAAACTACAGCTCTCGAAATGTGGTTTGACGCATTGTGTATTTCTAATATGATATGGATTTAAATAGATCATGCTCATGAAGAAAAAACAAGCTAACATAGACTAATATCTACATATTTCATTCTATATACAAAATTAATGTTATGCCTTTTAGTTTGTCAAAAGAATGGAAGCGCAACTTTTGAAGAGACCCAACAATTAAACCAAACAACTGGAAATAAAGGAAAACAAGAGAGAACAAAAATAGCAAAGAAGTCTTCAGGCATGATTGTTGTTACAAGAATAATTTGACATTTAATTTGATCTCTACACTGTAAAAAATAAAAAACACAATTTGTTGAGTCATCTTAAAATAATTTGTTACTCCGCTGCCTTAAAATTTTAGGTTCAGTCAACTAAAATAAGCTTAGTCAACTTGAAATGTTAAGTTGTACTAACAACTTAGATATTTGTGTTTACTAAACTTAACAGATGGGTAAGTAATCCAGCTGCCTTAAAATTTTTAGTTGATTCAAATTTTAAATTTTAAGGCAGCCAGGTTACAAATTATTTTAAGTTGACTCAACAAATTGTTTTTTACAAAGAAATCTTGAACAAAAGTTGTTCAAACAGTGAAAATGTGACAGTTTCGGGAAACAGTCAAGGCTAGCTAGATCATTTCTCCAACGATACATTATACTGTGGTGGTTTAGCAGCATATTACATTGTTGTGAATAAAAGAAGAATATTAGGGGCTAGAAAAGAGTGTAATAATTTAGCAAAACCTGAAAGCTGACCAGTACACCAATTAATCTCCATTATCTCTGTGTACAGTATATGTACAGTCAACACTGTAAAAAACAACCTATAGAATCTACTCAATATAATGGGGTAAACTGATGTAACAATTTGCATTTAGTTTGTTTGGGTAGATTCTATCCTATATATTTGAGTAAAGAATACCTACACTGTTAAAAACAACCTATAGAATCTACTCAATAAAATGAGGTAAACTGAGGTAACAATTTACACAGTTTGTTTGGGTAGATTCTATCCTATATGTCTGAGTAAAGAATACCTGAATTTATCAGCTAAGACAAACTAAAAAAAAGTAGGTGAAGTCTACACAGCAAAAAGCCCAGTGTTAAATGAACTCTCCCGGGAGTTTGAGTCCATACTCAAGAGTATTAAAATTATTAAAGACGCCTGATGTTAATAAGCAGAATCACCAAAAGGAGAAAATCTAATTTTGTAAGTTGCCATTATAGTGGTCAGTGTTAGCATTAGTTTAGCTCTTTACCAGTAACTTCTTAAAATTAGATTTTGTTTGGGTGTTGTAATTGAGTTATAACAGTCAGACAAACCAGAAGAAACGAGATTTTGTGTTTTTGAATATGCTTTGACAAAGTCATGAAGTAGCGATCAGAATAAGTGAGTTGTATTCTGTTTATGTTGGTTTAATCAGACAGGAGTTTCTGAAATTTATTTGACCGGAAAAAATATAAACGTTTTTTAGATTTAGACACACAGACATCAACAATCAGCATGAGAATCACAACAATGGTGACCAACAAAAACGTATGTTGTAGCCAATCAAAACTCATCCATATCTCCCATCATGCATTGTGGCATGAATAAATTATGAGCTGATGATTTCCATGATGTTTAGAGTTGATCTGTTTCTGAATATGCTGTTTGTCACCATTTTTGAGATTCATATGCTGATTCATGATGTCTGTGTGTGCCTAAAAGAACAGCTTTTGAAAGTTTTTTTTTTTTGATTGGAGGAGCTTGTAAGACGTCCATTCAAAATTGTAAAAAAAAAAAAAAAAAATCAGGCTTTCTCATTTTTTTTTGCTGCTGTGAAACCACAAGGCAGTTGTAATAAATAAAGAATATAGAACTCTAAATGGTTTTAGTGGCTCAAATTAAGTTTTAAAACAGAATTATCACCACTGCATGACTTTTGCTCTTTGGCTTGTCTGGCTAGTTTAACTAAACAGTTGAACAAAAGCTAATGTTAAAAAGCTACGGGTCAAGAGCCCAACTAATGCTAACACTGACCACTATAATGGTGACGTAAACATTTTGGTGTCTTCAATAATTTTCAATCATCACTCAATGAATCACTTAATCACCTCATTAACTCTGACACTGCTTCAGTGTTCATTTTAACACTCAAATAAACTCCCGCGAGAGTTCATTTAACACTGGGCTTTTTGCTGTGTAGACTTTATCTACTTTTTTTTAGTTTGTCATAGCTGTTAAATTCAGGTATTCTTTACTCAAATATATAGGATAGAATCTACCCAAACAAACTAAATGCAAATTGTTACATCAGTTTACCCCATTATATTGAGTAGATTCTATAGGTTGTTTTTTACAGTGAACTAACACAGAAAGTTTTGGTCTAAATGATCTATTCTTCAGGCTTAGAGTTGTCAAATATTAGATTTGTTAACAGCAGTGTGAATTGGACATTTCTGATGGTTTCCCTCTATAGGTGTCATGCCGCTTCTTTTTAAATGTTTGAATATAACTTCTGGGAATTCTCTGAATGGCTAATACCACATCAAATATAATGTCACATATAAACTTTGATCATCTCTTCCATAGAGCACATCAAATATGGTTTACAAAAGCTCAACCATACTTACTTGCACCTGAAGAAATCTCATTGGTTTATACCGAAGGACAAAACCCATTTGCTTTTACATGTTTGAGCTTCCATTTACCATATTTGATATGCTCTATGTGTGTTGATCGAAGTTTATATGTGAATAAAAGCCTAAATATAATCTGTTCATCAAATAAAGTGATCATGTTTCTTCAGAAGATTAAATCGCTCACTTCATATGGATTATTTTGATGGTGTCTTTATGAACCTTTTGAAGATTGGAAGTTTTGGTGGAATGGACTTTTAGAAGGGTGGTTCATCCAGGTTTCAATTTTTGAAGATGAAGAAAAATCCTGCGGATTTGAAACAACATGAGGATGATTTGTTGTTGACAGAATTGTCATTTTTGGGTGAACTGTCCCTTTAAGGCTATTTTGATTTTTTTGCATGGAATCAGACTTTGACACAACCACCTTCCCATTTTCCCTCACAGTTTTCTTCTAAACAATGTACTGTTTTGATATAAATTGAAGTATGTTTATGTCATCAGTGTATCACAGTGACTTTATTTGAGGTTATTTATTTACTTATTAGCTGAATTAAGTCATGATTCCTCAATTCAATTTGAGTACTCGATTTTAACAAATCCTTGATTGCATTTTGCCCATGTCAAGTAACCGGCAAAATACCGGAAGAGAATCCATGAAACGCATTATTAGATAGTTTTTCAAGGCTGCATGATATATTAAACCCATTTAAAAATCATAATGAAGCATAATGCTATTATAATGAATTAACACTACAATAAATATATGCAATGCAGCTTTGATATATGCACTTTAAATATTTACATGCATGTCAAAGCGTCTCTGTTCACAGTAATGCTGTTCCGCACAAACTGTTATCATTTACATGTGTGGAGCATCTTAGACTCCATCTCTGCACATTGTTGTGAGTTTGGGTTTATTATAATGTTCATCTGGGAACGCAACGTGCACCATTTCATCAGATTTGTAAGGTAAAGCTTTTATAAACCTACACAAACACAGGAGAATACATCAGTCTTTAAAATATTCTAGCTGTTCATCATAATTTCATAATAAAAGTGTAAACTCTCACTCTGAGATTACACATTTGCAGCATTTCTGTTGTAAAAAAGGGTGAAATATTAAAGAGTAAGTGGACATTTGAATTAAATTGTTGTTCAGTTAATAGTGTAGAATCAATCGTAAGGCCGTTGCCATCCTCTGCAGTCATTTGTTATAATGCGTAATGTACATTAGCTCGATTGTTTATAATACATGTATTTTAACAGTTTTAAAGGATCACTTACTTTTGATACTTTATTTGAACTATTTATTGTTGCCTAATTGCTATTAGATATGTTTTTTGAGTAATTTTAAAGGCAAATGTTCACTTGGATATATTTTAATTAATACTATATATATAATTACTCGATTAATCGTAAGATTACTTGATACCGAAATAATCATTAGTGACAGCCCTAGCTGCATTGAATGCATTAATTTGATCCTGTTATTGATTCTGTTATCACATTTTGTAACTCTTGTGTCTTAAAGTCTGTATGGTGGTGTTTTAAGTATTTATTGTTTGTTTGTTTGTTTTTTGAAACATATATTTCTCATGAAAACATGAGGTAAAACATACAATAATTAATCATATTAAACATGAAAAAGAAGAAAAAGAAACTCGAGTCAAAATTCTCGTCTTGACGATTGGCTTTGTAGCTTTAACAATGATCAGTCCATATTTAATTTATACAACGGAGTACAGATGCACCGATCGACAGGACATATTTCAACCGATGTTCTGGGCTTGCACATGAACTGCTTGCAATCATTTTTAAAAAAGTCATGTGAGAGGAAATATTACAAACTCTTTAGACATCCGTTAACTGAGGCCAGAGAAACTGAAGACGAACGCAAAGAGGATAACGTACTGTAGCAGGCAGAGCAAGATCACGGTTCACAACGCATGAAATATTGGAAATATTATCCTAAATACTGAAACGGGGGGGTTATATGAATGTATCTCTAAGGGAAACTGACTGTTTTAAAAGTTTACATGGCCTTTTCTTTTCATTTGCTTCTGTATAATGCATTTAAACTAGCCTAGCGTTCATAAGCACGGCGCTGCTTTGTTTACAGCGGTAACCAAAGAAACATAATATCACTGTTATTCCATAAGCGCCACCTGCTGGCAAGTTTGCGTTCTTTCAGCCCGTCTGCTGTTTTTCCTTAAATATTTTATTACAAATGAAAAGATGCTTTAGGCTAAAGCACCTTTTCATTTGTAATAAAATATTAAGAAAAATAAAGTAATTTTTGAACAAACAAATAATGTTTGAACCTTATATTTGTTAGGCTAGTAGGTTTTGCTGTGGTATCAAAGAATTGTACAATTTAATTGGTATGTAAAATTTCGGTGTCATATAAGCTTATTAAAATAAAAGATAACATGAGTCAAAAACAATGATAACATCACCTATTGTATTTATTTATTTATTTTTGGTGGCAGGGCCAGTGAAAATTTGAACCACTGGCCTGACCAAGCCAGTAGAAAAAATCCTTAGCGTTGAGCCCTGTATATATAACAGGAGAGGGATGTTTCTGTGCAAATTGTTTCTTTTTCTTCATTTTCATGTCTAAAATGATTAATTATTGTATGTTTTACCTCATGTTTTCATGAGAATTATGCCTCATGCCGACCAAATGTGACCAAATGTGCAATTTGCACAGAAACATCACTCTCCTATTATATCTATCTATTATATATATGTATAAAGAGCGGTCTTTTAAATCTTTAATAATCACCTCATTTGTTTTGCTCTGCAGGTGATAAAAATAAAATGTTGTGCGCGAAGTACAGTGTAGGATTCAATTCATCCCCCACTCTGAAAGAATAATATGTTTTGACGTTTGTTATTTATTCTCTCTGCTGCTCCCCCTCTCCCTCGCTCTCTCTTTCCTCTTCTGTCTCAGTGTATGTGTCTGTCATGGCTTTCTTTCAACAGAGAAATGCCTGTTTATTCCTTTGTTAATATGACAGATATAATGAGTTTCCTGATTCACCACCAGGCGCAAATTAAGACTCTCTTTTGAGTTTATACAGTCGAAATCCATTTTTTGCCTCCCTCGTTTTTAAACTTGACGTTAGCTCTTTTCACATTATTTTTCATCTTTCTTTTTTTTTGTTCTGTCTTTTTTTTCCGGGTTCAGTTGTGTGAAGAGATAATCACATCGCCAAGCACGCTCGACCATCTCGTACAACTCTTTCTCTCCTCAATACACACGCACAGAGACAGCCACATATTGTGATTGATGGCAAATTTCACATGAATGACACTTTTTTTTATTTATTGGTTGTGTTTATGGTTTATTTCGAAAGACATTTGTCATCCTGAGTGTACAGAGAGGAGGACTGTGTGAGTGAACACAGTATATGTGAGAGTTGCATGATTTTGCCTTGAGGGGTAACATTTTTTGAGCATTTTTTCTCTTTCTCCATCACAAATATAACATGTTAACAGCCCATAATGCAATTACATTTCAGCAAGAAATCAGCAATGTTAATAGTCTGAATGAAAGATGAATTTATTTGTGTTTTTACAACCAAATTAATTTTATTTCATGTTTCTGTAACTGTTAACGTGTACTTGTGCATTAATGCATTTGGCAGATGCTTTTTATCCAAAATGCCTGTAGTTGTTTAAATACTGTAATACGTAGAAGTGCCAAAATCACACGCTTTAAATTGTGTAAATTCCGTTCTTTGTCATTGTTTCTTTTTCTTTCTTTTATTTGGCTTGACGCATGTCTCCATCATTCTCTCCTCATTTAATTTTTTATCTCATGGGCTGTAGCGCGAGACTGACAATGTGTGTAAAATGATGGTTTAACCTCCGGGACGGAGGAGCAGCGGTAAACAGAAGGAAAGATTAAAGAACAATGCTCCCTCGCCTCTCAGGACCGCTGCCAGAGGTGTGTGCGCGTGTGTTTGATGTGTGTGATAAAGCGTACAGCAGATTATGAGAAAAGGAGAAGACGAGCTCATTAGAAGCTCGCACCCTCAAAAGCGCAGAACGAGGGATCAGAGAGAAGCCACCAACCTCTGCGAACTCCTCCCTCTCATCCCTCCGTTCTTTTGTAGTCCTGTCCCCATCACTTGGCTCTGATCTCCTGCCTCATTCGGTCCTCTATGCTTCCTCGGGGACAACATGATCTCTTCTCTTCTCTTCTCTTCTCTTCTCTTCTCTTCTCTTCTCTTCTTAACAAATTTAAAAAATAATAATTTTACATTTTAAAATTAAATTTAAGTTAAAATGATTGCTTAATTATTCTTGTAGTACTTTTGAGGAAGCACAAACTAAATAATATACACTAATTTTAAATGACAAATTAATTTTATCTTACAAAATACTAATACAAACTTGTTTATGTTGCATCTTATATGTACTATTACACATTGGTTACAAAGTGAAGTGCGCAATTTTTAACAGATGAGTTTGAGATTCAGCTCAGTGAATCATTTAGACCGATTTGTTTAAAAAATGTTGGCTTCATTAGTTTGTCATGTTGTGCATTTGCTGTCGCATATGTTAGCGATGGACAATTCAATTTAAAGGATTAGTTGACTTCCAGAACAAAAAATTACTGATAATGTACTCACCCCCTTGTCATCCAAGATGTTTGTCTTTCTTTCTTCAGTCGCAAAGAAATTATGTTTTTTGAGGAAAACATTTCAGGATTTCTCTCTATGTAATGGACTTCTATGGTGCCCCCAAATTTGAACTTTCAAAATGCAGTTTAAATGCAGCTTGAAAGGGCTCTAAACGATCCCAGCCAAGGAAGAAGGGTCTTATCTAGCGAAACAATAGTTGTCTTGTCTAGCTCTGTGTGAACTGTTTTTTTTCTGGTCATGACAGTTAGGGTACGTCTAAAAACTCCCATCTCATTTTCAATGTTGGGGAAAGTTACTTTTAAAAGTAATGCATTACAATATTGAGTTACTCCCTAAAAAAGTAACTAATTACATTACTTAGTTACTTTTTATGGAAAGTAATGTGTTACTTTACTTTTGCATTACTTTTTAAATCTAGGCAGGGCTTGCTTGTTTGTTTTTAATATAAAAAGTTCTTTTTTTGGTAAATGTAAAAGCCTTTTTACACCAAAAGCCTCAGGCTTTGAGAAAAGTAAATTCACGTCTGTACAGTAGACCGCAGAAGAAAAAAACGTCAACTCTTCAGCAAAAAAAAAAAAAAAAGGAAAACAAATGTTAGATTATCTTGAGTAATTTTTGTTTATTAGTATGGTTGAAATGGATCATCAAAGGTCGGCAGCAAAGACATCTGTTAAAATGGGATTAAATGCATAAAGGATATTTGTATTATTTAACACATTTAATTATTGCAGGTTTGCATCAAATTCTGAGTTAAATTTCACTGTTTTTATTCATTTTGAGGAATACTGAATCTGTTTTTTGTGAGTGAGATGAATTAATGCATGTTCACATGTATTCTAAAAGTAACATCTAATTCTGATTTCTCTCAACATGGGGACAGGAGAGCTTTTAATCAATAAATGAGGGGAAAAGTAACTGCCGTTACTTATTTGAAAAAAGCAAGTCAGATATTTTCTTGTCAATTAAAAAGTAATACATTACTTTATTAGTTACTTGGAAAAAGTAATAAGATTACGTAACTCGTAATGCGTTACCCCCAGCACTGCTCATTTTCTCCTCCAACTTTCACTGCAGAAGTACCGACCCAGTGTTTACAAAGTGAACATGCAATAAAAATAAAAATCGTTTAGGGCCCTTTTAAGCTGCATTTAAACTGCATTTTGCAAGTTCAAATTTGGGGGCACCATAGAAGTCCATTACATGGAAAGAAATCCTGAAATGTTTTCCTCAAAAAAAAAAAAAAAAAAAAACATAATTTCTTTACGACTGAAGAAAGACATGAACATCTTGGATGACAAGGGGGTGAGTACATGATCTGTAATTTTTTTGTTCTGGAAGTGAACTAATCCTTTAACAATGTTTTGGCTATTACTTATTGACATGTATTATCTCAATCCTATTTTTTGTCTTCCTTTTTCCCTTCCGCTGCTTGTTTTTTCTTCCCATAGCCCTCCAGAACCAAGCCAATATCACGGCAATTCATACATATTTTATGAGGTGGCTAATTCATACAAATTTGAAAGATTTTTGCTAAATCGTACATATTTTATAAGTTCCCCAATTCATATGAATTCGCACAAATGACCCCTAACACCACCCCTAATCCCACCTGTCACTGGAGTCTAGACAAATTGTACAAAATCGTACAACACATTCTCTTTTCCAACTCGTCACATATTGACGCTTGGTCACGACCCCTTGGCGTCATTTTTTGACGCATAGGGTACCCCTTTAGTGTCATTTTTTGACGTTCAGGGTCTTCCATTGCTTTAAATAAGAAACCCTTGCCGTAATATGCCGACGTGAAAGGCACTGGGAATTTTATCGTCATGATTTAATTATATATTGGGTAATAATATTGCCATTATTACATATGCATTGGCATATGCCTTTTTGTTTTTCTCAATGTAAACAGTCAAAACAGTTTTATTTACATTATATTATTTACTAGGGATGGGATGGTAAATCAATTCGTGGATCAATTCTGAGATCTTCCTAATATATTGTGATTCTCTTTGGAATCGATTCTGAGCTTAGATTTTAACAGCAGATTGCGGTCTAATCTAGTTTTTAAGAGCACTTGTGGGTTCGGCTGAGTCATGTAATTTCACCTCGGTAATTCGCTTCAACCTTTTCGAATTGTATGAATGATTATTTTAGGTTCAAGTGCGTGTAAGGATTTGGAAACAAGCAGAGCACGGATGTTTCTAAAGCAAGCAGTGCCATCTGCTGTTCAAAACTAAGCTCAGAATCGATTTGAGAAAGAATCTCAGAATCAGTGCTGAATCATTTCTCGATTCACGTTACAACGATTATTTGTCCCATCCCTACTATTTACACATTTATGAGCACGTAACCCAACCCCTGCCCGTAAACTTGTTATTTGTCAATAAAACACTAGATATAACAGGCAGATACAACTACAGTCACAATTTATTCAAAAACTATTAATATTCCAAGTCTTCTGAGGCAAAACGATTGATTTGTGAGAGGAATAGATGCGATCGCCTTAAAGCTCATGTGGGCAGCAGTCCGTGCGCGAATTCAAAAAATGCCGGCAGAAGAAGCCTTATGTCAGCCTTGGTTGTGAAATGCTATTGGCTCTTGTGCATCTCGTGACCAACTGCATCATGCTACGGGAGTATCTTTTTGAATGATATGTGAGAGCGGTATCATTTTCAATGATTAAAACTTTGTTTTACTCTCTTCTTCGCATAAAGACATTGTATGGATTCAGGAGACTCTGAATGCAACATGACTTGTTCGTAATGCGTTTATACTGCTTATTTAAGGTCAGTTTTTGCAATAAATACCTGTGAGTGTACTTTTATTTGCCTGCTATGTGTTTTACATTGTTCAGAAGTGGGTAGGTTTAGGGTAGGGGTGGGTTTAGGTGCTCCAATGAAAGTATAAATTAATATAAAATTATTATTATTATTATTATTTTTTACAAATGCATGCAAACCATTAAATTAAGACAAACAACTGGAAACAATGGAGGACCCTGTGCGAAAAATAACGCTAAAGGGGTCCTGACCAAGTGTCAATTTGTGACAAGTTGGGAGTGAGAATGTGTTGAATCGTACTAGTGCGGTCGTATGAATTCATACGAATTAGCCACCTTGTAAAATATGTACGAATTGGTCGTAAGATAGTGTTGCCAGAACCACTACTTTCCTTGTGCTTTTCTGAGTTCTTCTCTTCCCACTTTATAATTCCCCTGTTCAGTCTCATTTGTCCGATTGCAGTAATTAAGTCTTGCTCCATACAATGAAACCTGGCTGTAAATACTTCCACCGTAGTCTGATCCAGGTTTACTTAATGAATCAGAGGAAAAGATGACACCCTGCTGCCTGTGTTCTAGAAATCTCTATCACTCTGAAACCTCCTCCACCTCTTTTATATGGAAATGCTTTTGATGTTTCTGGATAGTAAGCCATAAAGATATATAGAAAGAGAGAGAGCAAGGGAACAGTTAGCATGTGCTACTAATGACCTGTACAGTTCCTCAACTAAAAAGGCAAATAGTTGGAGTTTCTCCAACTAACAGAAAACATCAAACCAAGGACATCAAAACAATGGGGATCCTGGAAACATTGCCACAAAAATAATACTGTGTAAACATCAACCAGAGACAGAAAATAACAAAGTCAAAAGTTCTTGCTACTTGGTAACAAATGTAGCTTGCAGAGACTAACTAAATTTTAGACAAATGTCTACAATACTGAAGACCTGCAAATAACAACATTTGGTGACCAGAGAGACCAAAGCCCACACAGAATGCAGGGAAGCTGAGTTCCCTCAAAAGTGCATGTCTAAACAGGTAAAAAAATAAATCATATAGACAGAAAAAGAAAACAGTAACTGATTAAAGAAAAAAATACAACCTATATGGATGTTTCAAACACAAAGGAGTGATGACTAATAAGTAATGCCCCTCAGAACACCAAGCCCCCCCTAACTAATTGAGGGCCTGGTCCTGCTAGAGCTAAACAAATGAGCAGCACTCTGTCTTATTCAGCAGTTCAAAGATGAAATCCAGGGTCTCTGAAAGAAGCAAATTGGAAAAGAAGCACATTGGAACTCAGCAACATAAACCCAAACACACACCACTGACAAATGTGGACATGCTTTGAATAAGGTCAGCACAAAACAACTCAAAACCATGAAGTAAATTCAATAGTTCACCCAAGTTACTTTGTAGCAGCTGCTGCTGACCAAACATCTAACCAAAGGTCTGTAACATGCCAACAAGAAGATAAAACAGCTCAGGAGGATAACAGACACTTACCCCTGCCCAATAATGGGCATGCAGTGCGCCAGCTTCTCATAACATTGGCAAAAATAATATGTTTAATGCACTGGTAACCCTTCCTGAAACTGCACAGCTTTGAAGACTTTCTGGTGTGTACAGCCCAGCGGCTTTACGCCTTCATATTTGACTCCACGTTCTATCAAATTCATTCTTGGATTGATGGTTGTTCTCTTTCTCCAACAAAGCAGTGAGAGTAGTGGAAAATGTCAAACATGGACAAGTTATTAATTTCCCTTCCTTGCCGAGAATATCTAGCAACCAGCATAAGAGGACCACTGGCCATGAAACAGTTGATCAAAGCCACTGAGCTAGAAGAGCCTGCAATAGCTCCCCCAAAGGACTTCCCAGGAAAGAGAGTTCTGTCAGCACCCTGGAGAGCTCCACAAGATGGACATAAATCTGTGGGCGCACACACCAATATAACACAACAAAAGGTCTTTTTAAGATGTCTCCAGAGGCAGTCCACAGAGCCAAAAAAGGTTGACCTTGTGGTTTGGCTTTCTCTCAGCTTTATTCATATTGTATTTCTCATCAGTACTGCATCAGGGTTGAAGACAAAGTACATCATAGTCTAAACTGTCTACAGGAATGCATGAATCATTACTACGCACATGAATCCTTGGATGCCTGGTGTTGTACAAGGTCAACAAGTAACGAATCCTTTATCAGGAATTCAGTAGCACTATAAGCCAACTCAGAGAAGACTGCAAAGTGTACTGCTGGTATTCACAGGCTTAAACCCCCTGAACCAGATGAGCATCATGAATGAATGTTGATGCAGCTACAAGACTGGAGCTAGTGTCTGCCACCAGCAGCGCATGGATGATATCCATGGATGGTATTCCAGGAACACAAGGACCACTGACGGTGCCCAGATCCTGGTTCCGAACTGGCCCCGAAACACTTATGTTCTCGAGCAAAGGAACCTATAACATCAGTAGGTGGAGCTTCACTACAGACAGCAGTTTAAAGGTCACATTTTTTAAAAGGCTTCAGAGTTCAGATAAATTAACAACATTAACAACAACAATTAAATATGTTAGTTCAGCAGTGTTCTTAAACTGGATTTTTGTGAAAGAGCTGCTAAACACGAACACGTTGGATTCACCATGTTTGGATGCTGATGTACGCAATGAATATTAGGCTTGTTCTGGATGTGTCAGCCCTGCGCGGACCGGTCGGCGTGTGGCATTGTAGTACCATGAGAGCAATTTAAAAGCTTAAAGGGTAGCCTGCTCTTCAATCATTCTCGCGGTGCTTTGATGTCGTGCATCGGCGCCGATGCATCTCGAGCAAGTCTAGTGTGTTTGTGTTTGGTGCTGCCACATAGTGATGCCGGGAAAGATGAGACGTATTCAGTGACATAAGACCTGGCTCTGTTGTGGTTGTCTAGCCCATGGAAAAGCAAACCGGTTCTTAGAATGCTCATCAGTCGAACCAATTACGAGCTGGCAAATAGCACTAGCTCTGAACTAGCACCTGGTGCCTACTGGTGGACAAGAGCCCATAGAGAGTTGTGCTCCCTGCCAGTGGAAATCCGAGTCGGTTTTGAATGAGTTCTACTCTTGACCAAGCACCAGCTCCAGCTCCAGCTCAGGCACCAGCCCCAGAGGTAAAATGGTGTCTATAATCCCCTGATTTGGATCTACATCAAAGACATTGGCTGTAAGAAAGTTTCAAGACCACTGTTTACATTTTACTGCAATTCTGGATAAGACATTGACGGCATGGCTTCCATATGGCTTCAAGGCAAACTGGGAGAACCTGTAAAAATGTGGCTGTACAACATCTGAAGACCCAGGGTAAAGCACCTTATAGTAGGGTGAAAGATTAGGACCAGAACATCATGCACTGAAGAACGCCATGAGTGTCACCAGGATGCATAGCAGGACTCTTCAACACCAGTCCTGGAGGCCCCTCTGACTCTTAACTCTGACTCTAATCAAACACACCTTCTTGTAATTTTCAAGTAATTTCGAAGACCTTGATTAGCTTTTTCAGATGAATTTCATTAGAGTTGCTGCTAAACTCTGCAGGACAGTAGTCTTCCAATGCCAGAGTTGAAGTGCCTTGGTGTTTAGGAACATCTCAGAATGGAGTGGAAATGAACAAGGATTGGATTGTTTTTGTACCTAAGGTCTAGACCAGGTGTGATCAACTTCGGTCCTGGAGGGCCACTCGTCCTGCAGAGTTTAGCTTCAACCCTAATTAGCCCCATGCGTGCCTGTAGCCTTCAAGTGATCTTGAAGACATTGATTAGCTTGTTCAATTAGGGTGTGTGTTTAATTAGAGTTGGAGCTAAACTTTGCAAGACAGTGGCTCTCCAGGACCAAAGTTGCCCAGCCCTGGTCTAGACAGACACACGAGTGAAGGTCATCCAACCTGACAATATTAACATGGCTAAGGATGAAGGTGTCCTATCCTGCTCCTGGAAGGGTACTGTCCTATAGAGTTGAGCTCAAACCCAAGTTAAACACACTTGTATCGGATAATTAAGGCTACTAATTACTAAAGACCTCTGGACAGTTATGTTGGGGCAAGTTGTACCTAAACTCTGTAGGACATTGACCTTTCAGGAGCAGGTTTAGATGCCCCTGGCTAAGGAACAGACACAGTAGTGGAGATAGATTCTATAGTGCCAAATAACAGTAGCTTCCAATCAGCAAAGTACACGAACCTTGAGAAATGTCAGGAATTCAAGAAGCAAGTCAAAGGAATGTGGCAAGTCAAGGCTAAAGTAGTTCTAGGGTTTGCCAGGCTGGACAAAAGGCTTCAGCGTTTTGACACAGAGGGGTGCTACCCTGAGAACAACTAAGATACCAAGCTGAATCTATTAGTACCTAGGCCAATAATTGAGAGTATACTGTATGTAAATATACATGTTTACACAGATGGATTACACAGGATTAGACCACTGAATCAAAACCACCAGCTCTGGAGAAATGTGTGCAAGACACATAGTGTGTATTTCAATTCATGTTGTAGAGGTGGTTCATGCTATCACACAGTTTCTCACACACTAGAGCATAAGGGTCAGTTGTTTTTCCACCACACTGCCCTCATACCGTAGACCTCAACGATCAATAGTAAACAATAACTTTAAAGGGCTCTCAGTGGCCTACCTCTGTGTGTGTGTGTGGGTTTGTGAGACTGTGAGTGTGAAGGAGAGATTTTGCTCCAAGAATACATATTTCTTCTGTTCTGGTGCAAGTCGTGGACAATATACACTAAAATTATAAATAGAACTGCTTCTTTAT
The DNA here is from genome assembly GCA_036247105.1 of Cirrhinus mrigala. Lineage (NCBI taxonomy): Eukaryota > Metazoa > Chordata > Actinopteri > Cypriniformes > Cyprinidae > Cirrhinus > Cirrhinus mrigala. Next base: position 21,284,313 of record CM070010.1, read on the forward strand.
TTCACCTAATATGTTCAAAATGTTGTATTGTAACTACAAATGAATATTTTGACAGTTGTAAATTACAACCATTTGGATTGAATATAGTTAATTTGATATTAAATAAAAATATAACATTTTATTGGCACTTCTATAGTTTTGTAGGGTGTGATTTACATTAGAACATGAAGATGGAAAGCAAGAAACACCCTATTAGTAATCCCAGACCTTATGGTACTATGGTGATACTATGGTACGGTCCTGGTATCATATGGTAATAATTATGCATATGTAATAACTACATAATAACTATGTTATGTACCTGGGTATTAAATGATCACCAAAGCTACTTCAGATAACACAACCAATATATGAGGCAATATATTCCAGGTCCTACGAGTCCTATGTTGTCACTTTCTGTTATAAAACTCTGAAGTTACCGAGCACACTTAGTGTAGGATATGAGATTTTTCTTGACACTGCTTGTAGAGATAAATGAATATGTGGAATATAAACATTATTTATACAGCCTCACTGACGTAGATCACTTCGCCTACTTAATCATTCGCCCAGGCCGCAATGCATGTCATTTCCATATATCTTAATTATTAAAGTCACTAATGAATTTTTAAAAGACTTCCCACTATCTAAGGCCTCTGTGATGTCGTGTCCTAGTGACAGTCTCTGAGCTTCCATGTCATCAACCTGCGCCAGCAAACAAGAGTATGAGCCAACGCTCTTCAAAGAGATGCTTTATTAAAGAGTAATCATCAAAAAGGGAGCAGTAGCGAGGGATTGGGAGGGGATGAGGGCAGTCATAACAAAGCAATCAAAGGCAGTCGAGGAAGTGAGTTGTCGACAGCCCCGTCAAAAAGAGAGGTGCGAGTGATGTGTTTGGTGCTTGTGTATGGATGTGTGTGTGGGTTTGTGATCTTGGAGGACCTCACACCTTCACGTTCGTTTGATTTCTCGGTACGAGAGCAGGTGACCTGGCATTTCCGTGACTTTTAGAGGTGAGAGCGGCGCGACACGCTGCTCTCTGCCTCAAACAGCTTTCAGCCCTCAAACTCTCTCTCTAACATTTTATTTCATTTTAATGGTTTATATCACAAAATACAATGTTAATTCTTACTAATATATCAATAACCATAGCCCTTAGTTAAATACTTAACAAATGTAAGGTACTTACTTGAATTGTATAGTTTTCTCTCTTTTTTTTTTTTTTTTTTTCTTTAATCATATGGTAATGACAATGTACATGTAATAACTATGTAATAACTACGTAATAACTATGTTATGTACCATAGTTTTAAATATTCACCAAAGCAATTTCAGATAACACAATCAGTATATAAGGCAATATATTCCAGGTCCTATAAGTCCTATGTTGTCACTTTCTGTTATAAAACTCTGAAATTACCAAGCACATTCAAGATTTCTCTTAACGTTTCTTGCAGAGATTAATGAATATGTGGAATATAAACATTTTTTGGAGCCCAAAACCAAGTGATAAGATTGTTTTTAACAAATGAACAAGTCTGTCTTCACCTCTACAGCATGTTGCACTAAAAATTAATATTCAGAATATTAGAACTTATAGTATATTTTTATATTTTTGAAGAAACGTGAGTGGTGTTCATAGTTACCAGATGGATCAGTCAAGTCTGGGAGACGCTCTGCGGTTTACGCATATTAAATGTTTTTTTTTTCGTTGTTCTCATTTATAAATAACATACTGCGATCCTGCTCGCTAATAGTTGTGTAAATATGATGGAACTTCCAGGAAGTCCTTTTCCACCCCAAGCATCTGTCATTAAGGTTAATAATTAGCGTCCTCCAGGTAACATAGTCTTTCTTGGACACCGTTTAGACCATTAACACATCTCAACGGTTGACACATTTCTAACGTCACATGGTAGAAATTGTCATACTTGCTCAGCTCAACCACTAATTCATTTTCTTTCCTGGTCTTTCTTACCATTTCTTCTTTCACCCACCCAACTTCTTCCCTTCACAGGTTGGTATTTAGACCCAGACAGGGAAGTGTGCAGAGGCAGGATGTGATTGGTTGGTCCTCTCTCCCTTTCATTTCTCTAAAAATAAATGCTTTCTTTCTTTTTTCTCTTAAAAAAAGAAAGAAAAAGTCTCTGTCGCTCTCCCAGGCATTCTCCAAGGCAGACAACGCTCTGTCCACTGGCATTTTGATCATGCACGGAAAAGAGAAGCCAGCCCAATTATCAGCTCTGTCGGTCTTTATGGAGCTATTGACCTCCATCCTCCGTGTATCTCTGCAATTTAATTTAACCCGCACGACGAGCCCCGCGCTAATTAGATGCATTTCAAAGAAATGCTTCGGGAGCGCACAGAGGAATGACGGAAAGGAGGCGAAGACAGATAGAGAGAATGAGCTTGAGAAAAAGAGATGAATAGACAAAGACAAGGCAAGAAATTTTGAAAGAGAGAGCGACAGATGGAGAGAAAGACAGAGTCACAGACTGAGGCCGTGAGAGAAACAGATACAGAGAGACGAGCATTATCTTAACGGCTGGAGACTCGACCCTGACGACACATTTTAAAAGGATTAAAAATTATAGTGTTTTCTCCCACAGCGCGAGGGTGAGAGAGCAGACTGCTGTTTCTTGCTCTACAGTAGAGCTTGTTAGAGTATTTCAGAGAAGTTTCATGCCTCCCTGTCTTAAACTCAGATCTGAATTAGACAAACCTTCAAACTTTGGCATACAGTGCGTTTGTTCTGTGGGCTTGAATGGTACCGAACTTGTTGAGCAAAGGTGTGCTGTTGCTTCCAGGTTTTCAGAGTTTCGAGCCTTGCTTAGTGTGCAGAAGAAGGAAACTGAATTATATCTAAGAACCAGAAAATTAGAGTGTTACTACTGTAGGTACCAGACTTTAGGGGTGGGCTGTTTTGTCTTGAGTAGCCTATCAACCACCCACAGCACCCCTAACAACCACCTAACAAATATCCACAACACCCTATTACCAAGAAAGTATTGCACAGGCAAACAGCCTCACATTTTCATCATAAAATGGCACATTACAGTTGTTTTCTTTCTAATGCAAATTTTCGAAAAAGTGACTTCCAGGGGATGAGGCCTTGAGGGTTGTCATATTTGTAAATATGGCTGAAGTCATAAGTCACAAGATAATGGCAACATGGCAAGTGTCCATATTGCATTCATACTACTTGCATGCACACTAACAAAACTTAATTGTCACAAAGTCATAGTTGTACAAAGTCATGGTTGTGGTCGACAAAGTCGATTCTTATTCAAATGCGGTATATATATATATATATATATATATATATATATATATATATATATATATATATATATATATATATATATATTAACCCTTAAATGCATACCTTTGGTGTTTTGCGACCGGGGCGTAAGTTTGATATCAGCTTTCTTAGTGTTCCTGAATCTATTTATTATAAAACCTGAAAAAAAAACTATATATATATATATATATATATTTTTTTTTTTTTTTTTTTTTTTTTTTTTTTTTCTGATTATGTTTTTGTAAAAAGTGTATAGGGTCGCTAGAGACCCGAGGTGTGTAATAGTGTAATATGTAAATATCTGATGACTAAATACATGCAATTCACCTTTATTCCTCGAGGCAGCACTGTTTGAGAGACAATAATGATGTGATGTTTCACTCGTAATTATCGCAAGCATAAAAAGAATATCATCAGCAAAAATTGAATTGGTTTGAATGCCTTTACTGCTGAGCAATTACTGTATGCAATAAAATATAAATGTCACTGTTATTTGATGGTGGATGTGGTGAATAAGCTGACAGCGATCAAACTATTAATTTAGGAGTCAGTGAAAACGATAGTTTTGCAAATATGGTTGAGATCACGAATATGAGCCAGATGCTGAAGGTACTGTGGAAGTGCGCTCTGACGATGACGGCGTTGGTACAATCATCTGTTCAGATTGAACAATTCTAAGTTTCAAAAGGTAACCAAATAGGCTTTATTTTGTTCTTCTGTGATTGTTCTTAAAATATCAACAGAGTTTTTTGCTATTGCAGAAGTTGGAGATCCATCCGTGCTGGATATATATGTCCGTGTCGCTAAAGACACGAATATGTAATAATTATTGGTGAAACAGTCATGCATTTAATGGTTAATATTACATGATTTTGGGTGCAGAGTTGGACACTGACATATCTAGGGATCAGAACATTGTAGAGGCTTGTGGGTGGGTTTTTTTGGACTCGATCAGTACACTGTAGCAATCGCATAGCAAACCCTGGCAACCGTCCACAATGTCCTTGTGGGTGGGTTATTTCGACTAGGTCAGTACACTGCAACAATCACATAGAAAACCCTGGCAACCATCCACAATATTCTAGTCCTGGAGCTCCTGGATTACCACTGTCCTCTGGAGTTTATTTCCAACCCCAAGTAAACACACCTGATCCAAGGTAATCAAGGTCTTCAAGACTACTGGAAGTCTACAATCAGATGTGTTGGGACAAGCTGAAGCTAAATTCTGCAGGATGTTGGCCCTCCGGGACCAGGATTGGATGCTTCTGCTCTAGTATCATGGTGGCAAGCTTTGCGCAAGCAATAATTCAGAAAATGTAAAAAGCTAGTTATTTGTTGTTAATTTCTTGAAGTCTCTTTTCCTTAGTTTTTAATATCTTGCCATATACAGGGCTCTGGGGTACAGGAAGCCCCTCTTCTGACTCACTGAATGTGTATTTGCATGTGTGTGTGTGTTGTGTGAGCATCCACACAAGTGTTTGTGAAGCTTGATGAAACGAGTGAACTGACACAGAAGACTTGGTGACATTATCTGGGTGTAATCATGGGAGACAGAACATCAAAGCCGAGTACACAACACTAACACGCACACACAAGAAAATGCGTTACTGATGCAGTTGCAGCGGATGTGAGACCTGATCCGGTGAGAAGCTTACGAACAATTCACCACGGGACATGCCGCTAAGGGTCTGGAGAGTCACACTGAACGAGAGAGAGGAGAAAAAGAGCTTGAAAAAGGAAGTGAGAAAGAAAGGTGATGGTGGTCCATAGCATTGTACAGAAAGCTAGTCATTTTAATCAGTTTCACTGCAAGGAACACAACAGCATAAAAATTGTGTGTGTGGGAGTGCATGTTGTTGTTGTTGTTGTTGTTGTTGTTAGGATAGACGCCGCAACATTTGCTCACTTAAAGAAACCCTCGCCGTCCAGTCAAGTGCTGCCATTTCGTACAGACACCATTATGACTACAAATACTTGAGGATTCTCCACATGCCGACACACACTCATACGCACTTACGCCGACGTGTGAGACACTTTTCCTGTAAGCCTCTTAGCACAATGCTGTTTCAGTACACTGTATTTTGGAGTGTGTGTCATTTGCTGTCTCTAAACAGGATTAACAGGGTACAGGCCTTTCATATAGTTCACACAAGGAAGTGACTTTTCACTACTGTCTAAAAAAAACATTATTTGAATCATATTATATCATAGGTGCCAACATGGGAGATGTCCATATTGCATTCATACTACACACATGCGTTTTTACCAAACTTCATTATCAACAAAGTCTAGAATGACAAAGTTCTAGTTGTACAAACTCATAGTTGTGGTCAACAAAGTCAGTTCTTACTCAAATGCACTACATTCAGTCATGGCCAAAAATATCGGCACCCTTGCAATTCTGGCAGAAAATGCGACCCTTCTCTCAGAAAATTGTTGCAATTGCAAATGTTTTGGTACTCACATGTCTATTTATTTATTTATTTATTGTTTGCATTGAATCAAACAAACAAACAAACAAAAAAAAACAGAGAAGAAAAGCCAAATCTGATACAATTCCACACAGAACCCAAAAAACGCACTGGACAAAATTAGTGGCACTCTTAACCTAATATTTGGTAGCACCCCCTTTTGAAAAAATAACTGAATTCAATCACTTCTTGTAACCATGAATGAGTTTCTTAATTTTGATCCACTCTTCTTTTGCAAACTGCTCCAGGTCATTCAGATTTGAAGGATGCCTACAGGTCTTCTATGCTTCTATGGGATTTAGATCTGGACTCATTGCTGGCCATTTCAGAACTCTCCGGCACTTGGTTTGTGACCATTTCTGAGTGCTTTTTGAAGTGTGTTTCGGGTCATTGTCCTGCTGGAAGACCCATGACCTCTGGTGGCAGATTTCAGATCAGATTTTATGATGCGGTTCACACAGTCAAGGCATCCAGTGCCAGAAGCAGCAAAGCAACCCCAAAGCATCTTTGAACCTCCACCATGTTTGACTGTAGGGACTGTGTTCTTTTCTTTGAAGGCCTCATTTCTTTTTCTGTGAACAGTGCCATGATGTCCTTTACCAAAAAGCTCCACTTTTGTCTCATCTATCCACAGTACGTTCTCCTAGAAGGATTGTGGATTTGTCACATAAGTTTTGGCAAACTCCGGTCTTGCTTTTTATGCCTTTGTGTCAGCAGTGGTGTCCTCCTGGGTCTCCTACCATAGCATCCCTTTTTATTCAGATGGTGACGGATAGTGCGAGCTGACACTGTTGTACTCCGTATCTGCAGGTCAGCTTTAATTAGTTTGGAAGTTAATCAGGGTTCTTTATCCACCATTTAAACAATCCTTCGTTGTAATTTTTCATACATTTTGCTCTTCCGTCTACGTCCAGGGAGGTTAGCTACAGTGCCATGGGCTGTAAACCTCTTGATGATATTGCGCACAGTGAACACAGGAACATTAAGATCTCTGGAGATGGTCTTGTAGCCTTGAGATTGTCTATGTTTTTCCACAATTTTTTCTCTCAAATCCACAGACAACTCTTTACACTTCTTTCTTTTCTCCATGCTCAGTGTGACACACAACACAAAGGTTGGGTCAAATTTCTCCATTTTAACTGGTTGCAAGTGTGATTACTATATTGCCCACACCTGTTAAATGCCACAGGTGTGTCTAAATACAAATTACAGGAGCATCACATGCTTGAAAAGCAATTATTTCTTACAATTTTGACAAGGTGCCAATCATTTTGTCCAGTGGCACCATAACAATCGTGTAGCAAACTCTGGCAACCATGCACAGTGTTCTTGTGGGTGGGTTATTTCGACTAGGTCAGTACCCCGAAACAATCAAATAGCAAACCCTTACAACCATCCACAATGTTCTAGTACAGTTTAAGACAGGTTTGATTATTGATCTTGTGTACTATGTACACTTACAAGAACATTCATAATGACAAGCTCCTTCCATCCAGACCATATATGGAAACTAAACTCCAAAATCAAGCCAATCAGAAATCACCATAATTATGACATCACAAAGAGTTAATTAACATGTGACTGCCCATATTTACAAATCACCATCTATTTAATGTCCAGCAACCTTTATGTAGCACTTCTGCTTAATTTACATGCAAAGAAGTTAGCCAATCCCAAGAGACAACATTTTAAATATACTGTAGTGATCTTAAAGCTGCGGTAGCAAAAACAGTCTGTTTAAGTCTTAGGCTTACACATGTACACAACTGAAATATCTGAACATAGACAACAGATTGTGCTAATGCATGTCGTAGCTAACACTGGGCTAGCACAGCTTGAAGCACGCTTATATAGAGTACGTCTCAGGCCTAATCATGCAAAACGGTAATAATACAACTAATACAACTAAAGAAAACTGCAGTTACAAAAGTGTAGAATATAACCACCTTTAATTTACAAAAACATGTCGTTTTTACTTTACTTGAAAGTTTTAATCAATAAAGGTTTAAAAAATACTAAGACTAAAAATAGTGAACATAGAAACTCTAGAAACTCTGAAAATGAAAATATAATGTAAGAGATCCCCTGTAAAGTTCATAAAAGGTCACGAATAAGACATTTAATAAGCGTGAAAGGATAACAAACCACAAACACTCAGAGCTGATCGTATGTGTGTGTATATGTTTGATTGAGTTGTCAGCGCTGTAAGGGTTTGTTATCTGACTGAAAGCATGTGTTCTGCGCTGATGTGTGCATGTGTTTTGTCCCTAATGGTCCTGAGGCAGTCTGAGATAATAATGTGATCTAATCACTTCTGCTTTCTCCACTCCACAAGACGAGTCAACAAAATGGCTCCCACGGGAATTTCTTCACTGCCTTTTGTATTCGTTTGTCGCTTTGTTGCATCAATCTTCTGGAATTGTGTGACTGTGTGCGAATTAGTTTCTTAGTAAAACTAGGTTTTATTTATTTGTTTGCTTGTTTTTTTGTGGAATTTCAATGTAGATTGTTTAAATTAAGGAGAATTCAAGATTCACGATGTGCCCATCCTTATTTCTTTCTGTATGTGTGTGTGTTTTAATAGAAAGTGTGTGAGATGTGGAGTGCATTACCACTGTTGTTGCTAACAAGACCATTAGTGCAAAGATATTGCTGTTGCTTTTCCTGCTGTATTGAAAAAAAAAAATGTCTGCTTATTACCTGCCCACGCACATCTTTCTCTCTCTGTCTGTCTCTCTATTTTACACAAGACTGATTCCACATTAAAATTTGCCATATTTTTCCTCAAAGTTTAGCACACATATCACCTAATACTCTGGTTACAGAGCACTGATTGTATGTAAGAAGAACGTTTTATCTGACAGATTTGCCAGATATTAAAATAAATCGTTCACCCAAAAATGAAAATTCAGGCATTATTTATTCACCCTTGTGTTGTTTCAAACCTGTGTGATTTTACCACTTCGGTAAAACACAAAAAAAGATGCATACATCAATAATGGAGTTTCGAAACTCCAACAAAGACAAAAACAACACATCACATTGTGGTTCTTTACAAAAAATCAGAAAAAGCAGTCAACGCACATTGGTTTTAATCAAATAATGAGTTAAATGGATACCAAAAAATGAAAATACTCACCCTCATGTCGTTCCAAACCCGCAAGACCTTTGTTCATCTTTGGAAAACAAATTAAGATATTTTTGATGACATTTGAGAGCTTTCTGACCCTGCATAGATAGACAATACAACTCTCACGTTCAAGGAACAGAAATGTATTAAAGGCATTGTTAAAATAGTCCATGTGAGTGGGTTTTCTATCATGATGGAACTTTGATTTAGTTTTTGGTTTAATCTTTTCAGGTGTCGCATGACTGGATCTGTTTCTCTGACAGTGAAGCGTGTGTTTGTTTACTGGCTACCTAATTGTCCGCCTTGATGTCTTGCTCTATATTTACTTCCATTGATTGATTAACGAGTAGACATTGAGCACTGGGGAGCTGCCGAAAATGACGTTGCATGTGAGACGCAGAGAAAGTGAATGTTGAAGCGTGCTGCCAGTCAAAGTGGGCTTGTAATGAAATCCTCTAGCAGTCCTGACAGTGTGTCTCAAGCACAAGCGCATTTACTCAAGAGTTTGTTCCCTTACACACACAGTACACATCCATCTATCCATCTATCTCTTATTTTCCCTCCTTTTGCACTCATATACCTACCTTCCGTCAGCCGGCTACATCTGATAGTGTTGGGTGTGTTTAATTTAAGTTTACTCTCAGCCTGTCGGGTTCAATATCTCTCTCCCCTCTCTCCTGCCTCTTTTTCTCTCGTTCTTCTGTCATTCATTGCTTCATTTCATTCTGGATAAACCTGCGTATAGAAATGGAGGCCAGTCGCTGTTAGACTTCAAAGCGTATCAACAGAAAACTCTTCAGATAGGCCCCACTGGTGTTTACAAAATGGCTGACAGACTCTCAACAACAGCTGAGGTGGTGAAAGTTAAACAATGTTGTTCGTTTAGACATGTTTTCTCAAAGCTTTGCTGAAAACTGAAAGTCTTGCAGTTGTTAAACTTCTCACTACAGGGTGAGAAGCCACAGTTAGATGATCAAATTGTTGGTGTTTTTATATGACTAGTCCATTCTGGATTTCTAGATACTTGGGATTGATTTTAGCAGAACTTGGGTTTTTCTCTTTGTGAGTAAGTTTGTTGGGGAAGCTGCTTCTATCTATCTATCTATCTATCTATCTATCTATCTGTCTATCTGTCTGTCTATCTATCTGTCTGTCTGTCTGTCTATCTAGCTATCTATCTATCTACTGTTGAAGTCAGAAGTTTACACACCTCTGCTGAAAAAAAAAACCTGCTTAAACCAGCCGAAACTGGTTGGCTGGTCTTAACTGGTTTAAGCTGGAAGTGGCTGGTTTTAGCTGGTCTTCCAGCCTGGATAGGCTGGTCAAGCTGGTTCTAGCTGGTCATTCCAGCTAAATTTCTAAAAATGACCTCGTTCAAAAGTTTACACAGTTGAATAGTTAAACTGCCTGCTGTTCTTCAGAAAAATCCTCAGGTCACACAATTTCTTTGGTTTTTAAGCATTTTTTTTGTGTATTTGAACCCTTTCCAACAATGACTGTATGATCTTGAGATCCATCTTTTCACACTGAGGACAACTGAGGGACTCATATGCAACTATTACAGAAGGTTCAAACACTCAGTGATGCTTCAGAAGGAAACATGATGCATTAAGAACCGGGGGGTGAAAACTTTTGAACAGAATGAAGATGTGTACATTTTTCTTATTTTCGTTAAATATAATTTTTTTTTTTTTTTTTTTTTTTTCGTTTAATACTGCCCTTTAGAAGCTACAGAAGGATACTTACATAATACATAATACCCTGAACTTTACATTCAAAAAGTATTCACCCCCTCCCCCAGTTCTTAATGCATTCTGTTTCCTTCTGGAGCATCAGTGAACATTTGAACCTTCTGTAATAGTTGAATATAAGTCACTCCCTTGTCCTCAGCGTGAAAAGATGGATCTTATAATCGTACAGTCATTGTTGGAAAGGGTTAAAATACACAAAAAATGCTGAAAAACCAAAGAAGTTATGGGACAGATTTTTCTGAAGAACAGCGGGCAGTTTAACTGTTCAGGACAAAAAAGGGACTCAAGAGCAACTATCACTAAAAAAAAAAAAAATACAGCTGTGGATCAATCAGGTAACATCATAGTATTAGGAATCAAGCGTATGTAAACTTATGAATGGGATAATTTTTATAAATTCAACTAACATGTGTTTTGTATGATCCCTCTTATTTTAGTCAAATAATTAACATTTTACATACTCTGCAAGGTGTATGTAAACTTGGCCTCTCTATCTATCCATCTATCCATCTATCTATCTATCTATCTATCTAACGAATATACTATTACAGATGTAGTAGCTCATGTGTAAATGGATGAAGACAGTTAGCATCACAAATTTGAATTAGCTACTTCTCAAGACTGCTTATAAGAACGAACAGAGAGAGGCATTATTATATGGGAGAGTGAATATTAAACAAATCTGTATTTTTGTATGTATTAGATTTTGTATTGATTTTGTATGTATTCGTTTTCATGGGGTAAACTCACTAGCTAAGATTAGATGAAGGCTCTAATTCTTATGTAGAACATTCGGTTCCATTTTTATACATGGTGCTTCAGATTTGAGTATCACTGATTGCAAAGATTTCAAGGAAAGACTTTTCTAAATACACAGTTTACACAATACTTTCTTAAATCACTGGCAGTTTTGCCCCTCTTCAATTGAAAATGTCTCGCACATGAAAAGCAATTTTTTTCCTCATAAAAATACAGTAATAAAAACAGTAATGGCAGTGCTTTAATGTCGCTTTGGGCTCAAGCATTTTCAAGTGTGTGTGTGTGTGTGTGTGTGTGTGTGTGTGTGTGTGTGTGTGTGTGTGTGTGTACTCTGCTTAATATACACACTTAATGCATCCTCCGCTTTGATGGCTATAACCGTCTTTTCTTTTTTAAAGGTGTCTGCGTGTGTGCTTGTGTGTAGATATGTTCTCGGAAGTCTTTTAGTGAGAGCCAGCAGTCTTTGAATGTCGCTCAGTCAAAAGAGTCGAGCCCTGATTGCGGTTATAAGGAGACTCGGAGAGCCCTCTCTGCGAGGCAAGATAAGCGGAGTGTTTGTGGCTGAGTGACAATCCAGCACTGTTAATCATATTAAAGGCAAATAAATGTGAGCTCTGCACACTCACACCTTACAGCAAAAGAAGAAAAAAAGAAGCAAAAAATAGAGATGCCTCAAGGGTTGACTATTTCATTTTTAAAGGTTATTCTTTTTAAAGGCACTTTTTTTTCAATTATCAGAACTTTGCATAAATAACTATAAGTAACTATATAATTTATACAAAAATAATGGAATGTATGTAAATAAAGCATTTTATTTATTAAAACGTATGGTAACACTTTAGTATAGGGTCCAATTCTTACTAATAACTAGCTGTTTATTAGCATGCCTACTAATAACATATTTATTAGTACTTATAAATCATTTATTCTACATGACCATATTCTACATTCCTAATCCTACCAATACCTAAACTTAACAACTACCTTACTAACTATTAATAAGCAGCAAATTAGCAGTTTATTGAGGCAAAAGTCATAGTTGGACCATAAAATAAAGTGTGACCAAACATATTTATTAATAAAATAAAATAAAATAAAATAAATATAAAATAAATAAATTGGATAGTTGTTTAGTAGATGCCAAAAGATATGTGCAAAATGTAAGATGAATTTAGTCTTTCTACACTCTTTTTAGATTTATTTCAACATTTGAAAGATAAAAGAAATTTCAATGTGACACTTCAGAGACTGAATAAAAGAAATAATGAAAATTAAATATTTCATCCAATCACATGCTTTCAAAATAATATTTCAATATTTCATTCAAAAATGAAAAACTTAATTTTTGATCTGTTCTTTGTGCAAATCGATCCTGTGGCTTCCAATAAATTAGAATATAGAACGCTGGTTGTTCTTATGATACAGTTTTGGAACTAGATATTCCCAGTCCACATACACTTTCTCAGCTAACAAAAATGTTCAAAGAACTGTTCTAAGAACATTCTCATTAAGTTATGAAATTATATTGCTGAATGTTCTTTGAATATGTTCTTTGAATGTTTCGAACAGTACACTGTAAAAAAATAAATAAATAAATAAAATAACAATCTTTCAAAAAGTTGTTTCAACTTAATATAATCTGTTACCCCGCTGCTTTAAAATTTTTAGTTTAGTCAACTTGAAATTTTAAATTACTTAATGTTAATTTAAGTGAAAAGTGGAATATTTTAGTTGACTAAACTAAACATTTTAGGTCAGCGGGGTAACAAATTATTTTAAGTTGAAACAACTATTTTTATTTATTAATTAACTTTTATTGTTTTATTTTTTTTACAGTGTAGTAACCCCCCCCCCCCCCAAAAAAAAAAAAAAAAAATATATATATATATATATATATATATATATTAAAGTTAACTTTTTACATTGTTTAAAAAGTTGTTTCAGCTTAAAAAAGTAAGTGTTCATGCTGCCTTCAATTTTAAGTTTAACTCAAATATCCACGTTTTCATGTAGTACAACTTAACATTTCATGTTGGCTAAACGTAAAATTTTAAGGCAGCACGAACACTTACTTTTTTAAGGTGAAACAACTTTTTTAAGTTTTTTTTTTTTTTTGTTTGTTTGTTTTTTTTTTACAGTGAACCTTGCCAGAATGTCATCGAAAGTTCTGAGAATGTTCCTTGTTATCTGGCTTCATTACATGGAAAAGAGCAGCATGTACATGCCACTAAATCTTTGTTTTTATTTTTTTCACAGAATAAAGTCAGTCATGTGGGATGGAGCGACATGAGGGTGAGTAAATAATCCCAGTATTTATTTATTTGACTGGACTAAACCTAAAAAGTTCATGTTTCATTTCTGCGCAAACCCATTTTTTTGATCAGTCAATTGAGGCTTACTTATTAATGATGGAATTCATAGGGTCACATGACCCGTTTACATTGAGAGGTCATGGGAGTTGTAGGCGCAGGTGTTTGTGAGAGCTTAAACCTTGTTATTTCACCGTCTCGAACACACACACACACACACACAGAAACACACCCAGAGACTCTCATTAAGTAAGCTTCAGCAGTATATCCGCTCATCAAAACACTGTCTGCACTAATTACTGCCTGTGACGAGACACACACTCCAGCATTTTCATAAGCACACACACATACAAACACTGGCTCCCCACAGTATAATTCATATGCATATAGGCTGTCTCTTTCATACACACCCACACACACACACAAGCGCGTACACACACACCTACACGTAAGGTTTTTTCTGAGCTGTATGCAAATGCATTTAATTGGTCTGTCTGCTGATGCCACCCATACTGTCAATCAAATCTATTCAAAGCTCTGTCAGGAAAATAGAGGTAGGATTGTCTCCAAGATCTCTGTGTGCTGCATTGTATGCATGCAAAAATAATTGAAGAACCATCCAAATAGACATGCAAATGCATTTTTTTATAATCTTAACTATTATACTAACCAAGTATTGTTATATAAAATATAAAATGTAATAATCTAGCCACACCCAAAAGATGCTGAGATATGTACACTACCATTCAAAAGTTTGTTGTTTAATTATTATATTATTATTATTATTATTATTATTATTATTATTATTATTATTATTATTATTATTATATTGAAAACAGTTTTGCTGCTTAATATTTTTGTGGAAACTGTGATACCGTGACAGTGTTTTCTTGTTGTTGTTGATTCCATAGGATTCTGTGAAAGCCTGTTTCCAGCACTGAGTGCTGGAAAAAAAAATAATGAATATAATAAAAAAATTATTATTATTATTATTATTATTATAAAATAAATATTATTATTAAAAAATAATAAATTAAAAAAATTTCATGATACAAACTTTTTTTTTTAAGAATTCTAAAATATAAACTCGCAATTTCGAATTCTAAAGTCAGAATTGCGTGATGTAAACTTATTTGCGAGAAATAAAGTCAGAAGTGCGAGATATAAACTCATAATTTTGACTTTTTTTTCATAAATGTGTAATATAAACTCACAGTTGTGAGAAAGTCAGAATTGCAAGATTAACTCACAATTGTGAGAAATAAAGTCTCTTTAAATTTCTTAAAATCTAAACTTCTGACTTTTTTCCTCACATATTGCAAGATATAAACTCACAATTATGATTTTTTTTTCTCAGAATTGCATGATATAAACTCACAATTGTGAGAAATAAAGTCAGAATTGCAAGATATAAACTCATAATTCTGACTTTTTTCTCAGAAATGTGTAATATAAACTCACAGTTGCAAGAAATAAAGTCAGAATTGTGAGATAAACTCGCAATTGTGAGAAACAGTCAGAATTGCAAGATATAAACTCACAATTGTGAGAAAAAAGTCAGAATTGTGTGATTTAAACTCACAATTGTGAGAAAGTCAGAATTGTGAGATTAACTCATGATTGTGAGAAATAAAGTCAGAATTGTGTGATACTCTTTTTTCACAATTGCAAGATATAAACTCACAATTATGACTTTTTTTTCTCAGAAATGTGTAATATAAACTCACGGTTGCGAGAAATAAAGTCAGAATTGCAAGATATAAACTCATAATTCTGACTTTTTTCTCAGAAATGTGTAAGATAAACTCATGGTTTTGAGAAATAAAGTCAGAATTGCAAGATATAAACTCACTTCTGACGTTTTCTTAGAAATGTGTAAGATAAACTCAGTTGCAAGAAATAAAGTCAGAATGGTGAGATAAACTCACAGTTGTAAGCAATAAAGTCAGAATTGCGAGAGTAACTTGTATTGTGAGAAATAAAGTCAGAATTGTGTGATACAAACTCACAATTGTGAGAAATAAAGTCTCTTTAAATTTCTTAAAATCTAAACTTACAATTCTGACTTTTTTTTCTCACAATTGCAAGATATAAACTCACAATTATGATTTTTTTTTCTCAGAATTGCATGATGTAAACTCACAATTGTGAGAAATAAAGTCAGAATTGCAAGATACAAACTCATAATTCTGACTTTTTTCTCAGAAATGTGTAAGATAAACTCACGGTTGCGAGAAATAAAATCAGAATTGTGAGATAAACTCACAATTGTGAGCAATAAAGTCAGAATTACGAGATTAACTCATAATTGTGAGAAATAAAGTCAGAATTGTGTGATACAAACTCACAGTTGTGAGAAATAGTCTCTATAAATTTCTTAAAATGTAAACTCACAATTCTGTTTTTTTTTTTTTCTTACAATTGCAAGATATAAACTCACAATTATGACTTTTTTTCTCACAATTGCATGATATAAACTCACAATTGCAAGAAATAAGGTCAGAATTGTGAGAGATAAACTCAGAATTCTGACTTTTTTTTCAAAAATGTGTAATACAAACTCACAATTGCGAGAAATAAAGTCAGAATTGTGAGAAATAAAGTCAGAATTGCGAGATAGAAACTCACAAATCTGACTTTTTTCTCAGAATTGTGTGAGATAAACTCAAAACTGCGAGAAATAGCCAGAATTGCGAGATAAACTCACAACTGCGAGATATAAACTCACAATTGTGAGAAACAAAGACGGAATTGCGAGATATAAACTCATAATTCTGACTTTTTTTTTTTTTCTCAGAAATGTAATATAAACTCATAATTGTAAGAAATAAAATTCGAATTGTGAGAAAAACTCACAATTGTAAAAAATGTTCATTCCATTTTAACTTTACTTACTTAATTTCAGATCAGAATTCTGCTTCCTAACTGCCATCTAAACTTAAATTCAGTTAGAATGGAATTGTAATTTAAACATCAGTCTTAATTCACTTGCGAATGGCACACAACCCTTTAAACAAGAGCGGAGAACCAAACGAAAGCCTTGCTTTCAGTCACTTGCACATGTGTTGCATTGCTAATGAAAGCCTACTTAGGATTTTTGTCAGCGCAACACAAAACGAGTTGTATGAAGTGTCGGTAAACTAAGCATGAAATGGTGGTGATGCAAGATTTCCTCAAGAGAGTGTGTGTGTGTTTGTGTGTGTAGTCTTGATGAGAATGTGTTTTGTTACGTGTGGGAGGGACCTTCTGGATTGGATTGAACTCTCTCTCTCTCTCTCTGTCTTTTTCTTTCCTTTTCTCACAAATTCAGTGTGAATCTCTCCTCCTCCAGTTCTCTCACACCTCCCGCTCACACACACACGTTCTTTTCCGGTCTTCCTTGTTCTCCTTTCACATCGTCAGCGTCGTTCAGCTGCTCTGCCTGTTTCTTCTTCCCCGCACCTCCGTTAGCGCTCGCACGTCTCTTTTTCGCGTCGTTTTTTCTTTGTGTTTTCATTCACCTGTTGCTGCGTTTCTTCTATAGTGTTTAATGCATGTCTATATTTGGCCTGAGTTATGTATATTATATGTATTTAAAGTCTTTTTGCACTGTTCTTTTACTATTATCTTATCTATTTATATTATTTACTATTGTTTTCATACCCATGTTGTGGGGCATTTTTATTTTGGTTTCTACCACACATTTTGGCACATTTAGTGCTGTAGGTTGAATTTGCATACTGTATTTAGCACATATATACTGTAGAGATAGAAAAATAAATAAATAAATTAGAGTATTGTGCCCAGCATAGCCTCTAGCTAAGTAATATCTGCCATTATTTTTAACAACTCTTTTTTTGGCTGATTATTTGATCCACCTGCCAAATTCTTTTTCAATAAAAACAGAAACTGTGCTGCAGTAGTTTGTTTCTCTGTTGTTTTGTGCAAAATCAACGCTGTATCGCTCTTCACCTGGCATGTGTAATACACATATGTTTGTGTATGTGTTTATGTGTGTAAATGTGTGTGTGTGTGTGTGTGCATGTGTGCGTGCGTGTGTGTGCATGCAGCTGTATGTGAACGCAGCATGAGGTTAAATAGCCGAGAGCAGAAAAACCTTTACAGAAGCGTGTTCACAAACCTATAACTATTAACACAGCAAGCAGAAAATCACTTGCATTGGTGCTTATGTTTCACTGTGTGAATGTATGTGTGTTAAATTAAAATAAATGCTGTTCTTTGGAACTTTCTATTCAGCAGAATCCTGGAAAAAATATATATGTATCAAGCAATGGCAAAAAAAAAAATAAATAAAAAAAAACTGAATGCATTAATAAATTACAGTTTAAAAGTTTGAATATTTTTAACAGTTTTAATAATAATAATAATAATAATAATAATAATAATAATAATAATAATAAATAAATAAATAAATAAATAAATAAATAAATAAATAAATAAATAAATAATAAAATTGTTTAAATTGTATTAGTGTGTTTTTAAACAAACCAATGCAGTCTTGGTGAGCATATAAGACTTCTTTCCCAAAAATGCTAGCTAAATAAATAAATAAATAAATAAATAAATAAATAAATAAATAAATAAATAAATAAATAATTTACAGTTATTTCCATTTTAATAATATTTCTTACTGTGTTTTTAAACAATGCAGTCTTGGTGAGCATATAAGACTTCTTTCCCAAAAATGCAAAAGAAAGAAATAAATTAATTAATTAATTAATTAATAATAATAATAATAATAATAATAATAATAATAATAAAAGTTATTTAAATTGTAATAATATTTATTACTGTTTTTTTACACAAATAAATGCAGTCTTGGTGATCATATAAGACTTTTTTCCCAAAAATGTAAAATAAAATAAAATAAAATAAAATAAAAAATACTACTACTACTACTACTAGTAATAATAATAATAATATTAATATTAACAATAAAGTTATTTACATTGTAATAATATTTATTACTGTTTTTTTAAACAAATAAATGCAGTCTTGGTGAACATATAAAACTTCTTTCCCAAAAATGTAAAATAAAATAAAATAAAATAAAATAAAATAAAATAAAATAAAATAAAATAAAATAAAATAAAATAAAATAAAATAAAATAAAATAAAATAAAATAAAATAAAATAAAATAAAATAAAATAAAATAAAATACTACTACTACTACTACTACTAATAATAATAATAATAATAATAAAGTTATTTACACTGTAATAATATTTATCTCACTGTGTTTTTAAACAAATAAATGCAGTTATGGTGAGCATATAAGACTTCTTTCCCAAAAATGCAAAATAAATAAATAAATAAATAAATAAATAAATACATAAATACATAAATACATAAAATAATAATAATAATAATAATAATAATAATAATAATAATAATAATAATAATACATAAACCTATAAACAAACAAACTGACAAACAAACAAACAAACAAATAAATACATACATACATACATACATACATACATACATATATACATACATACATACATAAATAAATAAATGTCTTTATGTAATTACAATGATTTAAAACTATGTCTATTTATTAGTCAGCATTCATTCATTCATTCATGCAATTTAATTTCTAAAAATTCCTACTTTTTTTCGTTTTCCATTTTAGGATTTAGAGTCATTAGCATAATATAAAACCAGAAGTCGTCTGTTATGGTATGTCCTTATTTAGCTAGTGTCGTGTGTGTGCGTGTGTGCGTGTGTGCGTGTGTGCGTGTGTGCGTGTGTGTGTGTGTGTGTGGAGTATATAAGCATCCTGTCCTCTCTCTAATCCTCTTTAAGACTTTGCTTCAAATGCCTTACTTGTTTCGTTATGAAGAATAACTAATTATATAAAGAGTGTATTTTAATTTCTGATCTCCAGACGTATCACAGAGGTCACATATTCCCAGTTCGTCATGTATACGAGTAAATGTTTGAAAATAAATCCATGTAACTGATTAAAGAACTTCACCTGCTAACCCTGCTCTCCATCTCCCCGTGTGTGTGTGTGTGTGTGTCTGTGTGTGTGTGTGTGTGTGAGGCAGTGGTGTGTAACGTATGTGCAGCACGCTGTCAGTTTGATAGGGGTTGTGGGATTGGCTGAGCACTGATCCGTAAGCCCACTTATTATACAGCCCAGATCAGTGCTGCAGTGACTCCAGCCCTTCTCTGAGCATCTCCATATATCTGTTCATTCTTCATAATATATCCTCTTTTCTTCATTCCAGTATGTTTCTTTTACATTCTCTGTTTTTTTTTTTTTTCTTAATTGACCGCTCGGTGCACTTCCATTCCTTTTATTCACATAAAAAAAAGTATTTCTGTACTGTTTAGCATTTATTTACTTACGTATTTATTTACTTACTTACCTTCCTTTTTATTTCCTTTTGTTTCATCCTCACTTAAAAAGGGTGTCACATTGACCATATTGACCAAATAAATCCATCTAGTTTTTTTTGTTTTGTTTTGTTTTTGTTGTTGTTGTTGTTTTGTGACTTTTATAAACATTTTCGAGTGATTCAAGCAAATTTTAAAGATTTGTTACTTGTTTGTTTACATATCTTACTTACCTTTGTGTTTATTTTTGTTTTATGCACACTTGAAAAGGATGATGTATTGACCAAACAGAGATTGTTTCAAAACAGGTTTAAAATGTTTAAAGCAAAATGCAAATGTAGTTGAAAACAAACAAACAAATAAAACCACCTATATGTTATGTCATGTTATGTTGTTATGTTATGTTATGTCTTGTTTCATTTTGTTTTGGGACTTTTATGAAAGTTTTTAAGTGATTAAAGCTTGGTTACTTACCTTTTTATTTACTTTTGTTTCATGTTCACTTGAAAAGGGATTTGTATTGACAGTATTGACCACACAGAGATTGTTGTAAAATAGCTTCAAAATGTTTAAGGCAAAATGCAAATGCTGTTGAAAACAAACAAACAAATCAATTTGTTGTTGTTGTTTTGTTTCTTTTTGTTTTTTTTGTTTTGTTTTGTTTTGTTTCATCTCATCTCGTCTTGTACCGTATCATTTTGTTTCGCCTTGTTTTGTTTTGTTTTGTTTTGGAACTTTTATTGACATTTTTGAGTGATTTCAAGCTAATTTGAATCATATTTGTTACTTACTTAGTTACTTACCTTTTTATTTACTTTTATGTCATGTTCACTTGACAAAGGAATTTGAATTGACAATATTTACCAAACAGAGATTGTTGCGAAATAGATTCAAAATGTTTGAGGCAAAATGAAAATGCTGTTTAAAAACAAGCAAACAAACAAACAAATCAATCCAGAAATGCTTTTGTGCCATTCTGTTTTATTGTGTTATGCTGAATTGTTTTTGTTGTTGTTGTTTTGTTTAGTTTTGTGACTTTTACAAACATTTTTGAGAGATTCAAGCAAATTTGAAAGATTTGTTACTTGTTTACTTACTAATTTACTTGCAAAATAGGTTCAAAATGTTTAAAGCATGCAAATGTAGTTGAAAACAAACAAATCCATCCAGACATGTTTTTGTTTTTTGTTTTGTTTTGCTTTGTTTTGCTTTGCTTTGCTTTGCTTTGCTTTGCTTTGCTTTGCTTTGCTTTGCTTTGTTTTGTTTTGTTTCATCTCATACCATATCATTTTGTTTTCTCTCGTTTTGTTTCATTTCGTTTTGTTTTGGAGCTTTTATTAAAGTTTTTGAGTGATTCAAGCAAATGTTTTTTTTTTTTTGTTTTTTTTTTTACTTACTTACTTAGTCACTTACCTTTTCATTTATTACAATATTGTCCAAACAGAGATTGTTGCATCATAGATTCAAAATGTTTAAAGCAAAATGCAAATGTTTTTGTTGTTGTTGTTGTTGTTGTTTGTTTTGTTTTGTTTTTGTTTTGTTTTTTGGGACTTGTATGAAAGTTTTTGAGTGATTCAAGCAAATTTGAAATTTGAAAGATTGTTGATATGGACTGATTCATCCAAGTTTATCAACTACTTAAGATATAACTGTTTAACATATTCATAATTCATGTTCATATTTACAACCTGTTGGAATGGTAATTGTCATATAAAAAGCTCAATCAATGAACTAATCAGTCAGTCAGTCAATCAATCAATAATCAATAAACGGACACAATCTAAAATGCGTAATTTTCACAGCATTGAGCAGGTTGTTAATAATAATAATAATAATAATAATAATAATAATATCAAACATTCACTTTTTATTTACACATTTCATTCTATTTTTAACACATTTTTCTCCACTCCTCCTCATCCAGGTTCATGCTTTCTTTCACATGTACAGTTCACCGTGCACCTCCCCGACAATCTCTCCTTCTCAAATTCATTTCAATTCTCTCCTCTGATTCAAGTTCCCTTCATTCTCCGCATCACCCGCCACGGCTTGCCACTTTATTGCCCATTTCTCTATCACTCCTCCTCTCTCAGTCCATCCATTTGTCCTGTCACTCACACAGGGGTTGGTGGCATCTGGCTGTGCCTGCACACTTTGGCAATGGTGGGCACACCACAGGACATGGCAAAGTTCAAAGTATGAGGGTATAAAATGACAGGTTGCCTTGATATAACAAAATCTTGGGAAGCAAAATCACAAGCACATTTTGGCACTTGCGATCTGCTGTAGGATAGGCACCCCTTATTTTGAAGCAATACACTTTTTGTTGCAACTTGACCCCTTTAAAAAAAAAAAAGTGCTTTTTGAGTTTCAAAATCTCAACAGCCATTCACTGCCATTTATAAAGCTTGGAAGAGCCAGAACATTTTTTTTTTTTTTATTATAACTCCGACAGTTTTCATGTGAAAGATGAAAGTCATATAACCCTAGGCTTGAGGGTGAGTAAATCATTGGGTAATTTTCATTTTTGGGTGAACTGTCTCTTTAAGTAACTTGACCGACTCTGATGAACAACATTGTGAACTCTATGACTGTTTAGTTTTATCATAACATGGCATTTGCATTAAGAGGTTTTAAAGGTGCAGTAGCAAAAAATAGTCCATTTAATTTTATAGATCAGGTTTTTCAAGCAAAATAAAAACAATTATATGAAAGTTATAAAATGCATCTTTATAATTACATTATTAAGAATTGCTTCTCTTTTCTGTAATGGACTTATTATATCAAACACCACATTAGAACATTAAACTGTACAGTTATTCTAAATAATTCAAGTATATGCTTTCTTGATTGAACAAATGCAATGATTAGCACACGCTCAGGTTGATGATTAGTATGTGCTCTGTAGGTGGTTGAAGCTTAATAAGGAAATGTGTATTACAATCTAAACGAATCAATTAAATTGCATTTGCTAATTAATTTATTATATGTAATTTTTAATCTTCTTGATTCAGTGCTTCTGGTCTTATATATGTTATTGGTCTAATTCTAAACAGCTGGTCTAGAAATAATGATAAGCATAAAAATGGTTGAATAAAATAAGTAAAAAATAAACTGGATAAAAAATAAATAATTTAGACAAACATATTGTGGTCTTTTGCTAGAGGTATCATATGTGATTATTTAATTTATTTATTTATTTATTTATTTGCATAGTGCAGCTACTGCCATTAAATAAAAATGATACGTAAAATTATTTTAACACAAAAGAAAAAAAGAAAAAAAAAATCACACTTCCCCTTTAAGATTAAAGTTTGAAAATCTCCCTATTCTCACATTAACAATGTTTGAGTTTTTCAAAACTGAAATGTAATTGGTCTCCCAGTCAGTCATTTGCATGCTGAATTGTGATTGGTCTGTCTTGTATTTGTATGTCAGACGTGGGCATTTTTAACTGGTGATGCTGAGCATTTCATCAGTATAGCAGTTATCGTGCACTTTGGGCTTTCTTCCACGTTGCTTTAATTTAATCCTCCTCCCATTCTTTTTATTAAATTCTATATTTCTCTCTCTTTCTGTGATGGTGTGGGATTAGTCAAGGGGATTTGGGGTTCTTGGGCTGTCATCTCTCTTGTGTATGTGTGTGCGAGTGCAATAGTTTCCTTGTGGCATGAAAGTGTTGCATCATTCGCCTGTGTGTCACTGGCAGTTCTGTGGGATATGTTCTAACCAGCTCTGCAGTATGATGCTGCCTGTGCTTGCATTTACAATCTGCTTAGCTATCACTCTGTGTCATCAATACTCCAGGGTTACGTTGCCATGCACGCCGTCATTTCGAAAAATATGACATATGGAGTGGACATTTTGGTGGAAGGGTGGACGATTTGGTCATTGTTTGTACTTGAGTAGGTTGTGGGGTTCTATCTGTGATATCTATCTATCTATGTATCTATCCCAGATGTATTTACTCACCCTCATATCATTCTAAATCTGTATGACTTTCTTTCTTCTGTGGAACACAAATATAGATGTTAGGTAGAATGACAGCCTCAGTCACCATTCACTTTCATTGTGATGTGATGGAAAAAAAAAGTGCATTAAAAGTGTAAACAATCCCAGCCGAGGAAGAAGGGTCATATCTAGTGAAACGATTGGTTATTTAAAAAAAAAAAAAAAAAAAAACAATTTAAACACTTTTTAATCTCATGTCTTGCTCTTCTCTCCCTGAACTCTGTGTATCTGACTCAAGACAGTTAGGGTATGTCGAAAAACTCCAATCGTATTTTCTCCCTCAAAATCATCCTACATCACTGCAGAAGTTCCGACCCAGTCTTTGCAAAGTGAACACGCAAAGAAGAAGCTTTAGCAAAAAAGCTAAACAGCAATATAGGAAGATTTTGAAGTTGAGGGAGAACATGAGATGGGAGTTTTTCGACATACCCTAACTGTCATGAACCGGAGCAAAAACAGTCCAGGCAGAGTAAGACAAGATGAGCGTTTGGCATTAAAAAGTATAGAAATTGTATTATTTTTATTAAAATAACCGATCATTACGCTAGATAAGACCCTTCTTCCTTGGCTGGGATCGTTTGAAGCTGCATTTAAACTGCATTTTGGAAGTTCAAAATCGGGGCACCACGTCAGTCCATTATATGGAGAAAAATGCTGAAATGTTTTCCTCAAAAAACAATTTCTTTACGACTGAAGAAAGAAAGACATGAACATCTTGGATGACAAGGGGGTGAGTACATTATATGTGAATCTTTGTTTTGGAAGTGGACTTCTCCTTTAAAATCAAATCGCGATATGGACTAATGTTTGCACATATTAAGCCGCAAAACGACTATTTAAATATGATTTCTGCGTGTCTCTGTGTTAATGAAAGGCACATGCACATAGTTTTGTTTACTACTCTTACTAAAGCACACATGACGCTTGCGTCTGCTATTTTACTAAATGAGGACTTGAATACATGAACAACATGCCCTTTGTGAGCATTTTACTGTTTCATTTAAGTAAATCTATCGTCATATCATATACACGCAGAAATTTTAAATAGGTATTCACGGCAACTCGTCAAAATAAAAGTTTGGTTTAACGTGAAGACATTGTGGAAGAAATACATTATTAATGTTTAGCAGAATGTACCTACTACTACTACTACTACTACTACTACTACTAAAATTTAAAAAAAAATTTAAAACCTAATTTTTAAGGAATTATCATATATTTCTTGTTTTAAGTGTAATAGTAAATCCCCTTTATTTGCCCAAAAGTAAAATTTATAATTAATTTTCATTAATAAAAGACTTGCTTTATGCCTTAATTTTATAGCCAGAAAAATGCAAGTACATAACACAAAATTTCTGAGAAAAATTAACGTTTCACAATGCTATTGTAAGAATAAATGAAACTTGTTTTTATGGATTTAAATAATTAGACATGTTAGAACACCATATTTGGTAAGAATAAAACACAAGGCGGGCAAAAATAAAACATTTCATAGGGCCCTAAACATGTAATTTTTGTTAAGCTTTTAATAAACTGTAAATTAATTAGACATGCTTTTTGACTAATAACATTTAATTTAACCATTAAAAAAGAGTCCAATTGGAAAAAAATGGAATCCAGAAGAATAAAAACAGAATAAAATGGAATTTATAAAAAAATACCCTAAAAATATGCTATTTACCATGTTTAAAAATAAGTAACTTAGAAAAAAAAAAAAAATCTATTTCTATTTTGTATTAGTGCTGGTATAAATAATATTAGCCTTCGAATGGACAAATATGTAAATGGAAATAAATAAAGAAAAAAGAAAGAAAGAAAGAAAGAAAGTTATTATTATTATTACAGTTGTTGTTTTTAGCAATTGACAACCCTAACATGGAAATTTATACTAATAGTAGTACATTTTATCTAACTTTATATAACTTTTTGTACAGAAAATAAAACACATGCACAGATAAACTTGAAGTAACTTGTCGGTGAGAATGCATAACTCTTTGTGAGTATGCCTTTATATATAACAAAATATATTAAATAGTCTCTTATTCATGGGAAATTAATCTCTGAAGTATGTTACATTTTTAAAAGGAACGTAGGACAGTTTTCATATCTTATGTTGATAAATCTTTTATTTGATTCTTAAATTTAGTTTAAAAATTTGATCTGACATTTTCATAATTTTGTGCACAGATAATCTAAATACTGAATATCAGAAAAATAGTCTACTCTAGAATAACACCACACATACATACATACACAGAGAGGGAGACATAAAAACATACACACACACAGCCATTCAAAAGTTTGGGATCAGTACGATTTTTTTTTTTTTTTTTTTTTTTTTTTTCTGCTTATTAAGGCTGTGTTTATTTGATTAAAAAACACAGGGAAAAAAGAAAAAAAAAAAAAAAAAACAGTAATATTGTGATTTAAAATAGTGGTTTTCTGTTTGAATTCACTTTAAAATCTAATTTATTCCTTCAGTTTTATATGATCCTTCAGAAATCTAATTCTAATTTCATTTAATTCTAATTCTAATATGCTGATTTATTATCAATGTTGAAAACAGTGCTGCTCAGTTTGTTATTTTGGAACCTGTGATACTTTTTTTCAGGATTCTTTTATGAATACAATGTTAAAAAGAACAGCACTGATTTAAACAGAAATCTTTTGTAACAATATACACTGCCGTTCAAAGTTTGGGGTTATTAAATTTTGTCTTTCTTTCTTTGAAAGAAATTAATACTTTTATTCAGCAAGGATGTGTTAAACTGATAAAAAGTGATAGCAAAGACATATATTGTTAGAAAAGATTTCTGTTCTGAATAAATGCTGTTCTTTTTAACTTTTTATTCATCAAAGAATCCTGAAAAAAAGAATCACAGGTTCCAAAATAAATATGTGACCCTGGGGCACAAAAACCAGTCATAATCGTAATTTTTTCGATTTTTTTTTCGAGATTTATACGTAATCTGAAATCCAAGTAAATAAGCTTTTCATTGATGCCTGTTTTGTTAGGATAGGACAATATTTGACTGAGATACAGGGCAAATCCAGCTTTATGGATGTGACATTTTGCGTTATGGATGTGACATATAAATGCTTAGAGAATGTATGTGTTACCAATATACCAAACCATCTGTTTATATTTTAATAAACCCTTGGTTATAGAGTCTAAACATCAGAAAAATATCAGTCTATGGTCACAGGTTTTTGATGTTAAAAAAGGGAAATAACCATGCGTTGTGACAAAAAAGGACACCGTTTTTTAGAGACTACATACTTTGTAGGATTTCTGCGAATTAAAATGCACAAACCAGACACAATTATACCCAACATATAGAGAAGCTCTTCACAGAACACATAATTGTTACTTTATTTTAATTTGGATGTGTCTATTTATGTGGAATACGTATTGTTATGGATGTGACAAGCCTGAAAATAGCGCTTCCCAGATTATGGAAAATCATGCACTAAAAATAAAAAAAGAAATGCTTGAAAAACTTTAAGAGAGACCTTACAACTATTTGAAAATCTGGAATCTGAGGGTGCAAAAAAAATCTAAATATTGAGAAAATCACCTTTAAAATTGTCTAAATGAAACATATTACTAATCAAAAGTTAAGTTTTGATATATCTGTCGTAGGAAACTTAGAAAATATCTTCATGGAACATGATCTTTACTTAATATCCTAATGATTTTTGACATAAAAGAAAATTGATAACATTGCCCAAACAATGAAGGGGCATAAGAAAATAGCGATACATGTGTGTTTTGTGATATTATGTTTGGCGATACTATATCTATTCTCAA
The DNA here is from genome assembly GCA_036247105.1 of Cirrhinus mrigala. Taxonomy (NCBI): domain Eukaryota; kingdom Metazoa; phylum Chordata; class Actinopteri; order Cypriniformes; family Cyprinidae; genus Cirrhinus; species Cirrhinus mrigala. The sequence goes on from CM070010.1 coordinate 21,312,181, forward strand.
AAATGAAATATTGATATTTAAAAAAAAAAAGAAAAAAAAAAAATCATACAAGATTCATTACAGTTGCGTCGTTTTGAGCATGTATCCTGACTTATATATTTGAGTTGAATCAACTTAAAATTGTAAGGCAGCTGGGTTACTTACCCATCTGTTAAGTTTAGCAAACACAAATATCTAAGTTGTTACTTAGTACAACTTAACATTTCAAGTTGAATAAACTTATTTTAGTTGACTGAACTTAAAATTTTAAGATGCCAGGTTACAAATTATTTTAAGTTGACTCAACAAATTGTATTTTTTATTTTTTACAGTGTACACTGGTTCTAGGTCGGGGTCATCTGGCGCCGGTTCCACCATCTCACCGAGTGGTATGCCGTGCCTGTGATTCACATCGTGGAGCACACCACCAGCCAGCACGATGCGACACACCTTGTTAGGGTGGTATAGCAGCATCCCCCCGGTCCTATCAAGGCAGCACCACCGCCATTTCAGCTGCCCAATCGCCCGCTCTACAGCTGACCGAGTGCGAGAATGGGCATCATTGTGTCTGCTCTCTTGGTCAGTTTGTGGGTTGGTGAGGGGCGTTAACAGCCACGTCTTTAGTGCATAACCGCAATCTCCTGATGTGAAGTTCAATAATTACACGCACAAATAAATAAATAAATAAAAATATTTTAGATAGATGGTCCAGAAAATCACTTTGGTCCCTAAAAACTCGTTCTCTTCAGATTCTGCCATTGGCAATGTCCTCTAATAAGGCCAACGCTGTCATTGCTATAGACGAAGGGTTGTATAAATTCGCACATGCTTTTATATGTTCTAACTTAACTGCATAATTGAGAACATTCCCATAAGGCTTGTGTGACAATAGTAAGTCAATTAGCCTATTTTATCAATTACAAATTAATAGCAATGTTTCTCTCATGTGGTGTTGCCATAGACTTGTAGAATACTTTGTAGTCTAATGTTTGCAACTTCACTTCATTACCTCTAAGAGTTGCCAACGGACAAAAAACATGAGAAATGTACGTACGCCAGACATGAAGTTGGCGTGGAGGAACGCACATTCTCACGTTAATTTCACTGTTAGTAAATCCGACCGTGAGCGTGAAAACCGGCATAAGCAAAGTTTTTGTGCGTACGCAGCGTTGATACATGAGGCCCCTGAACCCCATAGAGAATCTGTGGGGTATTGTCAAGAGAAAAAATGAGAAACAAGAGACCAAAAAATGCAGATGGGCTGAAGGCCACTGTCAAAGAAACCTGGGCTTCCATACCACCTCAGCAGTGCCACAGACTGATCACCTACATGCCATGCTGAATTGAGGCAGTAATTAAAGCAAAAGGAGCCCCTACCAAGTATTGAGTACATACACAGTAAATGAACATACTTTCCAGAAGGCCAACAATTCATTAAAAATGTTTTATTGATCTTATGAAGTATTCTAATTTGTTGAGACAGTGAATTGGTAGGTTTTGATAATAAATCAGCATATTAGAATGATTTTTGAAGTCATAGAGTACAGTGTTGACAAAAATTGCATGATTCAAACATTTATAAATGAAGGTCTCTTTATAGTCCAAAAGACCCACCATAGAGCTACAGTTGCTTCTGCCTTCTTGGCACATATCCATATAGCTATTACTGGATTTCAGTTAGTGTACAATGGTTCAATTTCAAATGCTAGAATTTCATAAAAGGTCAAGTAACACAGATATTGTTGCAGATCAATCATTGCTGTCATTTCAAAGTACTCAGGTTCTCATATCCCTCCAGCATGTACAGTAGACATCTGCAATGCTTTCTTTTTCAGTCTCTTTCTCGCCGGTTTGATCGGCTGATACATTGATCTGTATTGTTTAGTTTGAAGTAAAACAGGCATTTTAGTGGGACATCTAAGCACTTCTAAGCCCCCCGCCAGCTAAAGGATGCTTATATCGACCACAGACAGTGAGAAGACAGACCACTGTTCAATAACACACAGAAACACATAGAAACAGACAGACAAAATATTATACATGTTCCACTGAGAAGTGACCAGAACACACACACACACACACACACACACACACACCACTGACTTATTCTACATGCTAAACACATCCATCACACACACACATACACAGCTGAATTGATAGGCCAGCGCTCTGTGTCAAATACGATCCTGTCTCTTAAATATATTGAGTCTGTGTGGGATTAGTGTGTGTGTGTGTGTGTGTGTGTGTGTGTGCGCACCATCAGCTCATCAGATCCAGTCCTGGTGTGTGGCGGCTATTTTTCGCCTGATCGCTCCTCACATATCCATTTTGGTGCTTGGTAGATACACACACACACACACCAAATTGAGGAGGTTGATGAGAAGATGCTGTTTGATAGAAGGACAGAGCAAAGGATGAAGTTTGGACTTCACTTAAAGTGTCACAGGAAGAGAATGTGTGATTATATATATATATATATATATATATATATATATATAATATGAGAATATGAGAATTTATTTTACCTGTAATGCATATCAGCTGAATTGACATTGTTCTCTTATGAACTCGTATGATAAATCCTTAACCTAGACTGTTTAACCTCAGTTTAACTTGATATAAATTAAATTGAGGCTGTAAGGGATGGATGATGGCTGTTCAGTCTGTTTGGATGCCTTTTGAAAGTTCAGATGGCACAAATTTGTAAAAAAAAAAAAAAAAAAAAAAATACAAAAATAAAAATCTCTGTATGTGCTTTGAGGCCTTGAGGCAATACAGTGTATTCAACGAATCGTTCTTGTATCATTTACAGCCTAATTTTTTCACATAAAGTTCAGTATCACATCTATGACTAAACCTTGACTGAACATGAACATTTATAATAATAGTACTAATAGAAACATGCAGGCTTTTACTAATACTGTACTAATAGAAGTTAGGCAGCAATTGGTGTGTTTCACTAGACAAGTTTAATAATAATAATAATAATAATAATTGTTGTTGTTGCATTTATTCATTTAAAATTTATTTAAAAATAATTGCTTTTATTATTTTAAATAAATAAATATATTCAATCGAATGCATTTTATTACATTATTAATTAATTTAATAAATGTCAATATATGCTATTTACAATAAATTATTTTTTGTCTACTAATGAATAATGTATAACATCATTGGGTTGTGTGTGGTTGCCAGGGTAGTGTTCTTGTTGCTAAGGTGTTTAGAATGACACTATGCAATTTCTGTGGTGTTCTAGGTGTTTTTTGTACAATTTTCTCATTCAACTTTTATTATTTTATTTTATTTTATTTTATTTTATTTTATTTTATTTTATTTTATGATGGCCCTGGAAAACCTTATGAAAGCCTTTTCTTTTCTTTTTTATTTTTCTTTCTTTCTTTCTTTCTTTCTTTCTTTCTTTTTTTTCTTTCTATTTCTTTTATTTATTATTTTATTTTATTATTATTTTTTAAAAGGTAAATTGAGTCTTTTTATCTCAATTTTTTCTTTCTTTCTTTCTTTCTTTCTTTCTTTCTTTCTTTTATTCTGGGTGTTTTTTGTACTGTTTCTCATTCTCTTTTTCTCATTCAATTTTTTTACTATTTATTTTATTTTATTTTATTTTATTTTATTTTATTTTAATGTATTTATGATGTTTTTGGAAAACCATATGAAAGCCTATTTCTTTCTTTCTTTCTTTCTTTGTTTCTTTTTTTATTTTGGGTGTTTTTGTACTGTTTCTCTTTTTATTTTATTTTATTTTATGATGGCCTTTTTTATTTTATGATGACCTTGGAAAACCTTATGAAAGCCTTTTCTTTCTTTCTTTCTTTCTTTCTTTCTTTCTTTCTTTCTTTTATTTTATTTTATTATTTTTTAAAAGGTAATTGAGAATTTTTTTTTTTTTTACCTTTTTTCTTGCTTTGAGACCTTTTATCTCACAATTCTGACTTTTTATCTCACAGTTATTTATTTATTTTTTTATTTTTTTTTTGGTTGTTTTTTTTTTTTCTTAGAATTGTGAAATATAAACTTTTTTTTTTTATTGCGAGTTTACAAAGTCATAATTGTGGGATGTGAACTTTCTCAAGATAAAGCTTGGGTTTCTCCTTCAGTATAAGTATATTTTTCCACCCAGTTTATTGTTCACCAGATGAAAATCGTTAGTCTTATCACTCTCTAATAGCACGCTCTCTTCAATAAACCACATCTGAAGTTTTTTTCACGCCTGTAGCACAGACGGTGCTGGATGCATTATGTACTGAAGTTAAATAGTGAAGGTTAAGGGTTTTGAAAAGCCTTTGCAAAACAACTTGTTATAATAATTTTACAAAGATTGCCATTTTCAAAGCTGTCCCACACTGAGGTAATTGAGTTTATTCTCTTACACGCGGCATTACTTTGCATATGAAAACAAAACACATTAGCGTTATCAGAAGCACTGACGAGAGCAGAAGGTCTGAACGAGCACCTATTAGCTTATTAGCCCTTTTGTGTGAAAATCGTTTCCTTTGAAGCGATCGTGGCCTAGTACATGTTGCTTTGTAATGCTGTAGTTGCAGTGCTGTGCTAGCATTGCAGCTAAAACACAGCCCTGTTTTTTTACGACTACACAAAAGCCCTCACAAGCTCCCTCCCACAGGCTGCTGTTTCTGTTGGTGTTTAAGACAGTTGTAAGCAAAATACCTTATTGATTTGTCATTTAGAAAACCTTACCCGCTTTCATTTGTCTCATGAGCAACACACAGAGAGAACCAATTATAGCAGCACCCTCTCAGTGGAGACACAGGAGCTGAGAAAGAATCAGGAAATCTATCTACACTAACCATCAACCAAAAATTAACATTCTATCTATCTGTCTGTCTATACATCTTCTTTACATACACCTTGCAAAATGTTATTTTACCAAAATAAGAGGGATCACACAAAATGCATGTTATTTTATTATTTAGTACTGACCTGAACATTTCACATAAAAGACCTTTACATATAGTTCACAAGAGAAAATAATGGTTTATAAAATAATTTATAAAAAAGGCCCTGTTCAAAAGTTTACATCCTCTTCATTCTTTATACTGTGTTGTTACCTGAATGATGCACAGCTGTGTCTTTGTTTAGTGATCATTGTTCATGAGTCCCTTGTTTGTCCTGAACAGTTAAACTGCCCGCTGTTCTTCAGAAAAATCCTTCAGGTCCCACAAATTCTTTGGTTTTTCAGCCTTTTTCTGTATTTGAACCCTTTCCAACAATGACTGTATGATTTTGAGATCCATCTTTTCACACTGAGTACAACTGAGAGACTCATATGTAACAATTACAGAAGGTTCAAACACTCACTGATGCTCCAGAAGGAAAAATGCTGCTGGAGGGTAAAAACTTTTGAACAGAATGAAGATGTGTACATTTTTTGTATTTTGCCTAAATATCATATTTGTTTTTCATTTAGTACTGCCCTTCAGAAGCTACAGAAGATACTTGCATATTTCCCAGAAACTAAGGTAAATTCAAACTTTAAATTCAAAAGTTTTCACCCCCTGGCTCTTAATGCATTGTTTCCTTCTGGAGCATCAATGAGCGTTTGAACCTTCTGGAGTCTCTCAGTTGTCCTCAGTGTGAAAAGATGAATCTCAAAATCATAGAGTCATTGTTGGAAAGGGTTCAAATACACAAAAATGCTGAAAAACCAAAGAATTTGTGGGACCTGAAGGATTTTTCTGAAGAACAGCAGGCAGTTTAACTGACAAACAAGGGACTCATGAACAACTATCAAAAAAAAAACAACAAAAAAAAAACAGCTGTGGGTCATTCAGATAACAACACAGTATTAAGAATCAAGTGTATGTAAACTTGAATGGGGTCATTTTTATAAATTCAACTGTTAATTTCTCTTGTGGATTATATGTAAACGTCTTTTATGTGACATATCTTATTCAGATGAGTGCTAAATAAAATAAAATAAAAAAAAAAACATCCCCTTTATTTTGGCAAAATAATTATTTTCCAGATTCTGCAAGGTGTATGTAAACTTTCAACCTCATCTGTATCTATATACCTATCTATCTAGGTCTGATATACTTTGAAACCTTGAGCAGTTTGAAAAGTGTTTGGAAGATAATGTAATAATAGCACAACTCTGTCTTTGTGCTAGGTAAGTTGTTGCCATGCAATTGCTATGGTACTGACTGCTAGAGTTTTGTGGGTAGATCTTATGGCGCATAGAGAGACAGATGAACATATAATTAGATACAGTCATACAATTGGATAGATAGTTTTACACACAGTCAGACAGGTGAGAAGACCGATAGATAAAGATTTAATGGATAGTTACGAACTTGGAAAGTGAGACAGACAGATGCCTACATATGTTTACTCTGATGACATGGGAATCAAGATACAATGCACTGCCCCTCCCACTGCGCAATGATCTAGTTCCTTTAAAGATCACACACACCTACACACATGCGTATACGCCACCGGGTGAGTCGAGTATTGGTGGGTGTTATCTGAGACGGCCTTAAAGGAAGAGAGAACGGAAGAAATCAATAAACAACACAAATACACACTTATCTCCCAGCACCACCTCCAGCCCACAAACACACCCACACACGCTGCCATGTGGGTGCTAGCAGCCTTTATTTCCGCACAAATTGTGTTGATATATGTGTTCGCTAACAAGGCTTAGCTTTTTAAATACCCCAGACAGCTTGGCCAAGACTGGACACACAAACACACACATACAGTCATGACTGGTAGCTCATGTGATAGACACACAGGTGCTCTGTCTCTTGGCGTGCAGTTTGATGTCTGATTCAGCTGACAGGAGGTTGTAATTAATTGCCCACGCACTCTCTGCTCAGCCGTGATTGGCCATTTTCCTAAAATGGTGCAAGAGCCGCCGCCCACAAGTGCACTCGGCTGTCACCGTGGTTACTTGTCCTCCATGCCTTGTCAGCTACCTCTCACCTGAGATATAACTAATTACAGTCACACACACACATCGACGCCCAGAGTGAGAAAGGCTCAAGACACCTGTCAAGGCCTTTCTCACTTTATTTTGCTTTTTCTTTTGTGTTTTTTACCATTTCTCTCCTTCTGTCACTTTTCCTTGTTCTATTTGTTACTCGGTGAGGACAACAAATAAGAGACAGCCATCGCCCCCCTTTCCCTCCTCCTCTTTTATAGTCTCGCCTTGTCTCTTTTCTTTCTCTCTCTGATGTGTTTTGACAGTGAGGGACGCAACACAGATATGTATTGTCAGAACAAACTCAAGAAAACAGTATGGTAGTTAAAGCCAACGTGAAATGCTTTTCGCAAGGCATTTGCTTCCATAATGTAAAGCATTTTCAAATTTAAAAGGGTGGGCATTTCAAAAAAAGTCCTATACATGTAGATAGCTTAAATTATGACTTCAAATTGACTTTTTATAGCAAAATAGAGCCCATTAAAATGAGTGACACTGTCTACAATCGTTTGTGGCGTTACGAGTCAACTGATGCCTCATTCTATTTTTGATTTTTCGGAAATACGTTGCACCAGGTCACTTTGAAACATTATGAGCACTATAAACATGTATTTTCCATCAAATACTTACAGTTTAACAGTTTTCCTACATCAATGAGTTTAAAACAAACATAAGTTTTGATGGCTCTGGATGGAAGTCCACCTCCAGAACAACAATTTGCAGATAATGTACTCACCTCCTTGTCATCCAAGATGTTCATGTCTTTCTTCAGTTGTAAAGAAATTGTGTTTTTTGAGGCAAACATTTCAGGATTTTCTGCCTTATAAAAGACTGGTATGGTGCCCCGAGTTTGAACTTCCAAAATGCAGTTTAAATGCGGCTTCAAATGATCCCAAATGCTGTTGTAAACGATCCCAGCCAAGGAAAAAGGGTCTTATCTAGCAAAACGATTGGTTATTTTCATTAAAAAAAAATACAATTTAAATACTTTTTAATCTCAAACGCTCGTCTTGTCTTACTCTCCCTGAACTCTGTGTATTCTGGTTCAAGACAGTTAGGGTATGTCGCAAAACTCCAATCGTATTTTCAAAAATCATTTCAAAATCATCCTACATCGCTGCAGAAGTTCTGACCCAGCCGCCTCACGTCACCAAAATCAGTTAATTCTCAGCACATAGAGACCCTTACACCTAGATATCATGCTATAGAGACTGTGTCTGTTCCCCAAGCTAGACAATACAAAAGACGTCCAAACCAATTTAAGAGTAACAATCTAATCAACGTTCAACAAATTAAAAATTTACATAATACAGAGAAACAAATGATAAAACTCGGCCTTTTGAATATCAGGTCCCTTTCCACAAAAGCGCTTTTTGTAAATGATATGATCATTGATCATAACCTAGATGTGCTATGTTTGACAGAAACCTGGCTAAAATCAGAAGATTACATTATCTTAAACGAGTCTACCCCTCATGATTACTGTTATAAACATGAGCCACGTCTAAAAGGTAAAGGGGGAGGTGTTTCTACAATTTATAGCAATATTTTTAGTGTTTCACAGAGAGCGGATTTCATGTATAACTCGTTTGAAGTAATGGTGCTTCATATAACATTATCCAGAGAAACAAGTGTTAATGATAAATCCCCCATGACGTTTGTACTTGCTACTGTATACAGGCCACCAGGGCACCATACAGATTTTCTTAAAGAATTCGCTGATTTTATATCTGAGCTGGTGTTGGCTACAGATAAGGTCTTAATAGTAGGTGACTTTAACATCCATGTTGATATTGAAAATGATGCACTGGCAGCTGCATTTACAGACATTCTAAATTCTATTGGAGTTAGACAACACGTGTCAGGTCCCACTCATTGTCGAAATCATACTCTAGACTTAATACTGTCACATGGAATTGATGTCAATGCCGTTGAGATTCTGCAGCAAAGTGATGATATCTCTGATCATTATCTAGTCTCGTGTATACTCCAGATAACTAAAACTGTAAATTCAACTCCTTATTACAAGTATGGTAGAACCATCACTTCTACTACAAAAGATTGCTTTCTAAGTAATCTTCCTGATTTATCTGAATTCCTCAGCATGTCCAATAGCTCAGAAAAACTTGATGATGTAACAGAAACTATTGGCTCTCTCTTTTCCAGGACTCTAGATACGGTCGCTCCTCTGCGCCTTAGGAAGATTAAGGAAAACTGTCCGACCCCGTGGTATAACGAGCACACTCGCGCCCTAAAGAGAGCAGCCCGGAAAATGGAGCGCAGCTGGAGGAAAACAAAATTAGAGGTTTTTCGTACTGCTTGGCGGGAATGTACCCTATCGTACAGAAAAGCATTAAAATCTGCCAGATCTGATTACTTTTCGACTCTTTTAGAAGAAAACAAACATAACCCTAGGTATTTATTCAATACAGTGGCTAAGTTAACAAAAAATAAAGAACCAACAGGCACTGACTGTGCCCATCAGCATAGCAGTAATGACTTCATGAACTACTTTACTTCTAAGATCGATACAATTAGAGACAAAATTGTCACCATGCAGCCGTCAATTACAGTGTCGCATCAGATAGTGCGCTATAGATTTCCTGGGGAACAATTCCACTCATTCTCTACTATAGGTCAGGAAGAATTGTATAAACTTGTTAAATCATCTAAACCAACAACTTGTATGCTAGACCCTATTCCATCTAGGCTACTAAAAGACTTGCTTCCAGATCTCATAGATCCTCTGCTAAATATTATTAATTCATCACTGTCATTAGGATATGTCCCCAAAACCTTCAAACTGGCTGCTATTAAGCCTCTAATTAAAAAACCACAACTTGACCCCAACGAATTGACTAATTACAGACCTATCTCGAATCTCCCATTTCTATCAAAGATATTAGAAAAGGTTGTATCCTCACAATTATCTTCCTTCCTACAGAAATATGATATCTGTGAGGATTTTCAGTCAGGTTTTAGACCATACCATAGTACTGAGACTGCTCTTATTAGAGTTACAAATGATCTACTCTTGTCATCTGATCGTGGTTGTATCTCTCTGTTAGTGCTACTGGATCTTAGTGCTGCGTTTGATACTGTTGACCACAACATTCTCTTGAATAGACTTGAGAATTATGTTGGCATTAGTGGTAGTGCATTGGCATGGTTCAAATCGTACCTATCTGACCGCCATCAATTCGTGGTAGTAAATGAAAAGGTATCATATCGATCACAAGTGCAGTATGGAGTACCGCAAGGCTCAGTACTAGGGCCATTACTCTTTACGCTTTACATGTTACCCCTGGGTGATATCATCAGGAAATATGGTGTTAGCTTTCACTGCTACGCTGATGATACCCAGCTCTATATTTCTTCGCGGCCCGGCGAAACGTACCAATTTGAAAAACTAATGGATTGTGTAGTTGAGTTAAAAAATTGGATGACAAGTAATTTCTTACTGCTAAATTCTGAAAAAACAGAGGTGTTAATTATTGGGCCTAAAACCTCAGCGTGTAATAACCTACAACACTGTCTAATACTGGATGGCTGCTCTGTCAATTCTTCGTCATCAGTTAGGAACCTAGGTGTGCTATTTGATGGTAATCTTTCCTTTGAAAACCACATCTCTAGTATTTGCAAAACTGCATTTTTCCATCTCAAAAATATATCTAAACTACGACCTATGCTATCAATGTCAAATGCTGAAACATTAATTCATGCATTTATGACCTCACGGTTAGATTATTGTAATGCTTTATTGGGTGGTTGTTCTGCCCGCTTAATAAACAAACTCCAGCTGGTCCAAAATGCAGCAGCTAGAGTTCTTACTAGAACCAAAAAGTATGATCATATTAGCCCGGTTCTGTCTACACTGCACTGGCTCCCTATTAAACATCGTATAGATTTTAAAATCTTGCTAATTACTTACAAAGCCCTTAATGGTTTAGCTCCTCAGTACCTGAGCGAGCTCCTATCACATTATAGTCCCTCACGTCCGCTGCGTTCTCAAAACTCTGGCAATTTGATAATACCTAGAATATCAAAATCAACCGCGGGCGGGAGATCATTTTCTTATCTAGCGCCCAAACTCTGGAACAATCTACCCTACAATGTTCGGGACGCAGACACACTCTGTCAGTTTAAATCTAGATTAAAGACCCATCTCTTTAACCTTGCTTACACATAACACATCAACATATTCTTATAATTCAAATCCGTTAAAGGATTGTTAGGCTGCATTAATTAGGTCAACCGGAACCGGGAACACTTCCCATAACACCCGATGTACTCAGTGCATCGTCAGAAGAATGGCATCTACGCTAATATTAGTCTGTTTCTCTCTTATCCCGAGGTCACATTAACCACCAGATCCAGTCCGTATCCAGATCAGATGGTCACTGCAGTCCCCCGGATCCAGTCCGAACCCAGCCCAGATGGTGGATCAGCACCTAGTGACGACCTCTACAGCCCTGAATGTCATCGGAGTCCACATCAACTAGATGAGCCCCAGAGACGGATCCACAGTGAAGACCTCGTCACCTAGACGGCTGTCGGCACAAGACCACGGGACCTTTGGCCAGAGGAGAACTGGCCCCCCGACTGAGCCTGGTTTCTCCCAAGGTTTTTTTCTCCATTTGTCACCGATGGAGTTTTGGTTCCTTGCCGCTGTCGCCTCTGGCTTGCTTAGTTGGGGACACTTTCTCTCAACACAATATTGCATTTTATTTTATTGTTTTTGATTAACTACCTTTACCTAAAATGTGAGTGTTTACTGTTGCCTTTGGCATTGTTGATGTACTGTTTCCTATCTAATACTGTACAGCCGCCTTGTCACAATTCTGTATTGTTAAAGGCGGTATATAAATAAAGGTGACTTGACTTGACCCAGTCTTTGCAAAGTGAACATGCAAGAAGATCAAACACCCTTAACAAAAAAGGTAAAACAGCGATATAGGACGATTTTGAAGTTGACATACACTCTTAAAAACAAAGGTGCTGCACGATGCCATAGAAGAAAAGTTTTTGTCTAAATGGTTCCATAAAGAAGCTTTAACATCTGAAAAACCTTTCTGTTTCACAAAAGGTTCTTTGTGGCGAACGAACGTTCTTTAGATTATAAAAAGGTAAGAAAGAGATGGTTCTTTAAAGAATCTTTGACTGAATGGTTCTTTGTGGAACCAAAAATGGTTCTTCCATGGCATCGCTGTCAAGAACCTTTAAAACACCTTTATTTTTAAGAGTGTACCCTAACTGTCTTGAGCTAGAATGCACAGAGTTCAGGGACAGTAAGACAAGAAGAGTGTTTGACATTAAAAAGTATATAAATTGTATTATTTTTATGAGAATAGCCGATCGTTTCGCTAGATAAGACCTCGGCTGGGATCGTTTACAACTGCATTTGGGATCGTTTGAGGCCGCATTTAAACTGCATTTTGGAAGTTCAAACTCAGGGCACTATAGCAGTGCATTATATGAAGAAAAATCCTGAAACGTTTTCCTCAAAAAACACAATTTCTTTACGACTGAAGAAAGAAAGACATGAACATCTTGGTAATGGCAACCTGAAACAAATGCATTTAAAACAAAACTTGAATTGATTATTTGATTATATAATTGCCTTATATAAGTCATTTTGGAACATAATTTGCAGCATGTTTCAGATAAGTTTATATTAAAAGAAAAAAAAACTAAATAAATAAACGTAATTTACAGTGCACAGCATAAATGAGTACACCCCCTCTAAAACTTCAGAAATTACTCTTTACTTAGAAGACATGTTAGGGTTCTTTAGAGATGTAATGTTCCAACAAGCCTGCTTGATCAATTACCAAAGAAGAATGTCAAAATGACATGAAGATTTTCATATCAAAGTGATAAAATGTGTTGCAGAAATATATACACCCTCCTGAAAGTTACTAAAAAAAATAAAAAAAGTGTAGGTTTAAGGCTATTTTTGATCAACAGGTAAGTATATTAAACCAAAACTTTTAAAGACAAGTAATTTTCTGACAGTTAAAAGTGTTTTATAGCCTACTGAACAATACTCAGACTTAATGCTGGCAACAATGAAACCACTTGGGAGAGAACTGCCAGATGACTTATGTCTTAGCATAAAAGAAGACTGGTACAAGAGGAATACCAAATTATTGTTTTAAGTGTGAAAATATAGCGGAAGTAACATTGACATTCAAAAACAATGTGACTTGTGACAAGACTCCTGAAATAATCAGGTCTTCACTTTAAGTTTTAATTTAGCGATGAGTGAATTTTTGCTAGAAAAAAGCCGGAGGAATAACATGCAAGTGTCTCAGAGCCGGCAAAAGCTATGAAAAGAGTGACACTTTTTATCTTATTGAGTATGACGCAGCCTGCAGAATTGACATGCATGGTTGTTGTCACCACTAGAATTATCTACTGTAGCCAAAGCAACCTCTTCCAAGGCCCAAGGACTTCTGGGAATCCATACTCTGGTCTCAAGAGACCAAGTCAATCATTTCAGATCCAAAAGCATCCAAAATGTTATAGTGTTGCTAGAGGAGGAGTACAGTTGAAGTGCCTGGTATCCACAGTGACGTTCAGTGCTATCAAAGTGCTTATATAGGGATGTATGAGTGTTGAAGGTGTGAGGGAGTTGTGCTTTATCAATGCTGTCATCAATTCACACACCACTGTGTGATATGATATAAAAAAAACAAAACAAAACTGAAGATGCTACTCTCCCCTCATTCCCTGCATTACTGGGCATTTTTTCAACATGACAATGAAGATATTCATTCTCCCAAGGTGAAAATCCTTCAGTGGACATGTATTTCACTCAATCTTAACACTTTTGAGCGGCTGTGGGGGATTCTATACAGACGAGCTGAGCAAAACACCCCATTAAAGACCAGGGCATTTAAGGAGGTCGTCCTCCAGGAGTTAAACAGGACAGATGTGACAATTTGTCATGAACTTGTACACTCAGTGCCAAGAAGGCTCAGAGCAGTATACTTAAAGTTCTGGAGGACATACTAAGTACTAGAATATTATACATTTGCTGAAATAAATCTAGGGTGTACTTATTTCTGCAATCCTTCATTTAAACAAAATTGGTTAATTTACTTATTTCACAGAACATATTGGCATATATTTTGTTGTTTTTATTAAGTATATGTTTAATACATTTTCAGTTTGACATCTTTCCATGAATTATAGTAAGAAAATACATATTTTATATTTATTCAGATGAGGTGTACTCATTAATGCTGTGCACTTTATATTCTGGACAAAATGGTACTTCCAACAACAGGACAAATGGATTTGTAATGTTCACTTTGACACGTCCTGAAGTTGTTGTAGTTCAACAATGCTCATATCTAGCATTGACACAAAGATCATACTCTAGTTTGATTTTACACTATTAAAGTTTCATTTTGAAATATTTCAGAATACTACTTGCAAATACACATTGTGTTATTTAGTGAAAATGTCCATTTCTACAGTCAGTTTTGAACGGTTTGTAGAGAACTTTGCTAAACAAGTTAGCTGAACTGTTAACATGTTTATTGGTAGCTACCTGAATAATAAAACATCTGGTTTAATGTCATTTGAAGATACCTTTATTGCTCCCTTAAATACTAGGGTTTGTTACTGCCACATTGAATCACTAATGTACAGTGGGACTTGCACTTGCAATACATTGACGTGAGCATTAAAGTCTGTGTTAGCTTAATAGCCTAGAATATGTTTCTAGCCAGACACACAAACACAGAGCTATTGAGTTTTAAAACACATAAAACGAACATTACAAATATTTTCTGCCTCTAGTTAAAAGAAATTTACAAAGATTATGAGGAAAATGAAAAAGGAAATTGAGTTAGTGTGCAGTCATAGATGGTGACGCTAGCTTTAAAAAGAGTCATTGAGCGCTTGGTGTGCCTTTAAAGAATAAAGGTTTCTCTGTCTGCTCTATTAGTCATTTAAAATTCATTAACATTCTGACGCCCTCCTTCAGGGGACAAATGCGTAGAGACGGAACGGAAGAGCAGGGAAATAAAGCAAGGAAGAAAGTGGAACAGACAGTGGAGTATATTTGTTGGTCCAAATGTGAGTCTAAATGCCTTCAAAGTCTGTGTGTGAGAGGGAGAGCGAGAGAAAGAGAGATCTGTGCAATTGCATTTGAAATCTTAGGATGTGTGTGAAGGATGGATGTTTCGGTGTGAAATAGACTGTGATCTTACAGGCGGAGGTGAGTGTAGTTTGCTGTCAGCAGCTGACAGGCCTTTGTGTTGTGTGTGAATGCACACACTCACGCCGATTGTCTACACTGAAAGCAACTGGCAATGTATCGCACCGTGCCGCGACATTTTAATAGTCGCTGCAAGTCGCTGTAAGTCGCTGTCAGTGAGTTGCCAAAGTGTCCAAAGCAATTAATTTTCCATGAGAGTTGGCGTTAGCGATATGCAGCCGTGCAGCGTGATGCAGGTGTTTTCAGCTACACAACAAAAACAAGAAAATTCAACTTTTGTAATGATGCCATTTTTAGCATTTAGAAAAAAACTGCTTTTAATGTTCAAATCCATGATGGATTTAAAGTGATGATTTACCCAAAAAATGACATTTCTGTCATTAATTACTCACCCTCATGTCATTTCAAACCTGTAAGACGTTTGTTCATCTTTGGACCACAAATTAAGATATTTTTGATGAAATTCAAGAGCTTTCTGACCCTGCATAGACAACAACGCAACTGAGATATTCAAGGCCCAGAAAGGTAGTAAGGACATCATTAAAATAGTCCATGTGACATCAGTGGTTCAACCATAATGTTATGAAGCTGATGGGTTAAACTAAAGGGTAATTATGTTAATTGCATTGTCTTAATATTTCAACAAATTGTGGGTCTCATTAACTAATAATTGCATGGATTTGTACATACAGGAGAACTCACAAAAAAATAAATAAATAAATAAATAAATAAATAAAAAATACTGTCTAATTTCCAACACCTGCACATGCACATGAATTTGTTCTTAACCTCGTTATGATGTTAATGAATTTGGAGTTCTCTAAATGAGTGACAGTGTGCCCAAGCTTAGTAATTTGCATAAAACATCCCCAAACCATCTCCATATAAGGCTTTTCATACATCCTGTTTTTTGTCACTCTAAACAAACATATGATGTTCTGTAAAGACATTCATGCTTGAGAGCAAGTGCAGCAAGATACTTGAGCAATAGCAAGTCATTAGCATTCATTAGCTAGTGGTTGATACACACATCTGTGTGTTTATGCAGAGGAACCTCTCAAGTTGCAACACAAGCTACAATGCAAGTATATAAAGTGGTTTCAGTTTTTCTTTAATTTTTCATAAATTTAGAAGTTTTGTACATTTTGTTCATAAATACATTGGGCCTCATTCATGAAACTTGCATAAATATACAGTCATGGCCAAAAATATCAGCACCCTTGCAATTCTGTCAGAAAATGCAACCCTTCTCAGAAAATTGTTGCAGTTGCAATTGTTTTGGTACTCACATGTTTATTATTTTATTTTATTTTAGTTTAGTTTAGTTTAGTTTAGTTTATTGGAACAACGCAAAAAAAAACAGAGAAGAAAAGTCAAATCTGATACAATTCCACACAGAACCCAAAACATGCACTGGACAAAATTATTGCCACCCTTAACTTCATATTTGGTAGCTCTCCCTTTGGAAAAAATAACTGAAATCAATCACTTCCTGTAACCATGAATGAGTTCCTTACACCTCTCTCCTGGAATTTTGGACCACTCTTCTTTTGCAAACTGCTCCAGGTCATTCAAGCTCTACCTTTGCCTCGTCTGTCCAGAGTACATTCTCCCAGAAGGATTGTGGTTTTGTCACATAAGTTTTGGCAAACTCCAGTCTTGCTTTTTTATGCCTTTGTGTCAGCAGTGGTGTCCTCCTGGGTCTCCTACCACAGTGTCCTTTTTCGAGGAATAGTGTGAGCTGACACTGTTGTTCCCTGTGTCTGCAGATCAGCTTGAATTTGTCTGAAAGTTAATCTGGGTTCTTTATCCACCATTCGAACAATCCTCCGTTGAAATTTTCATTAATTTCCGTCCACGTCCAGGGAGGTTAGCTACTGTGCCATGGGCTGTAAATCTCTTGATGATATTGCGCACAGTGGACACAGGAACATTAAGATCTCTGGAGATGGACTTGTAGCCTTGAGATTGTCCATGTTTTTCCACATTTTTTTTCTCTCAAATCCACAGACAACTCTTTAAACTTCTTTCTTTTCTCCATGCTCAGTGTGAGATGCAACACAAAGGTTGAGTCAGCTTTTCTCCATTTTAACTGGTTGCAAGTGTAATAACTTTATTGCCCACACCTGTAATTTGCCACAGGTTTATCTAAATACAAATTACAGGAGCATCACATGCTTGAAAAGCAATTATTACTTACAATTTTGACAAGGTACCAATCATTTTGTCCAGTCCTTTTTTGAGTTCTGTGTGAAATTTGATCAAGTTTGAGTTTTGTTCTCTGTTTTTTTGTGTTGTTGCGGTCCAAACAAAAACAATAAGCATGTGAATACCAAAACATCTGCAATTGGAACATTTTTCTGAAAGAAGTGTTGCATTTTCTGAAAGAATAGCAAGGGTGCCGATATTTTTGGCCATGAATGTATAACTAAATTTGGAGTAATTTGGGTGTAAAACAGACCTTTCTGAAAACTCTCCTAACCAAATTAACTTAACCAGGATAATTTAAAAAAGAAAGCAAACAATTCACACACTTAGATATAACCACTGTTCCATCAAAATAAGACTTAAAATGGCACGGAAACATCTGTGGGAAGTTTTTAGTGAGTAATCAGCTTGGTGAAATTTAAAGTAAGTCTCTGTGTCTGTGACCAGTATTTACCGAGCTTTGCGAACTACTTAGCTTTCTGTTTTTTGCCTTCTATATGTTGTGGAAGTTGGCATATTCAGATGCAGCACCATTTTTTGCTTCACAGAAGAACGTAAAATGGCCTGTAAAATCCATAGTCTGACTATCAAAATATTCTATGTTCTACTTTTTTTTTTTTATCTTTCAGTTTGATTGTTTCCTGTTGTACTATCTTTTCCTCAATCCTCTTTCTGTTTTCTTTGTTTCGTGTCACTTTTTTCTCACTATCGTTCTTTCTCCTTGTTTCATTCAGGTCCTCTCAGGAACTCTTGGATTAGTAGCTAAAGCTAATGAAATGTAATTACTGGGTTTGTCGATAAGAATCGATCCTACGTGTATGTGTGTGTGAGCGTGTGTGTGTGTGTGTCTCAGATAGGCCTTATTTTCTGCTGGCTGTCCGCTGAGATGCCTGATAACATTGACCTGGCGGCTGAGGTCTCAGGTAGGCCTGTCTGACTCTTATCAAATCAGTCAGATTACACACACAAACTTGCCAGCGCACACACATACAAAAAGAACTCCATCAGGGCTACTGATAGCGTGATAGATTTTCCTGTATATCTGTGTGTGGGTCAGTGTCGGCTCATGGCTCATATACTGTATTTTTAATGATTATGTATCGCTTTGTGTTTCAGGGAAATATTGCTTTGTGTCTTACTGAAAATTTCAAATGAAGTTTGTGAGTTTTGCTTTTAATCCCTTCTGTTCCTGCCAATGCCTCCATGTGACTCTTGTCTTAGAAAACTTGGCTTGTGTCTGCTTGTTTTTGACAGATTCCATTCGACAGCTCTCATGTCGTTCGATATGCCAGTCTGTTCCAAAAAATCTTGAATGCACTGCTCTTGCGTCTTCCTCTCCATTACTGTTCATCCAGACGGTCTTGGCTCGGATCTAGGTTTGCGTAATTTCTATTTTGGACTTCAGTCCAAAAAATATTAAACTGCATAAACATTAATCAGGTGATTTAAAAAAGTTTGCTCTGCATTTCTGTAATTATTAAAAGAATTTATTGACTAAAACTCAAAAATTGCAAATGATTGCATTGATGATTTGTGAGGAGAATGATTAGACCAGGGGTTCTCAACTTCACTTTCCTGTGGAGTTTAGCTCCAGCTATGATCAAACTCCTCTCTTTGTTTACTTCCCGGAGTTCCATTGGAATTTTCCCGCACGTTAATTCTGACCAATCGAAAAGCAGTTTAGGAAATGCGTTCAATGACACATCTGGCCAACGAGTGATGTGGATGTTGTCACATGACTGCATTTTCAGGTTTGTTTCAGCTGGTTCGAACCAGAACAATCAGTGTGGTGTGAAAAGGACCCAAAACGGGAGAAAAATGCTACAGTATATCATTTGTTGCCCTTGGTCCGGACCAAATGAACCGAACCACAGATGTGGAAGCACCCTAATTTCCCCACCTACTTCTCTTCTAAATAGTAGGTGAAAAACAATATGTTAAATGAGTATAATGTCCAAATTCTTAATTTTCGTAAAACAGTAGGTACAAATTATCAGTACCTAGGTATTAGACTTGTATGGCCTAATGTAACATAAATGATGTCTCTTAAGGTTTTTGCACACTGAGTCTGAGATTCTCGTCCGAAATTGTTGCACGTTAAAAAAATAATGCAATCTCACGTTGTGTCAATCACGTTTACACACTGCCTCCGAAACTTTTGTCAGGTTCGATTTTCAGCGTTGTCGCATCCATAGTAAGCATTTTGATAGGAAAGGATGATGAATTCAAAAAAAAAAAAAAAACAACAATGTAAAAAATGCATAAGAAAATTTCGGACTGTGCAATGACCTTTACTGAAATATGTAGTAGAAAAGCCATGAAAGGCTTTCGTTATTTTAAAAAATCCAAATAGTTTTATACGTTATTTCAATAACATGAAATGGCTGCACTTGGTGAACTATTGACGCTACCTGTTGCTATTTTTTACCGCAGCACAACTCAGAAAATAAAATACTGATATGATGCCACATTGTGTGGCATTCGGTTGTAATTTTCAGTCAAAGAGCGACAAGAGAAGCGATGTAAGTCTTCACTGCTTTCCTAGCGATAAGAAGAGGAGAAAAGAATGGGAAGATGCGTGTGGATAAATAAAACTTCTTAAAGACCCGCATCTTTGTTCTCTCCACTTTAGCCCTGATGCCTTTGAGGCTTTCAGTAGACCATCAGCTGCTGAAAAAAGCATACAAATGCCAGGGACGAGAAACATTAGATGCATCTTGGCAGGATATAAACATGCTGGCGCTTGTCATGATGCCGCAGCTACTGAAAGAGTTTGTCAGTGTGGATTTCACTCAATATCAGGAGGAGTTTAGACTTCTTGTGGGAATAAATCCATGGTATGGCATTTTGGTTTAAGCCTATGCTTATATCCATTGCCATCTATTAGCTCTTACAGTAACTGTGGTCATCATATCAGTATTTTTTTTTCCAAGTTGTGTTATGGTAAAAATACCAACAGGTAGCACCAATCACTCTCAGAGTGATGCCATTTCACGTCATTAAAATAATGGCGCATCTAATTTCAAAGTGTGCATCTGATGGACACTCTACTATCCCATGAGGCCACAGAAATGGAGTTGTCAATGGCAAGGAAGCTACGCAACTGATGCTGTAAGTCACATGACAAAATATTGAGAAAATCGCCTTTAAAGTTGTCCAAATGAAGTTCTTAGCAATGCATAATAATTTTGATCCATACAATGTATTTTTGGCTACTGCTACAAATATACCCCAGCGACTTAAGACTGCTTTTGTGGTCCAGGGTCACAAATATGCTCTCAGTGATTATCTCACTGAAACCAGAATTGAGTATAATTTGGTCTATTTTCACCATCAATCTGACTTTCTGTGGTAAGAGCCACAAAAAGAAAAAGAAAAACATTCTCTCTTTAAAAGGCTTTGCTTTGACATCTCACCATGAAACATCTCTGTCCATCCATTTACTCTCTGACCACCTGACCATAATTCTCAGAGCTCTGCTCAAATGCCATCTCGCCGCTGCGTTCTAGTTTTCTACAAAATGTTATCTCCCTTGAGAAATCACAGTAAATTTCTGCCCTTCTGCATCAACCTCTTTTGCTCCCTTATATTTTATTTTTAGTACAAACTGACCTCATCTCTCCCTTTTTTGTGTCAATTTATTCTGTAGACTGTGCTGGTTACTATTACTCTGAAGAATTAAAACCCTGGTTCCTCTCACTACGTAATGCGTGGTTTATGCCGACTTGTGGGTCGTGACCCAAGAGAGCATAGAAAGCCAAATGCAAAAATAAGTAAATAAATATGTACATATAAAATGTTGTTGTTAAAACTTTGACACAAGCTTTGACTAAGGCTTATTCTCTTATATGACTCTCTGTTATCCTTCGTTAATTCTGAAATTTTATTCTCAAGTTACACAATGAGACCAAGTTGTTCCGTAGTACACTCAGGCCGCCTTCTCAGAGCAGACATCCATGACAGTTGGAAGACAGTCCCCATTGATGAACTGCTCCAGGCCCTTTCTATCTGAGGGTAACGCTGTTCCTGTACAGACAGTAATGGAGCAATTCGGGAAGCTCTGTGACACACCTGTAGAAGTTGGAGAGGATGGGGGTTTGGAGACCAGCTCTCACTTTAGGAGGAAGTTAATAAGGAGAAGTTCAGTGCCCATGAGAGGTTGTCACTGTCAGTGAATATATACTCGATGAATATAAAGTTGTCGTATCCTGTTCGCAAGCAGATCATCTATACGATTACATAGCCATCCACCAAAATAGCGAGCAGTTGAGTGAGGGAGGTCTTATCTAGGTGGAAAGTTCAGATTTAGTTAATGAGTAGGCATGTCAAGCGAGCCAACATGTCAGAGTGGAAAGTTGAGATCTTTTCTGTGATTGGTGAGGCGGAAACTTCCAAGAATCTTGAACTAGAACTTTGCAGACCAAATTGTCAGCATGGGTTTGCATGAAATCTCCCATCTTTTTGCTTGTATACGATTCTATTATTCATTACCTGTAATGACCATTTGGCCAGATAGCTTCACAATAATAATCAGCATATTTTCCCTCATTAAAAGAGGTATGAAGTCCAATTCAGGTAGAAACCAGACAATAATCTCACCCAGCAAGCACAACTGATTTCAGCTACCAAAGTAAGTAAGTTAAAGGTTAAGGTGTAAGTAAGTTAAGGTGTTCAGGATCACTGCAGGTCATATAAGCAATTTTTGTTGTCAGAAGTGTCCATAGACATCCGAGCAATCACAAAAATCAGGCTGTATGCAAACAGTCTGCATGCAACAACGCAGGCGGAGAGTAAATTATTGATCCCGGGCGAGCCCCCAATTTGTGTTATGACCCGGCTCAAAATCACAAAGCAAAACAAGTTTAGGGAAATCAACACAAGAACAAATCAATAAATGGTTGGAAATGGGATTTTCAAAAAACTATGGAGATGTGGAAGCAAGGTGAGAATAAACCCCCCCAAATCTCACTCTTCAAACAAAGAAACAAAAATGAGAGATAGTGAGGCGAAATCCAGGAGCTTCTTAAATAGGGTGCCACAGGTGTTGCTCCTTCCCAGCATAGCTGTCCCACCCACCATGGAGGTGTGTCTACCCTGGAGCTTTTACAAAAAGAAACACAAACAGAAAAAAAGGGGCAGGGCTGTAACATTTGGTTCTGGGACTTGTCTCACTTGCTCTAGCCAGTCTCGCATTGCCCTAATACTCTCAGTAGTCCACTAGTAAAATATTAGGACCAAGGTCTTTGGAGCTTTTGTGTGTACACTCACCCAGTTCTTATCTGGATTCCTTCCTTCTGCCATCCTTCCTCGTTCTCTGGTTTCCCCTCTCACTCTGAGTGTTTTGAGTCGTGCGTGTTTCTGGTTCAATGGCATGCTAAACTCTCCACTTCACAGATAACGTTTTCCCAACATTGTCCTATAAATTCCCTGCTGGGATGGCAACGTTCTATCAATATATCAGTAATAGACTCACACAGAGCGGATAACGTTCACACGACGTTGCCATCAGCACCTCCTACGGTGCTGTTTCTCTTTGCTGCGCCTGTTTCAGAGGTCTACGGTTTACCTTTTGTGCCCACAGAGATGTTGCAGACAAACTGCTGGGTTTAGGCATTTGTGTGCATTTGTGGCGTTTCTGCCGTGACCGGCTCAGTTTTTGAACAAATCTTTTGGAAAAATGTATCTGTTGGGTGAACAAATCATTTACACATATTAGCCGATTATTACTGTCGTGATGTAATTTTCCTCTCTGCAATGAGTGATTAATCACATGCCGTTTATGGCTCAGGTGATTGGTTCAAAAACAATTGTGAACAGAACTGGTTGCCTAAGAACAAATATGGTGGATTCAAGTCACATACTTTCAGAGAGTAGCAATGATTAAAATGACTCAGAGTGGCTATTTACACTAAGTGCAAATAACCTGCCTTGTTGGCAGAGGCTATTTACACCAACTCCGCCCACAAACGTGTGGTAGGGTTAGACAACATTGCAAAAGATGCCCGTTAAGCAAGAGCTCTGGTGGTGTAGGTAGTAAGACGTGTAGCAATTATGTTTTTGACACAATTGACCCGAGTTCGAATCCACCTTTTGCCAAACTCATTCTTCTCTCTTTTCACATCAAATCGGAAAGCCATTTATTTTCATTAAAAATTAAGGAAATTATGAAAATGTGCAAAATAACTTGCCTCACAGGTGTTTATTGGGGTAGGTGTAGGAAGGGCTTTATTGTCCCAAAGCGGCATCCATTTAAAAATTGGAATAAAAATTATATGTGTTTCACACAATTGACCCGAGCTCAAATCCAATTGACCTCAGCTTGAAAGCCGCCGGCTTTATTGTCCCAATATTGTCCCACTTTAATTTAACTTGTGCCAACTGGTCGTACACAGAAGCCTTTCCGGGCGGATGACATAGGACGTCGGATGACATACGCCGCTCAGGATTTTGATATAAACCAACAGGAGACCGGTTTTCCTTTGCTAAAGTAAGCTTTGCTTCCTTTGCTCCTGTAAACAAACGTTGGTTTGTGCGACACTCACCGGCGCATGTGCAACACAGACGTCCTACATCATCTGCACAGAGCTGCTTCCAAGCACGACCAGTTGGTAAAGGCTAGATTAAAGTGATTCCTACATTTTAAATATGGATATTTTTCTTACGAAAATGCATTGATTCGCTACAAGAAGCCTTTATTCAATGAATGAGTCTGAATGAATCTTTTTGGTGAACTGCTGATTCAGAAGATTTGAGTCACTGTATGAATCAAAAATATCTATATTTGGTTCTTTGTCATTATGGTAGTCAATATGTTTTGTTTTCAGTTGGCTATGCAATTATACGATCTGTTCTATACAGTATATACAGTGTAGCAATTTGCATTACCATATATATAAAAAGCTTTAAATTCAAATGTATGATATACATGTACATAACTCTAGCTATAGATAATACACCTAAAACAGAAACTAAAATAAGCTTAATAAAAATACCAGTGAAATTAAAACTATAACTAACAAAAAAAACCTTATTGAAAACAATTAAACTGAAAGAAAACTCTAGTATTAAAATAAAAAATACTGAAATACAGGCTGATGATAACTTTGTCGTGGGCGTTCCCCAACCTCAAACCTAAAGATCTCTCTGAATTGCTGCATACTGTAAACAAACCTGTGGAGATATAGACTAAAAACAAACTATTTTCTCATACAAATGATCTAGTTCTAAATGAATGCGGCACTGAGCGAGGCTTTAAACTTGTTGCTGGTACACACATCAAAGAGTGGCTGTTACTGCTGTGAAAAACAGACATGGAAATATGTACCCCGTTTACCCTGTTACAAACAAGCTAAACTAACAAACACTTTCAAAACTATTAGTAACCATCCAAATATGAATCACTGAATCGTTAGTAAATGATGAAAGAAATTTAGTCTTGTAGAGTAACAGTTTGTGTGTGTACATAATAAATATGAGGTGAAAGTGAGGTTTAAAGGAATAGTCCATATAAAAAAAAAAAGCCCAAACTGTCATTTTTATTTTTTTTTTTCCCCTGTTCATTTTACAGCAATTAAAGTTTTTCAGACATCGAGCACAAAACCTGAAGTGCATTTAGACTGTCTAATACCCGCATGTTCATACATTTCTCTCTGTCCAGTTCATTTAACCTCATTTTGATATTAGTGCTCATATATATTCTATGTGTGTGAGGATATAGGAGGATGTGCAAGATACAGACGATGCGTGTGTTTGTGCATTAGAGAGCCAAGGCTAAAAGCCTTCCAATTAAGAGACGCTCCACGGGCCTGGCGTCTGGCCCATCTTCACCTATGTTGCCATGGCAACTGTCAGGTGGATTTCCTGGTGGCTCTTGGTTGAAGTTAGAGTCTCTTGTTTTGTCTCTTTATCTCTGTTCATTTGTTCTTTTTTTGCTTTTAACTTCATGTTTTAACCCTTCTTTACACTCCCTCCATTTTCTAATAATTCCCTGCTGTTTTGTTCTTTTGAGAGAGAGGAAAAATAGTAAAAAGAGAATACTGTAGTGTCTATTACGACAGACTGAGCCGCAGATTCATTGTTTCAGTGTGCTCAAATAAATGGCTGTAATAACTGTCTTTTATTAGTGTTATTGTTCTGAAGTCATGCTCCACTGATCTATATTTAATGTGGAGATACAGAGAGCATGCCACACACACTGCAGCCGTTTTGTCAGTTAATGACATTTTGATCTTTGTACAGTATATTTCAAGAAGTGTCTTCCCAGTGGAAAATTGGACGGTTTATAGGTTGCTCTTTAATAGATTAGACTTTTTTTTTTTTTTTTTCAGTTTCAGCTTTGTTTCAGATGTCCTTAAATTATCTGAAATGGACACAAACGAGTCAATCGTGGACGTTTAATGAGAATACAACTTTAAAATTACTAGAATAACTATAATATGATATATTATATTTTTCATACAGCCAAATCTAAGCATGGTCTGAGACACTAGCTGCATTTCCATTACAGATTTGCGCAAACCTTTTGCAATATTTTATAAATGGCAATAAAAAAATTAAAAATAAATTTGTGAAATGATGCCATTTCCATTGATGTGATGTGACTAAGGGACCGTTTATGAGACAACATTTTCAGCAAAAAAAAAACTGCAAAGTTTTTATGTGTTTTGCCTGTTCATTTACACGACAATGGCGTTTTGGGGACTGAAAACGCATAATTTTGAAAACAGGTTTCAAAGTGCAAGTTTTTAAAAATGCCACTGTTATTGTTTCCGTGTAAACACCCAATATGGCAAAAACGTAATGTGTAATACAGTACTTCTTAAGCATGTAGACGTGCAGTACGTGTTGATTTTACTGTTTTCTAACATGGTAACAGTGCCAACTACTGGCCTGGCATACGTAACACAGTGTTTTTGGTAGTTTGTGCACATATCTGCAAATGCGAATCGTTTTAAAAGCGTTGTCGTATATATTAAAACTTTTTGAAAGTGCAAGGGAAAAACTTTTCAGTTTTTGCCTTCATCGTTGTCATGTAAACGTAGCCTAAAATTTATTTTTTTCCAAGTCATGGTTACGGATGTTGGCAGGTTTAAGTATATCACAGCCACTGCACTAGCCACTGTTTTTAACCCTTGAAAACATACCTTGGGTCTTTAGCAACCTGGGACATCATTCACTACCCTCTCCCTAAAAAATTATAAAACTGTATGTATGTTTTCTTCTTATTTTTTTTAAATAAAAAGTATATAGGGTCGCTAGAGACCCGAGGTGTGTATTAGTGTATTTTTTCTGTGCAAAAATATTAAAATATCTGATGACTCAATACATGCAATTCAATTTTGTTCCTCGAGGTGGCACTGTTTAATAGACAATAATGACGTAATGTTTCACTTATAATTACCGCAGGCATAAAACAAAAGAATATCATCGGCAAAAATTGAACTGGTTTGCATGGCTATAGTGCAGAGCAATTACTGTGTGCCATAAAATATAAATGTCACTGTCATTTGGTGGTGGATGTGGTGAATAAGCTGCCAGCGATCAAACTATTGATTTTGAAGTACTTGAAAATGATAGTTTTGCAAATATGGTTGAGACCGCGAATGTGAGCCAGATGCCGAAGTGCGCTCTGATGATGACGGCGAAGGTACAATCATCTGCTCAAATTAAACCCTTCTAAGTTTCAAAAGGTAACAACATATGCTTTGTTTTATTCTTTTGTAATTGTTCTTAAAACATCAAGAGAGCAGTTAAAGATCCATCCATGTGTAACGTGGACTCGTAGGAAGCGTGTAAGATCCAAGTGCGAGCTTTTATTATATAGATCTTAGTCAGACAGGCAGGGTCAATCTCCAAACAAACAGTTACATCCAGGGCAAAACAATAGCGAAATCCAATATCAACAGGCAGAAGGTCTAAGTCCAATTGAGCAGTCCAAAAAGTAACAAATAAACAAGGCAAAAACTATGGCAATGAACTATACTGAACTATGGTAGAAAATAAAGACAAAACCATGACCGTAAAACAAAACCGTGGAAAAGACAAAACAGGGCAATGAAAACAGGGATAAACGCTTGGTAGAGTCCGCATGAGCAAAACAATACTTCGCAGATTCTGTTTGGAAATGGCCTCCCTTTATGGCCACCAAACAGGAAGTTACCAACGAGGCAGCAGAGGGAGCAGCAACAGTCAGTTCATGAGTAAGGGCTCCCTCTGCTGGCGTGGCGTTACACCATGCTGGATATGTGGGTCTGGGTTGCTATAGTGATTGGCGAAACATTCATGCATTTAAGGGTTAATCGTAGGAGATGTAGGCATATATATTTAGGAAAAAAGCATGGAGAGCCACTTTTGGGCCGCTTCTGAAACATGCCGCAGTGTGGCTGGTATAAACACAAGCACTGACTAGAGTGACCGCGATCAGCTACGGTGGCTGTGTCAGACCAGTAATGTGTATCTGAGCATTAATGAGACCGGCCATGTATGAGGGGTTTCTTGGAGGTTATAGTACATCAAAGAATGATCTTGTGACTTTTATGTATGCCAGGTGACCTATAAATGTGAAAAAAAAAAAAAAAAAGTTTTGCGAAATATTCCTTTTTTCAATAGCCTGAAAAACCACCTCATGCGAGCCAAACCGAAATAAACCGTGTTTCCATTACCCTTCTGACTGCACAAATTGAAATTGCAAATTGAAAAAACACCCAATGGAAACATGTTAATTTTGCAAAAACTCCATATATCGTAAACAAGTTTTTACACTCACGAGGTGGTTTTTCAAGTAATTCGAAAAAGGAATATTTCTCAAAACTGCAATGGAAACGTGTTTTTTTTTTTTTTTTTCCGCATTTACAGCTCACTTGGTGTATGTAGTCACATGATCATTCTTTAATGTACGATAACCTCCAAGAAACACTTCATACGTGGCCGCTCACAAGTATAAGAGGTTTCCTTGACAATAATGCTTGAATAACGCCTTATTTACACTGTACACATCTGCAACACGTTTCGGCATGTACAGTATCAGAAGCGCCCCAGAAGTGAGTCTCCGCACAGTTTTGCTAAAGATACACATCTACATCTCATTTGACTAAAAATAATGGGTGGTGCAGTGGCTGCGATATACATAAAGCTACCAACATTGGTCGTCATGACTTATCGCGAGAGGAAAAAATTATGTTTTAGTCGCATAACATTGGTTAATGTTAACACCATCATTTCACAAGAGATTTTTTATCGGCATTTCAAGAGTTTTGCACAAATCTGTAATGAAAATCCACCTACTGACATGTTTCAATGGCATATTTTTAATTCGCAATTTCATTTTGCGCAACTTGAAAGGTAATGGAAACGCAGCTACTGTCGATATTGATAGTATCCTTTCTCAGGAGAAACATCGGAGAAGCAACAGACTTCAGCAAAAGTCTATTTGCTCTTAATTTATCTCTGTTGTGGTCTAGTAACAATTATAGTTACATTTTAATACAAATATAAGACACTATATTTTACAGCGTTCTTGTTACAGTGAAACATTTAAGTACTGAGTAATATTAATTAACAACATGTACTTGGGATGAGGATTTGGTTAAGGGCTAATTGCATGTAATTATGCATAATTTGTTTTTACTAGCAAGTACATGTATCATGATGTTGATTATTCAGATTAAAAATGATTCTTTTAAAATTCAAGTTCAAAATTAGTCCAAAATTAATTATCCAATGTGCCAAATACATGTGAAATTTGGCTTGGGCAAGTACATTAACCAAACTTACTGACCAGATGGCCTGTAATTAATTAATGAAGCAGACTGTTATATATATATATATATATATATATATACATATGAGCAAATCTTAAACAAAGAGATTCAAACTAATTCAAAATAATCTTCTGAAACCTCAAGTGTAATCACTTTCCTGGTGTTGTGCTGACTAAACAAAACTGAGGATCAAAGAGTGAGTTCGCTGACAAGTATAAACACTTAAGAAAAACATTGCTCTGTTTGTTTGAAGATACCAACCGATCCGACAAAGCAACACTGGCTTAACCAATGGTGTGCATTTGGGGTGTTTTAATCTGTTTGACTGACCAATGGCAGATAGTTTTTGAGAAAACTGGTTGGTGATGCAACTGCCACAGAAATATCACCTGCATTAGGGATAGTTCACCCAAAAATGAAAATTCTGTCATTAATTTCTCACCCCTCATGTCGTTCCAAACCCGTAAGACCTTTGTTCATCTTCGGAACACAAATTAAGATATTTTCGATGAGCTTTCTGACCCTGCGTCAGACAAAAATGCAGCTATCATGTTCAAGACCCAAAAAAGTAGTAAGGACATTGTTAAAATACTCACCAGTGTGATATCAGTGGTTCAACCGTAATGTTATGATGAATTAAAAGTTTTTGTTGCATACATATTCTGTTTTAATGAGCATTAATGTCTCCCATTTCCAATCTTTCTCTTTCTCGCACAACCACATGTACATGTCTTGAGTCCTGCTCCCTGTGGTGCTGGCAACTCTGCTCTGAAGACACATCCTGTCCCTTCACTCCATCTGCCACACACACACACACACACACATGCACGCACACAACACCCCCAGAAGGGTCGTCCGTCACCACCTGTCAGATCCAGAGTCCCTTGCAGTCTTTCTCTCTGCCTGTCTCATGCCCTTCTTCTCTCTCTCACACACACTGTCTCTCTCTCTCTCTGGCATGTCCCTCTTGACAATGTAATTCCGCTTTGTCAGTAAATGTCCACCTTCCTGCTCTCTTTTGTTGGAACTGTCCTTAAGTGTGTTGGATGCACTCTTGGAGGCACTATGTGAGGTTTTTGCTGCCTCAAGAGCACCAGTTTATTTCTTCTTTGCAGCATGCCTGCCTGTGTAAAGTCAAAGGCAATACCTTAACGTGCTTTTCTGGTTTTGTGTGCACTATTTTAGGGCAAATCATCACAAAGAAAAATGTAAATTTGTATTTTTTTTTTAAATTAAAATGTGATTACTTATGGCACTTTTTTTTTTTTTTTTTTTTTTTTTTGAATCTCCTTGAACCATGTAAAAACATGTCGCTTTTTATGATATAATCAATTCCTACACTATCAGAGAAAACAAATAAACAAACAAAAAAAGGCACAAAGCTGTCACTGGGGCAATACCAGTGGTATAAAATGGTACAAAAGCTGAAAACCAAGGTGCTAAAAGGTAAATATTTGTACCTCTAAATAGAGCATATCCAACCTAATTTCATGGCAATTCGTATTTTTTTTTTTTTTTACAAGGTGACCAATTTTTTCTAAATTGTACGTATTTTAGTTTTCTATTTTATTTGTATGAATTTGTGCGAATGACCTGCCCCTAACCCCGCCCCTAAACCTACCCATCACTGGTGTCTAGACAAATTGTACGAAATTGTACGAGTGAGGTCATACAAACTAGCCACCTTGTAAAATGCATACAAATTGGTTGTGAAATAGCATTGGCATGTACAGTGGGGGGCAAAAATTATTTGATCCCCTGCTGATTTTGTACGTTTGCCCACTGACAAAGAAATGATCAGTCTATAATTTTAATGGAAGGATAACAGACAGAGACAGAATAATAACAAAAAAAATCCAGAAAAATGCATTTCAAAAAAGTTATAAACTGTTTTTCATGAGTAAAAATAAGCATTTGACCCCTTCGCAAACAGTACTTGGTGGCAAAACCCTTTTTTGGCGATCACAGAGGTCAGACGTTTCTTGTAGTTGGCCACCAGGTTTGCACACATCTCCGGAGGGATTTTGTCCCACTCCTCTTTGCAGATCCTCTCCAAGTCATTCAGCTCCCTCCACTGATTTTCTATGGGATTAAGGTCTGGAGACAGGCTAGGCCACTCCAGGACCATAATGTGCTTCTTTTTGACCCACTCCTTTGTTGCCTTGGCCGTGTGTTTTGGGTCATTTTCATGCTGGAATACCCATCCAAGACCAATTTTCAATAAGGGAAGGAAGTTCTCACTCAAGATTTGATGGTACATGGCCCCGTCCATCATCCCTTAGCAGAAAAACACCCCCACATCATGATGTTTCCACCTGCATGTTTGACAGTGGGGATGGTGTTCTTGGGGTCATAGGCAGCATTCCTCCTCCTTCAAAAAGTTGAGTTGATGCCAAAGAGCTTGATTTTGGTCTCATCTGACCACAACACTATCACCCAGTTCTCTGCTGAATCATTCAGTTGTTCATGTGCAAACTTCAGAAGGGCCTGTACATGTGCTTTCTTGAGCAGGGGGACCTTGCGGGCATTATTTCAGTCCTGTATGGCGTAGTCTGTTACCAATTGTTTTCTTGGTGACTATGGTCCCAGCTGCCTTGAGATCACTTTAAGATCCTCCCGTGTAGTTCTGGGCTGATTCCTCACCGTTCTCATGATCATTGAAACTCCACAAGGTGAGATCTTGCATGGAGCCAAAGACCGAGGGAGATTGACAGTTATTTTGTGTTTCTTCCATTTGCGAATAATCGCACCAACTGTTGTCAACTTCTCACCAAGCTGCTTGGCGATGGTCTGGTAGCCCATTCCAGCCTTGTGTAGGTCTACAATCTTGTCCCTGACATCCTTGAACAGCTCTTTGGTCTTGGCCATGGTGGAGAGTTTGGAATCTGATTGATTGATTGCTTCTGTGGACAGGTGTCTTTTATACAGGTAACAAACTGAGATTAGGAGCACTCCCTTTAAAAGAGTGCTCCTAATCTCAGCTTGGTACCTGTATAAAAGACACCTGGGAGCCGGAAATCTTGCAAATTGATAGGGGTTCAAATAAGTATTGCACTTGTTAAAATGCAAATCATTTTCAAACTTTTTTGAAATGCGTTTTTTTGTTGTTATTCTGTCTCTCACTGTTAAAATAAACCTACCATTAAAATTATACACTGATCATTTCTTTGGTCAGCAGGGGATTAAATCATTTTTTTACCTCACTGTAAGTACCTTAAGGTATATATTAGTACTTTTAAAGTAAATATTTTTTAACTAAAGTGTATAAGTTTATGTACTACCTTTTGAAAGTGTACCGTAGTGACTTTAATGGATTAGTGTAACATGTTTGAGTTTAATGGATAAAATTCACTTCTAAAAGTCACTTCTTGTTCTTTTTATTTCTTGTTTTATGTACTGTTTAACCTGATAATGTGTCTCGTTGCAAAAGGTAAATTGGGTTGTGAATCTGTTTCATGTTGTCATTAAACATGACAATTATATTGTATACTTTATATTCAGTTTTAATGATTCAGCTGAACTGATTCTTAAATTCATTTTTAATATTCAACTATGAGTGTAATGGATAACTTTGTTTTGTCCATTATTATGATTGTAACTGTGAGACTGGTATTGAAACCTGTTTCTGCCACTGAATAAAAAATAAAAAAGGTAATTGTGACTTTATCTCACAATTTAGACTTTTTTCTCGCAATTGCGAGTTTGCGTCTCAATAATTCTGACGTTTTTTTTTTTTCTCAGAATTGAGATATAAACTCACAATTGCAAGATACAAAGTCAGAATTGTGAGTTTGTATCTCGCAGTTCTGACTTTATAACGCAAATGGGAGTTAAGTCAGAATTGTGAGATGTAAACTCACAATTCAGAGAACATATCTTTTTTTTCTCCCCAAAATTGGACTTTATAACTCGCAGTTGCAAGTTTATATCTTACAATTCTGAAAGAAAAAGTCAGAATTGTGAGTTTATATCTCGCAAGTCTGACTTTATAACTCGCAACTACGAGTTCCTATCATGCCTTTCTGACTTTATAACTTGCTATTGCAAGTTTATATATCACAATTCTGAGAAGAAAAATTCTGAATTGTGAGTTTGAATCATGCAATTATTGTACAGTGCCTTAAAATTGATATAATTTGAAGCACTTTATATATACTGTAAAAAACAATTTGTTGAGTCAACTTAAAATTATTTGTTGTTAACCGGCTAAGTGACAACTTGGATATTTGAGTTGATTCAACTTAAAATTTTAAGACAGCTGGGTAACTTACCCAGCTTTTAAGTTTAACAAACCAAACAAGTTTTTTAAGTCAACTCAAATGTCTAAGTTGTCTCTTAGTACAACTTAATATTTCCAGTTGACTAAGCTTATTTGAGTTGACTGAACTTAAAATTTTAAGGCAGCAGGGTAACAAATTATTTTAAGTTGACTCAACAAATTGTGTTTTTTACCTAACAATAAAAACTTTGGTGACTCTTTATTTTATGGTTTCTTAACTGGTCGCTTATTAGCATGCGTATTACTAGAATATTAGCCATTTATTAGTACTAATTAAGCACATATTAATGCCTTATTCTACATGACCTTATTTTACATCCCTAATCCTACCCAATACCCAAACTTAAGAACTACTTTATTAACTATTAATAAGCATCAAATTAGGAATTTATTGAGGGAAAAGTAGTAGTTACTAGTGAATAAGTGTTCCCTATTCTAAAGTGTTACCAAAACTTTAATAACCAGCAATTTTACTACAAAAAAATGAATTATGTTGTTAAACTGGTGACGATGAATCAGACATCATTAAAATTCCTGACATCAATCCATTTCTAAAAATATGCACATTAGCTTTGATCTATATATAATAAAGCGTGGCATATCTTTACGCTGTAATACAGTCACTCGGGCAGTCGTGAAGCATCGTGGGTCTTCTTGGCATTAGGTAACTTCCCTTTATAGCGTTCCTTTTCATTTCCTTATGATTTCTGTGCTTTCTCTCTGATTTCTCTGGTAGGATCATAAACAAACAGAAAAATACATAAGCATCAGCTTATGTAACATACAATTTTTCAACTGCTTTTATTCAGTTTTTTCAGCTTCCATTTCTAGCCAGTTTGATTGAAGTTGAATTGAAATTTACGATGAATTTAAGAATTATTTTTATATATTCATAGCATTTTATAACATTTTTTGTTTAAAATGTTTCAAACAGTATTAGTATTAGTATTAGTTTTATTATATGGGTAAAAAATAGCTTTATTGTATAAAGGACACAGTGCTTTTTGGCAAAAGATTGTAAGTAATCTGCGACTGAAATAGTTTTAAACTTATAATAGACATTCCTTGCTTCCTCTATCACACTTGTACGGACAGCATGATGCCTCCCCCGTTGCGGTACGGTTGCTTAGCGACCTCAGAGCACATGAAGTATATGTTATATACTATTTTAAGGCACTGTACAAAAGTTCACTTTGGTAAGTGTTCAGCCTCTCTCTACACTCACCTTAGATTATTATGTGCTGTCAGACTGTAATTAGATTGAAGATCAATTACGGCAGATGAATTACTTTTGATAATTCTATGGGAGTGTGTGAGCGAGCGAGCGTGTGTGTGTGTGGGCAGGTGATGAATAGGACATTTTCAGGTCATCTTGTTAGGTATATTATTACCGTGACCCCAGGCTGATGCATTTAGATTTGCATTTTGATTGTCACTATATAATAACACTGAAATATTCAAGAGCAGACGCTGAGAGTTCAGTTTTAAGTCGTCCAAAGGGAGTTAGACGGCAACATGCACAACAATCAACACACTTCAGTTATTCATGAGAGACCTGCAAAATATAACAGCACAGATGTTAAAAGGCTACTAAAGAAAAAACTATTTTACGTTTAAAAGAAAGTGCATGTAATGACTGGCAACATGCGGTTGTTGTTTTAAAGTCTATTTACTTTGTTAGCACACATTACTAACAAGTTAAATAATAATAATAATAAAAAATGTTTGTCTTCATAACCTTTAGTGAAAATCTGAAAATATACTTTCCGTTCACAATTGCGTTCCTTCTCTGATAAGGTCAATTTTACTACTTGGGTTGAAGATTCTTAAAGGATTAGTTCACTCCTGAATTAAAGTTTCCTGATAATTTATTCACCCCAATATCATCCAAGATGTTCATGTCTGTCTTTCTTCAAAAAAAAAAGAAAGGTTTTCGAGGAAAACATTCCTGAATTTTTCTCCAAATAGTAGACTATGTGGGGATCAGTGGGTTGAAAGTCCAAATTCCAGTTTCAATGCAGCTTCAAAGGGCTCTACACGATCCCAGCCAAGGCAAAAAGGGTTGTATCTAGCGTCATTTTCAAAAAAAAGAGAAATTTCTATACGTTTTAACCACAAATTCTAATCTTGCACTAGCTCTGCGATGTGTGACTACAACTTCACGCATTAACATAATCACATTGGAAAGGTCACGCATTGTTAGTTCTTCATCAGTCTTATTTTCTCCTCTAACTTCTAAATCATCCAACGTCGTTGTTTTACCTTTTTTGGTAAAGGACGTTTGACTTTCTTTGCATGTTTGCTGTGTAAACACTGGGATGGTACTTCCACCTATGTCACACGTGACATTTCCAGAGCTAGTACAAGACAAGATGCAAAGTTCACTTTTACATGTTGTTTGAACATTAATGTGTGTTGGCATTGTGTGTACACATCTACCCTATAATGATAAAAATCTAGCAGTGGTTTTTTATTCATCTGTAAAAATAATATCCCCTTTTTCAAATCAAGCCATTCTCAGATGTGGCGTCACACCGACAGAGGCCGCTCCCACTATAGTTGATTGACACGAGCGTCTTACCACAGATCCGCCTTAACACTAGAACCGCAACGGGTTCAATTTTACCCGTACCTGTTATTCAAATGTACATAACACACTCAAGTCTCCCAGTCATTGACTTTTACTAAAATTGTGTAATTTAAAATCCCCTGGTGTTAAAAATTACTTAGATAATACCAGATCGAAAAACCGGGGAATTTATACCTAAAAGTGCCAGCGCGGGTCAAATTTACCCACTATATAATAACTGTATTTTCACATTGTCATAATCGTGCCGCTTATGTTTTTACATTGTCAATATGAGTAAAAGAAGGCAATTTATTGATGCCAAAGAGGTATTAGAAGCACTAAATACCATGAGTGATGGATAGTCTGATGGTAAGTTATGTTTCCTGGGTCGGTTCAGCATCTGACGGCTCATCTGACAGCGATCTCATATTTAGATGTTTTAGCCTAACGTCATACATATTGTTCAAAGTTTGGATTATTTATTATTATTTCTATTGTTTATTGTTCGCTACTGTGTTGCTATTTATTCTAGTCTGGTCATTTCCTGAAAAAAACAAGCAAAAAAAATCTGATCTATAATGAATACAACTTTTTTTGTTTTTGTTTTTGGATTATCCTAAGTTTATTTGTGTTGTTCTCTTATTCAAATTATAAGTAATATAAGTAAACAAATTAATCATTCATTAAGTGAAGCTGAGCACTTGAATTTGTCATCGCATCGTCCTATGCAGCGTGGTGTATTATTATTACACATTTTTGTCTATGGGCTATTTTAGTCATTTAAATAACATGAATTGTCTTAATTTATTCAATAATGACAATGAATTACTAGACAATCATTTTTTTTTTTTTTTATGACACTAGACACTTCTTTATCAAGACAGTGGCATAATACAGTGAAATAAAATGTTCTTTAATCATATCAAAACGCTTGTTTGCACATGGGTAAAATTTACCCACATGGCGGTTTTAGGTATACAGCGATCCCTGGCAGTTCTAGTGTTAAATTAGCTGTAACAGTCCAACCTCAATTGTTTCAATGCCGGAGCAGGGATGTAAGTCAGACAAGAATATCAATAGATTGAGCGACTGAGGTGTTGTGTTGCTGGATGTAATAATGAACATAGTGGTCGTCATTTACTCCCGACATCTGAGCCACTGAAGATGCAGTGGATTACATTTGTTTGTGAATGGAATGCATCTCCGGATCTACATATATATGTCTAGTTTAGCGCCAATCATTCGTGATCCAGCTTCAGTTACAGCAGAAGTGAGTATAAAGGTTTTTTATGAATCTTTGCGATCGCCTTTCCTAATAACATGCTAGTTAGCAAGTTTAGCAGCTAAACACGGCTAAAGTAAACAGGCTCGTCACTCCACAGAGAGAAGAGAGGGGCGGGGCAAGCAGAGCTCATTAACATTTAAAGCAACCTCGACCAGAACAGGATCATTTTTGCAGAGCTGATTTTGGCAAGGTAAAAAGGGTGTTGTTTTACACTACCATTGAGAATTTTTAACCGAAGTATATTATAGACTTTTCATTAAGACCCCAAAGAATTATATCAACTTGTGGAAAATGGGCATCCGATGACCCCTTTAATTTCTTTTCGACTGACGAAAGAAAGACATGGACATGGTACCCTTTTAAAAGGTACTAAATTGCACCATTTTAGTACTAAAATGTACCATTTAGGTACTAAAATATACTTTTAAGATAATATGTACCGTCTAGGGATAAATATAGTATAAATGCGTACCTTTGAAAGGGTAGCACCCCAGTGACAGCTTTTTGCACCTTTTTTTTTTTTCTGAGAGTTGTATTAAAGTTAGTCACAACTTGTGGTTTATATGGACTTTGGATCTGTTTCGTTTTAATCTAATCCAGTATAAAACAAATAATGTTACTATAAATGTATTCAGACTGATTCAGTCATATTGCAAAATGATTAAAAAAATAAATAATGAATGTTTGACTTAGATAAAATCAATACTGTGAGGAACATTTTAGATTACTTACCTGATAATACGCAAAAACAATCCAAATTTGGAGCAACATTTTATTTTATTTTTTTTGGCTACTCCTTTGAAAAAAATAGCCAAAAACACTTTTATGTTATTCCAAATCTGTACCATTTAAATCCACTAAACACACGGAGAATTTCTGTTTTACATAAAAAGAAAGTGGCTGCTGACATGTTTTGTTAATAGCGTTAGCATGTTTAGCATCTCCCATTCTGTTATGTAGAATACACCATTCTACTACTCGTAGTGCACTACACATCGCCACATTTTTCAGTGTAAACACACTGCTTGGACTACTAATGCTACAAAAAGACAGAACATTAGTATCTACCGAAGTGGTAACACTTTAAAAAGTGTTAATTGTTAACATTACTGTAATAACGAACATGAACAAACAATGAACGATACATTTATCACACTATTTATTCATCTTTGTTAATGTTAGTTGATAAAAAATAGTCGTTCATCATTTGTTCATGTTAGTTTACAGTGCATTTACTAATTATAACAAACACAACTTGTGATTTTAATAATGCATTAGTAAATGCTGAAATTAACACTAAGATTAACAAATGTTGTAGAAGTATTGTTCATTCTTAATGGCGTTTACTAATAAACCATATTGTAAAGTGTTACCAAAGTAAAGCAGTGTTTTTGTGGTAGATGAATATCCTGTATGAGTCTGTTTGTTTATTTAGTATATTCCCACAGTTTTAAAACAGTCAAAACGGTCGTTTTAACATAATTTGCTGATTTTTTTTTTCATTGTCCTTCGGTGTTTGTTGACAGTTTTCAGAGAGGGGTGATTCTCCTGTCATTACAGTTATAAATATATATGACAATTCAACAGGCATGGCCTTCGGTACGGCTCATTTTTGCCTTTTCAAATAACGTGTTTGCACATGTTTAAACCGTGTTTGAATAACATGTTTATTCGGTAGCTCTGAGTGGGTGGCTGCACGTTCTGAGAGTAACAAGGTCAACAGAAGACTTCTGTATTGTTTCCCTTGCTGTTCAAATCATTTCCTAACTATGTTAACTGGAGAGCTAGCAACAACCCGAATTAAAATAGAAAATGTGTAATTGTAACCCAAAAAGACCTTCCTGATGTTGTTTTTTTCGCTCTGTGATGATTGTCGAGTCAACGATTATGAAATGATCAATAAGAGATATTATTGGCTGACCCAGTTGGGGCCACACTGGCAGCAGATGGTGGCATTTTCATTTAAATGAAACGCAACACAGCAGTGCGTAACATTGCCAATTATCTTAAGCACTTAATAATCAGTAGGTGCATTAATACACCTCTGACTGATTTTTACAATCTCATCCTGTTGCACAGTATATAGTATTTAATATTTTGGTTGGAATTATAATAGATAGATAGATAGATAGATAGATAGATCTAAGCATCTTCTATGCAAGGATTGAAAGTATCTGCCTTGATTTCTCCTGTTCATGACCATTTCATTTTTCTACCCTTCATAGTTCCTGTCTCTTTCTCCCAGCATCCTTTGTTGGCACTCAAATCCCTGTGCGGGTGGTACTGGCATTTTCTCTGCAGATCCAGTCGGCTTACCTTCCATTCGCACGGAAGGACCGCGGAAACGAATCGCATCATATCTCAAAGCCCCCGAGGCAGAAACAGACTCTCTTCTCATGCTTGTGCAGCATTCACCACCTATTTACCATACTAAAACCTGTCCACACATGCCAACGCGCCACTCACCGGCTCCAGTGTCCCCAAACGCTGCCTGGGAAAGAAAAGTCATTTATTATTATTGATGTCAAAATGTGTGTGCGCGTCTCATTTCGGAGGAAGCGGTAAGACACTGGGCGAAACAGGTCCGGGCCACAGGGATTAAGGCAAAGTAGATTAAGCAAACCCTGCCATATTCCAACTCAGCCATGAGCAAAAGGTCTATTCACGGAGCAAGCAACATCTGCAGAGGCTTAGGGATGCATGGAAACCGGCGGAAACAGAAAGAGAGAGAGAGAGAGAGAGAGACGGCGATGTTGTGGGAAGTCTATCGGAGAGAGCTGTTGAATGAGAGGCAGAGAAAGAGACCGATAGATTCACAAATGGGTTACGGGGAAAGTGTGGCTGCCGGGATTAAGGAGCGTGTTTAGTAAGCAGTCGCTCTGGGTTCCGATGTTCAGTCGTTAATCCTGTTATGCTTCCTTCTTTTCCTTCGATGACGTCGTTTCAGTCAATACCGGTCCTGATGAACTTGCCAATGATGTTTGATTTCTAGTTAAGCAAGCCAGCCCATTATTGTCAGGTCTAAATTGGATCTCGGCTGATCCAACAGGCTATTTAATTTAAAGTCACTCTCTCCCTCTACTGCTTTTGAAAAACAAAATGGATGTAGAGCATGTTTGGGAGGGATGATCCCAATTTAGTATTCTGTAATTTTGATGAGTCTATTTAACTCGTACTGACGCAATTAGGCCGTGTGTTACAGATGGAGAGGAAATTAGATTTGCGCTGCAAAGCTGGGAGATTTCTCACAAAAAAAAAAAAAGGTAGTACAACCTATTACGTTAAACTGGTTTTCACATAACTTATAATCAGCGCACTGTAGAAATGTTATTATTATTTTTTTTAATATATATTAAGTAAATAATGCATTTTTATTCCTCTCGATCCACTAAGTAATGCACCTCAACGCAGGTTTCTTTTACGTTATACCCATTTTTTCATTCCCAACATGTGCTGGGGGTGAGTATCAGGGCTCTGCAGTGTGATAATTTTAGTCACATTTGCGACTGAAAACTACTGCGTGTGACTATGAAAAAATATTTAGGACCACCAGTGCGACTAACCTGATTAGCATATTTACGTTTGCGCTGAGGGGAGCTTCAAAGGTTTCTACATGTTTTTGCAACGTTGAGTAATGTATCACAGATGTATCTCACGAATCATTTCATAAATAAAGTGTAGAGAGAGTGTAAATAAGAGATTCATTTTGCAGTGTCGGGAGCTTCGTTGATTATAATGGAACTTTGTGAGATCACGATGAACTAAGACCTTTTTTTAAGGTAGTTTGTAAATGAGATATTGCTTTAATGCACCAGTTAAATAAACAAAGTTAAAATTGAGTTAGATTGTCTGACTATAACACTACTGCCTGATTTCATCGTCAAAAATTGTTTGAAACAACTCACAGCTGAGCCGCTGCGCATCTAAATTCAAACACAGCGGTGTTTAGTTTATGGATAAATTCACATTTTTTAAACGAATCTAGTGAGTCAATGATTCAATTTCCATTTTATAAAGATAGTCACTTGCTTTATTCCTGAATGAATCAGCCGTTCGAACGAATCAAATGAATGAATGATTCAGTAATTAAATCAGTGGCTTGCCGCCACCTACTGGCAGTTTTAGTTTCATTTTTAAAGTATCTTGTCAGTTATTTAATGTTTTCATATTCAAAATTTTACATTTAAAACATTATATTTATGAATTTGATTGCACTCATGCCACCTCTGAGCCTCATTAAACATATGAAAATGCACCTACAGGCCACTTTTGTGTTCTTCTGTACAAACTGTAGTAAAAATTAATTTTGTTAATACTGATTTCATTTGATTGGTAAGTTATTCTTATTCTACTTGTTCTTATTCTGTTGTTTTAATTAGAAAAAGCTTGGTTTAAATGCATTTTCAGTGCAATGGTTTATATTATTTGACCATTTGCTAGTTTAATTAACACTTTTGTTGTTAATTTTACTGTCACAGTAGGGATAGTTTACCCAAAAATGTCATTCTGTAAGACTTTTGTTGATCTTCAGAACACAAATTAATATATTTTTGATGAAATCCGAGAGCTTTCTGATCCTGCATATACAGCAAAGTGACTGACATGTTCAAGGCCCAGAAAGGCAGTAAGGACTTGATAAAACAGTCCATGCGACATCAGTGGTGCAACATTTATTTTATGAAGTTACGAGATCACACAAGTCACATGGACTATTTTATCGATGTCCTTACTACCTTTCTGGACCTTGAACGTGGTAGTTGTGTTGCAGAGTCAGAAACCTCTCGGATTTCATCACATATATCTTGTTTTGTGTTCTGAAGATGAACAAAGGTCTTCCAGATTTGGAACAACATGAGGGTGAGAATTTATTGTCAGAAGTTTCATTTTTGGACGACGTATTCCTTTAAATTTTTGAACTGTGATGTCAGAATCACACCTGTTAGTTAACTCTTGAGCTGTTTTTTTCTTTTTTTTCCTCAAGCCTTAATGTCTGTATGTGGCATTTTAAGGTAATTTATGAGCGAGGTATATTTTATTTGTCAAATGACTGTTCTTTTGATGGAATCTTCTTAGTCTTAGTCTAAATTGCTAAATGGGGTAGATTTAAAGTCTTGGCAACCTGACATTTTTAGTTCAGTCAAGACATTTACTTTAATTTAGTAAGTGCATGTCAAGAAGCAATGTAAAATTGTTTCCTTCAAGTTCTATGGAACCGTACTGTGTAAATCTCACTCAGGTTTACTTAGTTGTTATTTCCAGTCAGTAGCATAACACGAAGTATCACCAACAAGGGTGAGTGAGGATAGATATATTGGCATGCTTGAGACAACTATTTTTGAGTTTACAAAATTACAGAACTTGTTACAAATGTATTCAACGATATACAGGTCATATCTACCTTTAAAGACCCAGTGAAATAGCTTGATGGTTTTTTGTTGTAAGAGTAATATGTTGTGTGATGAAGTTGATACCGGCCATATCAAAAACAACAGTCATTTTGCAGTTGATTTTGGCACTGGTTTTTGGATTTTATGGTGTTAATATGATAATACTTGGCTGAATAGATGTGTCTCAGGAGCAAAAGTTCAGTCAAGTCTCTAGTTGAGTGTTATTGAATGAAAGTAACTCCTGAGGAAAAGTCAAATAATTATCGGCTTACATACTGACAGACCCCAGTAACGTTTCCTGTATAATATCTTTTTTCCACTTTAATAAAACAGAATTATGAAAGTGTTACATGGACTTTGGGGCATTATCTTGGATCACTTTTTTTCTCACCAAGTTTTAACTTACAAAAAGCATTTTTCCATTTTTTTTTATTTGGTTTTATTTTACAATGAGCATCCCCTCAGCTGCTTGGGCCTGCCTGTAGTGCTTACGGGCCTCTAGAAGTTCTCTGGTCCTTGTTAAAATATTTTGTATGTTTTACTAAGTGATTGAGAGATAAAACAACCACAGGATAAAGGAAATGCGTCTTTTTAACAAGTTTCTTAAATGCAGCTGGATTTTGGAGAAATCTAAAGTATTGATTTAAAGGACTTGATACACTCCAGTGAAGTTCTTCTTCATTTTACACTCAGAATATCGAAAAAAAAAATAAAATAAAAAAAACTGAGCAACGGTGTTATACTGCACACAACAAATATACTACAAAAATGACTGCAGTGAGAAAAGAACAGTTGAGTTATAATTTGAATAATGATTACAACTTGATTTTCAACTAAACAGATCTCCAATGTTTTTACTCGTGTCTGACTTTAATGGAATGAGCAAAGAAATAAACAGAAAATAATTCAGCACTGCAGAGCTGTTTCAAACCTGAAATACAAACATTTTATTTTTGGCCAGAATTTGTTTCAAAATAACACCACAGCTGCTAGTTCTTCACTTGAAGTATGTGGGAATCTTAATGTACACTGAGTCTTTCTGACTGTTTATGTTCAATGATTTATTGTTTTATTGGAAATCTGAGAGTGAACTGATGCTTTTCTTTCTGAATGCTGTTAAACCACCAAACATTTTAGGAATTACCTCACAGGAATGAACTGAAACCTATACAGTCATGGCCAAAAGCATCGGCACCCTTGCAATTCTGTCAGAAAATGCAACCCTTCTCTCAGAAAACTGTTGCAGTTGCAGATGTTTTGGTACTCGCATATTTATTTTATTTATTTATTTTTATTTTTTTTGCATTGGCACGACACAACAAAACAGAGAAGAAATGTAAAATCTGATACAATTCTGCACAGAACCCAAAAAAATTCACTGGACAAAATTATTGGCACCCCT
Organism: Cirrhinus mrigala; assembly: GCA_036247105.1. Classification (NCBI taxonomy): domain Eukaryota; kingdom Metazoa; phylum Chordata; class Actinopteri; order Cypriniformes; family Cyprinidae; genus Cirrhinus; species Cirrhinus mrigala. The sequence continues at coordinate 21,356,243 of CM070010.1, forward strand.
TTGGAAAAAATAACTGAAATCAATCGCTTCCTGTAACCATAAATGAGTTTCTTACACCACTCTACTGGAATTTTTGGACCACTCTTCTTTTGCAAACTGAAGGAAGCCTTCTCCCAACTGCTGTTTTGAGATCTCTCCACAGGTGTTCTATGGGATTCAGATCTGGACTCATTGCTGGCCATTTCAGAACTCTCCAGCACTTTGTTTGTAACCATTTCTGAGTGCTTTTTGAAGTGTGTTTCGGGTCATTGTCCTGCTGGAAGACCCATGACCTTTGGTGGAGATGCAGCTTTCTGACACTGGCCACTACGTTGCGCCCAAAATTCTTTGGTAATTATCAGATTTCATGAGTGCCAGAAGCAGCAAAGCAAAACATTTTGAACCTCCACCATGTTTGACTGTAGGGACTGTGTTCTTTTCTTTGAAGGCCTCATTTCTTTTTCTGTAAACAGTGCCATGATATCCTTTACCAAAAAGCTCTAATTTTGTCTCATCTGTCCACAGTACATTATCCTAGAAGGTTTGTGGTTTTGTCACATAAGTTTTGGAAAACTCCAGTCTTGCTTCTTTTATGCCTTTGTGTCAGCAGTGGTGTGCTCCTGGCCCTCCTACCATAGTTTCCCTTTTCATTTAGATGGCAACCGATAGTGCAAGCTGACACTGTTGTACCCTGTGTCTGCAGAGCAGCTTGAATTTGTTTGGAAGTTAATCAGGGTTCTTTATCCACCATTCGAACAATCCTTTGTTGTAATTTTTCATTCATTTTGCTCTTCCGTCCACGTCCAGGGAGGTTAGCTACAGTGCCATGGGCTGTAAATCTCTTGATGATATTGCGCACAGTGGACACAGGAACATTAAGATCTCTGGAGATGGACTTGTAGCCTTGAGATTGTCCATGTTTTTCCACATTTTTTTTTTTTCACTCAAATCCACAGACAACTCTTTACACTTCTTTCTTTTGTCCATGCTCAGTGTGACACACAACGCAATGGTTGCATCAACTTTTCTCCATTTTAACCAGTTGCAAGTGTGATTACTATATTGCCCACACCTGCTCCTTGCCACAGGTGTGTCTAAATACAAATTACAGGAGCATCACATGCTTGAAAAGCAATTATTTCTTACAATTTTGACAAGGTGCCAATCATTTTGTCCAGTCCATTTTTGAAATTTTATTAAGTTTGACTTTTCTTCTCTGTTTTTTTTTTTTTTTTTTTGGTGCGTGTGTTGTTGCAGTGCAAACAAAAACAATAAGCATGTGAATACAAAAACATTTGCAATTGGAACAATTTTCTGAGAGAAGTGTTGGATTTTTTGACAGAATTGCAAGGGTGCCGATATTTTTGGCCATGACTGTATTATGAGCTACGTTAGGTCACATGGAAAGTAGCAAACTTTATCTACAATATTATTATTGGGATTACATTCTTAGCTGTTTCCATCATTCTTTGAATGTAGATGGTTCCTCCAAACTTAAGAAAATAAGCATCTTTTACATGGACTTGACGAAGGTTTGACTCCACATGTAGCAGCAGGTTTAGCTTCTTGTGTTTAATTGCCGTTTATCTTTCAGAAACGTTGAATGTACTGATCTGACTGCTTTACGAAACTAATTAATCTCCGAAGTTAACTGTCCTGATTATTTCCCATTATTTGGCATTATGGAGTAATTTGAATTAATTAGCATTTTTATTACATTCATTAAAAAGAATAAAAATACAAGGAGATTAGACATTGATTAATGATTTAATGTAAAATAAGCCATAAATGTAATTCTAAAAAAACAGCTGAGCTAAATGCCATGCATTACATACAGAAACAATAAATATAAAAATACAGGTACGCATAATACGCATATAGGCAGCTGACACATACTGAAAATTTTCAGGTTCAAATGCACAAAGAAAATGCATTTAAAAGGTTAAAACTGATAGAATTCATACCATTTTTAGTCATCTTTTAGATTTTCTGCAATTCAATTACATTTTTCTCCAGCACTAATTATCAAATGATCAAATTCTTGCATAATTAAAAATTAGTTTTAAAGCATAGTGTTACACTGAAGGGCACCACAAACCGTTTGTATTGAATAAAAAGTGACAGTTTACCCAAGAATGCTTTTACGAACGATTACACTGAAATTCGTTCCGCTTGTGTTTCATGAATGAGGCCCAATATGAGTGTCTCAATGGCTTTCACTGATTAATGTTTAAAGCATATAGAGTAATTTGGTAACCATTGTCTAGTGATTACATTACACGGACATTGTAGTTGTCCAGCGGGAAGATACGGACACAAAACAGATGTACTATATTAAGAGGCTCTTATGGCTTTATCAGTCCTAATGCGTCTAATTCCCCGTGCCATTAAAATCACACTCATCATCTGCCAAATCTAGAGACAAATGTTCGGTCCTCTATCTCGCTTTCATTAGGATTATCCGGCTGCTTTTTTCCTAGATATCAGGCAGGGCCCCAACCCCCTTCTGTGCTCTTAAGTGTGATGGCATTTGGGAGATGACAAACCGACACACAGGCGGTTAATTCCTCTGCAACGCCAGGTCGTTCCCAAAGCGGCGCGCCGTCACAGTGTTTATATGAGAAGAATTCCTCACCCCCTCCCAGCAACCATATCATAACCACAGGGAGCGCGAAGCATCAGCCGGTTGTTAAAGTGAGTGATGTGAGCTCTTAAGACGATAGCTTTGTCTGCGAGACACCCGCGTCTGATGCTGTTCGAGTTATGGAGGTGTTAGAGGCTGGTGGATGAATTATGACAGCCTATCAGACGTGCATAAAGACACAATCTGTTCCTATGCCAGCCTTTTACACGCTGAAGTAGAGCACCGAGTCTGGTGATTTATATAAGCATTTATTCACAATTAGAAAATATGATCATATCAACGCAAAGCTGATCGGTCTTCATTCGCTCTGGGACTTGTCTGTGCGTGTTTGAGAAAGCATATTTCTCTGAATATGAACACAGTGGCTGTGTTCGCAGTGGCATCCTAATGCAGTCTTCTTACAACATATCCTAACTAGGCCCGATGTGACAAGCAATTTGTCTGTCCACACTGAACAAAAAACTACTGTGCAACATGACACAATCACAAGCTATCAAGAAATACTTGGTGTTTAATATACAGCTATGTGGAAGAGAGAGTTTGACCCAATGTCATTTCACAATGGGCGGAGCTGCCCCTGACTTAAAGATGTGGTTCACACAAAAACGAAAATTCTGTCATTAATTACTCACCCTTACGTCGTTCCAAACCCGTAGGACCTTTGTTCAAATTAAGAACACAAATTATTTTTGATGGAATCCGAAAACCTTCTGACCCTGCATAGACAGTAACGCAACTGACACGTTCAAGGCCCAGAAAGGTAGTAAGGACATCATTAAAATACTTCATGTGAAATCGTCATCGAAGACTGACACGGAAAAGAAGATATTGTTAAATAAAGTCAATATTTTTGTTTTCTATGTGCACAAAAAGTATTCTTTTAGCTTTGTAACATCATGGTTGAACCACTGTCCATACTACCTACGGAGTCTAGTCTACGGAGGCTCAGAAAGCTCTCGGACTTCATCAAAATTAACTTAATTTGTGTTACGAAGATAAATAAAGGTCCAGCGCTGTCTCACAACCAATTCGTACGTATTTGTACAACCTCGGTCACTGACTAATCTACGATTTGTCTAGACCCCAGTGACGTACGTCATTTGTACAAATTCATACGAATTAGGGAACTCGTAAAATACATGTGATTTAGCAAAAATCTTACGAATTCCTATGATTCGTATGAATTAGCCACCCTGTTATATATGTACGAATTGCCATGGGGTCGTGTTGGAAGGTCTTACAGGTTTGAAATAACATGAGAGTGAGTAATTAATGGCAGAATTTTCATTTTAGGGTGAACCAACCCTTTAATATGTTAAAAAAAAACATAATCGGAAATTAATAATCAGGCGTAATGTATAGGCTAAGCTAGCAGCTAATTGGTATGTTAAACTGGTATACTTATTATGGCTAACTTGCATTATGTAAGATAACTAAGAAACAATGGTTTGGTTTAGGGTTGTCAAAAGGTACCAGGTTCGGTACTTTCGGTACTGAAATTTTAAAAACGCCCATTTCCCGCTCACATCTGAGTGCTGTTGAGCCGATTTTTAAACATCGTTGATTGGCCATAGTGTTCACGCGCTCAACAGACATGACTGTGATTGGCTATAAGCGCTTCACGCTCCTCCTGTGATTGGCTATAAGCGCTTCACGCTCCTCCTGTGATTGGCTATAAGCGCTTCACGCTCCTCACCAAGTGCTCACACATAAGCACAACGGGAGCGTTTGAAAGCCACGTGTGTCAGCAGATCCCTAATACATCTGCATATGGACGGATCCGCTGACAGACTCGGCTTTCAAACGCTCCCGTTGTGCTTATGTGTGAGCGCTCGGTGAGGAGCGTGAAGCGCTTATCATTGTAGCCAATCACAGTCATGTCTGAGCGCGTGAACACTATGGCCAATCAGCGATGTTTAAAAATCGGCTCAACAGCACTCAAATGTTAGCGGGAAATGGACGTTTTTAAAATTTCAGTACCGAAAGTACCGAACCCGGTACCTTTTGACAACTCTAGTTTGGTTGTATCCCTGATAGCACACGTACATCACAGAGACAATTATTTTGACGTATTTTTTAGAGTGTTTGTTCATCTGCAATACGTCTATAGGACGTTTCCTATCAGATGTCTAATAGACGTCTATTGGATGTCTTTAAGATGTTAATGATTTAGAATGTATGTAAAACTTGCATCTTACAGATGCACCTACGCAGCAGATGCTTTCCAGATCAAGTGATCTTTAACAGGCGTCTTGTAGACGTATGTGTGCCATCTGGGATAATATTTATATAATATATTCCAAAATACGTTGATGATAATAATGTTACAAATAGGCGGCAAGCAGTAGACTAAGTATCATGTACCCTTCTTTGGTCAAGAACTGGCAATTAGTGATTGTAGCTTTATTGCAAATGCCTGGTTTGAACATAGTTTTTCTTAACCAATGTTAAACAATGTATTTCTACTTTTCAAAGAGCGAATTTGCATTTTTTGTTTTGTTTTTTTCAGCCCAGCTGCTGTTTTTGTTCAGACCAATTAAATGTGACATAAATAATCAGCCCCATCCACACGAACACGGGTATTTTCAAAGCCATCACTTTTTCTATACGCAAACACCGTATCGGGTCACTGAAACCGTACCTTTTTGAAAAATCCTGCCAGGTTTTCTGAAGCTCCGGTTGCAGAGTCGTCGTGTAGCTGGTGAAACCAGAGAGTTTGGCTTGTGACGTCTGAATGTACACTTTTTTCAGGCTTCCGATTGGCCAACGTGGCTTTATGGTTAGGGTTATATCGCCACCTGTTGGTTTGGCATGCTCTTGACAGCGCTTCTTAATGCCTTTGCGTTTTCATGTGGATGAGATTTATTTTTTTAAGCAATTTATTTTTTAAAAAATACTTGTGTACGTGTGAGCTAGGTCTGAAATAAAAGATTTATGTAAACATAGACATTGGTGGTTTATTCTAATATCAGAATTTTCCAAAACAATTTCCCCTGCTGATTCCAAGAAATTTATAGAAGGAAAAAAATCCCTGATATTATTACCCTGTGTCAACAAGCTTGTCCCTCTTCTGGTCCCACTAAATTTGGAATGGTATCACAACAAACAATTTTGGGTGCAAAATTGGATAATAATGCCATTGTACAATCAAAATAAATCAATTACAGCTGTCGCGAATAAAGTGAAATTGAAATATAAAGGATTGATTGCGGCATTACATTTAGAACTGCTAACATTGCATCATATTTCTTTTCATGGTGTTGCGCAATAAAACCAATCACACATGATTCTGTTGAGCACATGAATGCAATAGCCAATCAGAAGCATTCAGATTAGTCACAATTCAAATGCTGAAGTTTTGTTCAGTGCAACAATTCTGACTAAATTCCGCAATCTCATGAAATCTGTCATAAACAACAGATGTATAAGTCATGTAAGTAAGTGATTAATTTCACAGCCGCTTCAGTGATTATAACAGGAGTTATTTTTTAGAGTGTTTAAAGTGATGATGTTCTTTACTCGTTTTCTGTATGTAATTTACTGACTGTTTAAATAACTTACAATGTTTTTTATTAAACTCCAATCACGTTAAATACAAAATCACCCATATCTGGTACTTAGATCTGGCCTAAAAAGATGTTACATTACGCTACTTTTGGCCTTAACCTTCAATTGGTTCACTCTCCACCTAAGCTTTTAGAGATTTCAGAGTGATACATGACAGTGAAAAATGACTTGATATAACTCTGAAAGTATGTTAAGATAAATGTTAAAGTCTACCCCCTAAAATCACAAGTGGCCCACACCAGAACCACCACTGGTGATATGGGTTATTTTCTCATTCACTTTTTTGAGGAGGCACTGCCCGTCTGGCCTCCTCGGTGGAAACACTCCTGATATAGACGTATAGATAAAATGCATCATATCTCTGTATGTATTTAACATTTGCGGATGAACTGGAAGAATGAAGCAATAATATCAGCCAGAATTTGTAACATCTCTTTCTTGACTGCCAAAAAAAGTAATTATTTGTAATAAATTGATTAAATAATAAAAATCTAAATTACACACATTTGCATTTAAAATGCAAAATTAGCATATTTATCTCCAAGATGACCTTTTGAAGCAGTTCTTAATTACACATGGAATGTATTGAGGTCATGTGATGTGACAATGTAGCACACTACTGCATAGTGCTTATTGTTTCGTTAATTAACCAAAACTATTGTATACTGATTAGTTTTTAAAAAGTAGTACGCTGATTTTTCTTGAACATAGTCAGTGTATGCTCCTTCATTAATGTGCAAGTGTGACATGCACTCTGATTGTGTGATTCATCATTGGTCCAAATCAGTAGTTAAGTGTCACACGATGAACCTTAGAGAACAGATCTCTAACATTTGATCATTACGGAGAATCACCTCCAATAATCTAGACAGACAGAGATCATTAAAGCCTGATTATACTTCTAACACCTGACAGACAGAAGGAAAGAGAAGGGGACATTGGGTCGAAATCTTAAGGATGAGAATGATTTTGGTTTAGATTCAGATTTCACTTTATACTTTTGGTTGTTTAATGGTTCCATCGATGATCCATTAAGTACTTGCAGAATGATTGTTTCTAACTGTAAACTATTTGTTTATTTAATTGTATATTCAATTTTTTATGTACATAGTTGGACTGATTCAAACTAATATTTTGTTCCCCCTTTTCAAAAAAAATCATACATAAACCATGGAAATGTAAAATAGTAGCATTTTCTCATTCATTCGGGTTGGTTTTTTAAAAGAACTGGCTCATTAGAGTCATAATGAGCCATAAATCTCATTACTTATTGTTTGGTTTCTGCTTAGGAAGGAAAGAAAGAAGGAAAGAAAGAAAGAGTTATTTAGAATATATATACGCTTTGCAATTTCTGGCTCAAAAGGAAAGGCATTTTAATCAAGCCAAAAGAGCAAATGGGATTGGTTAAGACACAAAGAGGAAAGGAAGACGACAATGAAGGTGTGGAAAAAAAGAGGTTTAAGGGGGAATAAGGAAGGGAAACAGGACGAACCCAAAATGAGAGATAGAAAGCGAACGGAGAGTAAAAAAAAGAGAGAGGGAAAGAGACAGTTTTATTGTGTAGATGTAATGTGATCAGAATCTTCACAGCTGACATAGTACACTCTCACCCCTCAGAAAGATTATCTGTGATTGAAACGACTACATTTGGAAAGTCAAACAATCATTAAAGTCAACAAGAAATCAAAATTGACTCTATTTACTTATGAATATGAATTCCTGATTGTCCAGTTCGAAATGACTGTACGAAAGCTGCACTTTTTCGAAAAACAAAACATTAATCTGAAGTAAACAGACCGCTAATCTGGCTAGCTAGCTAACTCAGCTATTTCAGTTGAGGTACTGTGCAACTGCTTATAAAAGTGATCATTTAATCAAACTTACTTTCTATTTTTATGACATTCTGAAATGCAGGCTAAACAGGTTTTCTAGAATCTGCAGTGCTAGTCTGGTTCATGACGGTCTGTGTGAGTGTATGAAGAGACACAAATAATTCGATACGGCTCTGTTTGACGGTTAACGCCGTTAGTTCTGCTTCGCACTAGACCTGAGATCAAATTAGCTGGAGAGGCCGAAAACAACGCACCTTTACCCTGCCACAGCTGTGACCATATGGACACACACATGCACACAGTCTACATGCTGAGCTCTTGATAAAGTCCATTTCAAGTTTATTAAGATAGCACTTCTCACACTACACAAGGTTTTAAAGCAGTCTTTTCATCTTCATGGCTTACAGACACACTTAGCAGATTAAAGCTGGACTGTTATAGAGTTTACATTTTGCTATGATATAAACAATTTAGCAAATGAAATTTGCTATAGATAGTATATTGCTTTACATAAGTACTGTATGTATGTGTGTAAAGTTGGATGTACTGTACAGTATCTCAAACTTTAAATACATAGCTAGGCAAAAATATAGTTTACGTTTTGCGAATATAAACAATACAGCTGAGATTTGCTATTTAATACATTCTGCTTTATGTAAAGTATGCTGTTGCATTTACAGTATTTATATACAGTGTTGGGGGTAACGCATTATATGTAACCCGAGTTACATAATCAGATTACTTTTTTCAAATAACCAGTAAAGTAATGCATTACCTTTTAATTTACAAGAAAATATCTGAGTTACTTTTTCAAGTAATATATATATTAGGGCTGTCAAACGATTAATCACGATTAATCGCATACAAAATAAAAGTTTGAGTTTGCCTAATATATGTGTGTGTACTGTGTGTAATTATTATGTATATATAAATACACCCAAATTAATGTATATATTTAAGAGAAATACATTATTTATGTACAAAATATTTTTATTTAATTTTATTTAAATTATATAAAAGTATATAAAAATTATAATAAATACATCTACTTGTAAATATTTCTCAAATATATACATGAATGTGTTTGTATTTACATATACATAATAATTACACACGGTACACACACATATATTAGGCAAACTCAAACTTTTATTTTGTATGCGATTAATCGCGATTAATCGTTTGACAGCCCTAATATATATACATATATATATATATAGACAGCCAAGATATGCTAAAAAAGACAATAAATAATGTGCATCTACAACCCCTTTTGCATCACACATGTTTACACTCACACACCATATTGTAACAAAACCGTGTGGATTGACTGCTAATAGTCGTGACATGTAGCTAGCATGGTGCAGGTTGTTTGTCTAAGTGTATGTGTGTGTGTGTTAATTAAAGTGTTGCAGGGGTTGACAGGATGTGTCCCCAACTCTCACAGCACCTGTGGCTCCTCGCCCCCTGCCCAGTACATACTAATTAGTCCTTCCAAAGCCCCACGCACAAATCTTTGCCCACCTGGTGTGCGCCAGCGAAATGCCTCCCCCCTGCCGAGTCCACGGAGCTGCAGTTGTGCGAGACCCCGCGCTATAATCGACGTTCCTACTTCATGGCATTTATATGAGTGTAAAAACAGCATAAAGGCCATTTTCTGCATCACAAGTGTCAAATTTGAGCCCTGACACGACTCAAATAAGTGCAAGGCTAAAGTAGGTTAGATTGACTTGCATAAGTGAATCTAAAGGGGCTGCAACGTAATCACTTAGAAATGTGGGACTGATTGCGTTACTGTCGCTTCTCTGCTTTTCATAGATGAAATCGGTACATATAAGAGCAGTCGTTGAGGGGGGGTTGACGGCTGAACACTGTTTGTTTTTTTTCTTTTCTTTTCTTTTCTTTTCTTTTCTTTTAAAGAAATGCTGAATAGCTGAGATGATCACACTCACGGTGAGTTACCTTTTCAGCACGGAACAAGGAGCAGAAAATGTCAGATTGTCACATTGTATCGATGAGATGCGCAAAAAGACACAGATGCCTGTTCACGCGCTCACACGCTGTGGAGTGCCATTGTTGTGCACCATTGTGTTTTTGTTACCACAGGTGCGTTGTGTTGGTGTGAGCGGGGTCGACAAGGTGAGAGATGTGAAGATGATAAAGGCCATTAAATTAATTTGCTGGCCAAAAGCAGTGTACCTGACACTGGAGGAAAATAACCCAGATCTGAAAGTGTCTCCACAGAACGCTTATGCTGGAAAAATGTCTTGTGAATCCAGATAAATAGCTGTTTAAGGGAGTAGATTTGTATTTCTGGCTGATAAATCTGATTCGGTTTGTCGCCAAGTGTAGCGGCAGTATCGGTTTCATAGGCGTGATCTCATGTGTGTGCATGTGCATACATTTATAAAGGTGACTGACTGATTTAACAGGTCGTTTCATGGATAAAATATGTCGACCGTGTGACATTTAGTCTTCCTTAACAGGACAAGATGTGTTAAATATAACCTGCTAGCATAATCAGTGCAATAAACCACTGTTAGGTGGGTCGAAAATTGGCAGCCTGTAGAAAAGAAAAAAACATGATTGAGATTTCCTAGACAGCAATAAGTTTAAATTGAGACTTCTGTTGGAGTTTCCTGTTTCTCTGATTTTTCTCCTTATTAATTAGGCACTGTGGGAGAAAAAGTGAATGTCTAAAATGCTGTGAGCAGAAATGACCATCCATTGGTCTACATTTGGTCAGTCCAAATGAGTCACAGACTTCTCAGATCATATACATGCAAGGAATATTGTAGTTCAACCTGTTGTTATCTGCTTTTGTGTATTTACATTTACATTTATTCATTTGGCAGATGCTTTTTAAGCAACTTAAAGTTGACTGCAGGCTTCTGAAAGTCCTGTAGACTTGTAAGAGTGAGCAGAGATAGGAAGGTGCAGATGCCTTGGCTTTTCTGTAGACAAGCACCAATGTCTTGAACTTGATGCAAGCCACAAAAGGAAGCCAGTGCAGAGAGATGAGAAGTGGTATGACATTGGCTTTCTTGGGCTCATTGAATGCAAGACATGCTGCAGCATTCTCAATCCTTTTGCAGAGGTCTGATTGCACATGATGAAAGTCTAGCCAGAAGAGCATTGCAATGTTGTGTAGAGCAAACCTGCATGTTCGTGTTGCTTTAAAGCTCAACTGGTCATCAAGGATCACCCCAAGATTCATGGCCAAACAAAATAACATTATCGTTGATGAACCTAGCTGGATGGTAAACAGGTGCTGTACTGATGGGGAGGCTGGGAATATGAGAAGCTCCATCTTTGTCAGGTTGAGCAAAGTCATGTTCTTTCATCCATGCTGAGATGTCTATCAGACAGTCTGAAATCTACACAGGTTGGATCATCTGGTTGAGAGGTAGAGCTGCATGTCCTCAGCATAGCAATGGTCGGAAAAAGCATGTGCCTGTATGATGTGCCCCCATGATGTAGTGTATATAGATAAAAGGAGAGGTCCAAGAACTGATCCCTGAGGAACCCCAGTGATCAGTTGATGCGATTTGGATACCTCTCTTCCTCAAGCAACTCTAAAAGACCTACCTGGCCCGTTTTCCACCAGCAGGAACTGATTGCTAGTTCAGAGCTAGTGCCATTGCCGGTTTGAAGTTGGTTCGACTGGCGAGCCTTCTAAGAACCTGTTTGCTTTTCCACAGGCTAGAGAACCGCCACAGAGCCAAGTCTTATGTCACTGAATACTTCTCATCTTTCCCAGCAATGCTAGTTTGGCAGCGCCAAACACAAACACACCAGGCTTGCTCGAGATGCATTGTACCACACAGACCAACCGGTACACTACACCAAAGCACCACAAGAGCAATTGGAGAGCAAACGACTCTTTAAGCTTTTTAATTGGTCTTGCGGTACTTCGACACCACATGCTGACCGGCCCACGCAGTGCCAACACATCCCGAACAAGCCTAATATCAACAATGACTTTGCGAACTTACATCAGTGTCCAAACATGGCGAATCAAACGTGTTCATGTTTAGCTACTATTTTTAAAAAAATCCCATTCAAGTTTCTGTACTTCTTGTTGGTCACGCCAACCCCACCACAGCCCCTGAGGCAAGCGGTTCTTACTTCTAGACCAGAAATGTTTTGGTGCTACTTACGAACCACTTTTCCTAGTTCTGAGCTGGTGCTTTGGGTGTCGAAAGCCAAAGAACCGAATTGAAACTAGGCTCTGACTCCGAACCAGCACTCGAACTGCCTTGGTGGAAAAGGGGTATCTGAGATTCACACATTTTGAATCATCTGGTTGAGAGGTAGGGCTACATATCATCAGCATAGCAATGGTAGAAAAAACCATGTGCCTGTATAATGGGTACCAGTGATGCAGTGTATATAGAGAAAAGGAGAGGTCCAAGAACTGAACCCTGAGGAACCCCAGTGATCAGTTGATGTAATTTGGATACCTCTCCTCCCCAAGCAACTCTGAAAGACCTACCTGGACCCTTTTCCACCAGCAGGAACCGGCTGCTAGTTCAGAGCTAGTGCTGTTGCTGGTTTGGAGTTGGTTCGACTGGCGAGTCTTTTAGGAGTCGTCTTCTCTTACGTCACTGAATACATCTTGTCTTTCCCAGCAACACTAGTATGGCAGCGCCAACGGGGGGCACAAGGTGTACGGGGGCAGTCGTGGCCTAATGGTTAGAGAGAGTTAGACTTGTAACCCAGCGCCATGCAGACCAGTCCAGAGTGATTGGAAAGCAAATGACTCTTTAAGTTTTAGCTTCTGAATTGCCACACACCGGCCCACTAACACATCCCGAACAAGCCTAATATCAACAATGGCTTCGCGAACCTACATCGGCATCCAAACTGGGCATTCGTGATTAGCTGCTATTTCAAAAAAAGCCCGGTCAAAAGTTTTTGATTGTCTTGTTGGTCGCGGTAACCCTAACCGCAGCCCCTGACACAAGCTGTTCTTACTTCTAGACCAGCAACGTTTTGGTGCTACTTACGAACCACTTTTTGTGGTTCCGAGCTGGTGGTGGAGTCGAAAGACAAAGAACAGATTTAAAACTAGACTCTGACTCTGAACCAGCACTTGAACTGCCTTGGTGAAAAAGAGGTATCAGTGAGGTAAGACTTGAACCAGTGAAGTAAAGTACTGGAGTTGCCTGGTGATGACAGGGTGGACAGAAGGACTTGATGATTAACAGTGTCAAAAGCAGCAAATAAATCTAGTAGTATGAGAACTGATGGTTTGGACTCAGCTCTTGCCCTACATAGTGATTCGGAGACTTACAGCAAGGCGGTTTCAATTGAATCGCCACTTTCAAATCCAGATTGGTTATTGTCCAGCAGGTTGTTCAGTGAAAGGAACGAGGGTGAAAACACTTGGGGGAAAACAGTGCATTCGAGTGATTTTGCTATGAAAGCGAGGAGAGACACAGGCCTGTAACTTTCTACAAATGATGTGTCTATGTATGTATTTATGCATGTTCATTTACTTTATACATATATTCATCCTATTAGTAGTAGTAGAAGTATTAGTAGCATGACATTCTTCTTCTTTCTCTGTGCCTATCTGAATGTCATTCACTAGATTTTCTTGGAGACTAAGAAGTTGATGGCAGGTTAGGAGTTTCTCTATGATAACAAAACCCATTTTGGAGGGCAGTAACTTGAAGGACCCCTCTGCCAGAATCTTGTTCTTGATTGCTTGCAAAAATTTTGTGATTTAAATAATACGAGATTTGAGGAAGAGAACTCTGAATGCTTCTGAGAATGAATTAGTCAGTAGATTTGCCAAAAACACAAGGAGAAGGTCATCAGATCTTTAAAAGATACTCAGTTTTGTTTAAGACATTTAGTGGCAATCCAATCCCACATCTAAATGCCAAATAAATCAAAGTGAACCGTGATTGGTCACCTTACTTTTCAGCCAGACAGTCTGTTGATGTCTAGGTGGGTGTTCCTGGCCTAAATAAGCTGTGATGTGGACCAGACTTTAGCCTTGTTAATCTTGTTTTTCTACAGAACATGAGGTAGAGAAAAAGAACAGGGGGAGGAGGTGGTGCGGGTGGAAACGGTGAGGATTGAACACGGAGTGGGAGTCGGCAACTTTGTTTAGAGCGGGAATGATGAAAGGTTAAAGTCTGATAGATCTCGCGCCGTGTGTATTTGTGTGCGTGTACGTGTGTTCCAGTGCTAATAACACGATTCTCTTTTGAAGAGGCACAAAGCGTTCATTCTTCCTACGAGTTCCCAGAACAGAGCCGAGCTGCCTGTGTCAGCTGTAAAACACAGGAGGAAGAACTTCCAAAATGAGAGAGAGACAGATATTGAAACATCTGACTTGTCTGAATTCTCCTTTTACAAGTTTGCACTTTTTTATTTATTTCTAGTTTAAATTATCATTATATAACAGGCTATTTCAAACCAAGTCCTGCTTTGACTTGGAAAATGTGGTTTCTAAGTGAATACATTTAGTTTTTTCTCTATTCATTTTCTTTTTTTTTCTTTGTATCGCTGCATCTTTTATCGACTGCATTAATATGCATGAACGTACCTTATTTCACAGATTTGCAGTGAGAATTTCTCAGATCCCTTCCTAATAAACATAGAATAATTTGAATAAATTAACAACTGTAATTATTTGTAGGGCTGCAACGATTAATCGCACGATGTCGTGAGACGCGTTTAGTCAATGAAGCCGGTACTTTGATTAATCGTGCGATTATCGTTGCAGCCCTAATTATTTGTTAAAAAGTATGTTAAGTGTGTATTAAAGAGAAAATGTGTATGGTTTGCCCAAGTATTTTATCTAAACTAAACTAACAGATGGCTGACTAGTTGACTACTCATAAGATGATTCTCAAAATGGCAGGCTCCATTTTCATTTGATGGCTTTATATATCTATATATATAGAGAGAGAGAGAGAGAGAGAGTTTTGAAATTTGTCAGAATTTAGACTTACTCATCCTCAGGAAGGGTTGCCAGGTTTTCACAACAAAACCCGCCCAATTGCTACTTAAAACTAGCCAAAAGAAGCCCATTCACATTTCGGGGTGGGTTCCCCTGGTAAAATTAGCATTCCAGGGGCTAAATATTATGTTATTGGGGTCCCTTCAACCCGCAGACATAAAAACCTACCCGCGGCAACAGTGTTAAAGTAGCCTGATTCTGCAGGAAAACCGTGGTCTTGGCAACCCTTTTCTCAGGCCATCCAACATATAGGTGAATATTTTTACTTAACTGAAAAAATAAAAAAGAGTTGAAAAGAGTTTTAGCTGAAACCATGGTCCTTGGTAATTCAACAACTATCGCCACTAAGAGTCAAAAAAAGCATATGAGCCAACACAAAATTAATACACATGGCTCCTCATGATACATCGAGGTCTTATGAAGCAAAACGATCAATCTTGGTACATGATCTTGGAACGTTATGTACTACCTGATCTCATGACGAAAAACATACCTTTGGGAACTTTTTCACAAGATGCGAAATACGTACCAATAAGTACATATCACTGCAGTTTCCCCACCATCATTATGGCCGTAAAACAGCGAGCCCCTGTAAATCGTTTTCGTACACAGTTATGATTACAGCTCCATATGTTTTGCTTTCCGGGCTTAACAAGCTTGCTTGGTAGCTCAGCTGGCACGGAATTGGACTTAGGAATGCTTGGGAATAAATCCAGTGAAAATCATGAGTCATGATGAAAGAGCTGAAAGGTGAGAGATCGAAAAAAAAAAGCTATAACTGCATACTTGCAATTGCGTTTTTACGTCACATTCGCTTTTGTTCATACTATCGGGTAGGTTTAGGTATAGTGCAGATGGTACGTTATTTTAAAACGTCATGGAGCATCCGAGTTCTGGCGCCACTCAGTGGACATTTAAAGTGACGTACAAAACCAACGTCACATAAAACATACCATATGTATGTTTATCTGTTCTGGGGGGAAAAAAAAAGAACACTCTTAGTGGACATTTTACATTAAATATGTCACGAAACGTACATGGTGGTACGCATTTCACATCTTACGACAAAGTTCCCACAGATACATTTTCGCCATGACATCAGGTTGATTATTTATGTAGGCCTTTTATTTTCCATCTTTTTTGACTAGCTCTAGAATGCAACAGCCCAACTCTAAATGTTTCCACCTAGTGGATCCAGCAATTAGTACAGTAAATTCACATTTGCAGACAGAAAAACAACAACAACAATAACAACAAAAAACAAAAACAAAACAAAAAAAAAACACTGGAATAACACTTACTAAGACACTAAAAAAACGAAGAATACTTTTGCCCTAATGATTATGTTGAGCTAACAGTAATTTAAAGGTAATTCAATCACACCTTAAAGGTTAAGTTCCTCGTGTATCTAAAAAAAAGGTGACACCAAATGAAAAATAATGATTCCAGTATTTCTGAAAAGAATTCTGAAACACTCCAGCCTCCCCCTCTCCCCATTAGTCAGACAAAAATATAGCTCCGCCCCCCAACTCACACCATTGGTTGTCGGAATTCTCATTTAAACAGATAACACCACAAAGCCACAGTGTTTACACTCCTCAGGAAGTTAATCTGCAGATGGCTTATACATAAGTAATGACTTTACACATAGAGTAATGCAGGGATGACATATGTTTGTAGGCCAAAACCCAGAAACAAGTTATCATTTTAGCACTTCCATTTCCATCGTCTCAGTCAAAGGGTTTTTGGTTAAATGCTGAAGTGAGGTCTATGGTTCACACAAGATGAAGATATTTTCATGTTTAATTCTAATTTACCATCGAAAAACATATTAGTAATACCTTCTTGAGAACTTTTTAAAGGTTTTACTTGTCTTGAAAAATACAATTGCTAACAAATTGCTAAATGGGACCTCAGAGATTGTCTGGGACATTAAATGTTGTTACGCCAAACATATAAATATGTTTTCTTGAGTTGACGTAAGCTTAAACGTGGTAAAGTTGAAGTCATTTGAATGTGGTGTAGTTTGTTTATACCCTACGATTTGCTTTTCACCTCTGGTGATTATATTTAGAATTCTTATGTTGGCCACAGAGCTTACTGTCTGAAATACTCTATTAAAAAACAATGAAAAATCCTATTGTTGAGGGAACCAGAGTGATGCTGACTTCTGAGTTGGCCTAAAAAACAAACATCATCACTACAGGACTCTTTCACGAGGAAAAAACAAAAAATGCCGCACTTCTCCTTTAAGAATTGTATTTGGGTTTTATTTATACTTTAGTTTTCATTATAGTTCCAGGCGAGAGCGGTGGTATTATCAGTATGTGAGTGTATGTTCTGCCAGTGTGTGCATGCCCCAGGCCTGCTGAAATCTTGTCACATGCTGTCTTCCTCTTCCCTTCCGAAGTCTGTTACACCTCTCTACTTCCATTCGCCCCCTCTCTTTCTCTCTCCCTCTCTCTCTCTATCTCTCCATCCTATCTCTCTGCCGCTGTGGCAGGACCGATTGTTGCTCAGTGACAAGCACAGCTTTAACATTTCAGCAGAGAAGAATCAGGTGGCAGTTTCATATACCCCTCTCTGTCTCTCTCTCTCTCTTTCTCTCTCTGGGATGTGACACATTCAGTTCCCCTATACCTGACACTGCTGATATTCCTTCTCCCTCTTTTTCTCCATCTCTCCATCTCATTCTGTCTATCTCTCTGTTTCTCAGCCCTGTCTCACATTTCTTGCCTTAATTGGAAGGAGAAAGTTTTACAGAGTCTGACGACTTCCATGACGGAGGTAGAGTGAGAACCTATAGATAGTTATTTTTCACTTGTTTTCCATTAAAAGTATCTATATTTAAAATAAGGCCAGCTAATATATTATGAATTACATTTTTTTCTAACCTCTTTGAGAAACGTTGTTGTTGTTCTAAGCAAAAATCTAACTTAATTTTATGAGGTTTATGATGGCATGTTATTTTTTATTATTATCATTATCATTATTAACGAGTATTACTACTGCTACATACATATGTACATACGTGTTGTGTGTGTGTGTTATATTATAATCGTAGTGTATGTGTGTATATATATATGTATATATATACACACACAACAGTTCTTCCTGGTCCTCAAATTTGATTGGCTGAGAGCCTTTTCCAGCGGTGCAATATTCTTAAAAACAAAATAACCCTTTCACCGTATCTCTTATGGCAGATGCCCAAATTTTATAAGTTATAGTGTTTTGTGTCACGGAATGTAGTTTTACATGATTTTTCGGTGAGAATGTAGTTGTTTAGACTGCAAATATCCAGTTTGTTCATAAAAATAACACCCATTTGAAAATTCCCTTCAACGTTTTCTTCATTGAGCACTCATTAACCCGCCGAGAGCAGCCTTACCTCGGCCAGATCTTCTGGAATTTGCTACTGGCTCTGATGTCTCTATAGTGGTTAAATATTTTCTTTTGTTCCAAAGCAAATAGTTTTGGCTGAGGGCAAAATCTCATCACGTTATATTTTATGTAAATTTAATGCTGCATATCAGAGTGCTGCCTTTGTACTTTTGACGGAATTGCCTAGCAACTTTTGGATGGCTGTTGTTGTTGTTTAAATATTAAATATTATTATTTAATAAATAATATTTAATATAAATAATAGTAGTATTTATTAATAGAAGTATTAAGAAACAATATGTGATGGTGATTTTAGTCACATTATTCCGTTATTAAAAGGCGGCAAGAGACTTTTTCATGAGCAAGTCAGCAGTGAAGACTTTTATATTGAAAAAGACTGAAACAGGGTTGTAAACAAGGAAGTTATTTTTACTTTCAACAACACGTGTAAGACAGCCAATAAATGCAATGAGTTGGCTGAAGTCATCCTTGACAGATGAAAGAATAGTACGACAAAGACATTGCTTTCCTCAGAAGACATTCAAACGAATGTTTTATGGTGAATATGAGATTGAGCTGAAGAATGAATGCTGTATCAGATGCAGGTAATCACACTCACTCAGTTAATCTCTCCCTCATAATACTCTACATAATACAGTGAGCTTTTAATACAGTAAACCAATAAGCTTTTAATGAAGCAACTGAACGTTCCTTCGTTACTAGTTCTAAAGTGACGTTTTCAAATTATTAAAGGAACACTCCACTTTTTTTGAAAATAGGCTCATTTTCCAACTCCCCTAGAGTTAAACAGTTGAGTTTTACCGTTTTTTTATTGTTTATCAGCCGATCTCCGGTTCTCGCGGTTGCACTTTTAGCATAGCTTAGCATAGATCATTGAATCTGATTAGACCGTTAGCATCTTGCTCAAAAATGACTGAAGTTTCGATATTTTTCCTATTTAAAACTTGTCTCTTCTGTAGTTACATCATGTACTAAGACCGACGGAAAATGAAAAGTTGCGATTTTCTAGGCCGATATGGCTAGGAACTATATTTCAGCATAATAATCATGGGTGCAGCAGGCGCAATGGTATTACACAGTGCCTGAAAATAGGCTAACTTCCGTCAATATAACCCCTTCCGTCAACATGACCACCTGCTTGCACAGGGAGACTATTTTCACTAACAGACTATTTGCGTAATATCATCGCACCTGCTGCACCCATGGTACGGCAGCAAAGTTCCTTGATTATTATGCCAGATTGAGAGTATATTTTTTAGCCATATCGGCCTAGAAAATCGCAACTTTTCATTTTCCGTCAGTCTTAGTACACGATGTAACTACAAAAGAGAAGTTTTAAATAGGAAAAATAAAAACTCTTTGGTCATTTTTGAGCAAGATGCTAACGGTCTAATCATATTCAATGACCTACCCTAAGCTATGCTAAAAGTGCTACCGCCAGACCCGGTGATCAGCTGAATGGATTCGAAAATGGTAAAACTCAACTGTTTAACTCTAGGGGAGCTGGAAAATGAGCCTATTTTCAAAAAAAGTGGATTGTTCCTTTAAGTGAGGCTTGTGCTCAGCTGTTAAACTGTCAAGCTGAGATTTGAACCTGTAGCAGAAGGAAGTAGTTCTGCACGAAAGAGGTTTTTTAAAGACACTTGTTGTTTCTTATGTATTTACACACTCGTGCCGTAGAACTTGTATAAACGTAATATCACACTCTGCTAGCTATGCGATATAGCCGTATGTCTTTTTTTTTTTTTCTTAAATAAAAACTTGACCTCAAAATGATTACAAAACTGCTGATTTAGTGTTTAATCCAAAACATTTAGACACATACACATGCATAAGCTTACATAATGTTGCAGTTACCCTGAGGCTGAGTGCTGGGTTTATTCTCAAAGGCTGGATCAAACGTAGTTTGCCTTAAGGCAGGATAAGAGCTGTTCTCACATTTTCACTGGTCAGCAATATTCCTGTCATAAACCTCAAATGGAGCAAAGCAAACACCACAGAGAGCAAGACCTTCAGTGACCTAAATGTCTAGCTTACAGCTAGTTTATTTGTTTATAACTAGCTATCTGAATAATACACATCCAACGTTAATATACCCTCTTAAGGTTTGTTTCCACCGCTGTAACATGCGACTCTGCATGCAGTGCATCTGCACACCATATAAAAAAGTTTCTAGCCAACTGCAATCCCAGAACGCACTGCAACAAGCTTACCATTTTAGACAATATTAAAAATGGACTATATTTTAATGGATTTAAATTTTAAAGGCTTAAAAACCGTGTTAGCTTACCAACATGCTAACGTCAAACTCCATCGGAATCATTTGTGAGTTGAGTCTCCTTATGAAGAGCGTTTCAAATCAGTCACTTATGAGGTTTCTTCTTGGTTAATATGCCGCCTTAAGGGATGTTCGGGCTGACAGTGATTTGCAGCGACAAGGAAACCAGATTCATTCATTTTCAATGAAAGCTAGTGATTTGATGCAATGTGAGGGATAGAGACTGTTGGTGTTGCGATAAAGTTGAGGCAAGTTCAACTACCAACTAAAGGTAGGACAGAGAAGCTTATTTAAACCGTCACATGATATACTTGAATACAAGGACGCCTACTAGCAAACAATTCTAGCGAACACGCTTTTAAAAGGTAGCCGCCTTTGTAGACAATAGCTCAGTTTTGAGAGCTATTGTGCTGTTTTGAATTTCTGATATTTGCCGTTATTGCATGAATGAAATTCAGTTCTCATTCTGTCTCTCCCTTTCTCTCTTTTTGTCTCTCGTCCCCCATCACACAGAATGATTAATGGGGAGGTGTGTCAGAGGCATTTGATTAATGTCTAGCGTCTTCCTCCACATTGTGAGATAGAGATGAGGGGTAGGTTATGGCGGGGTTTGTACAGATAAGGATTATGGCTTGTTTAAAAGCTGATATCTCATTCTGAATGAAGATATTTGGTAATATATCAGCCCTATATTAACACTAGATTAAATCCTGAGATGTTTATCAGATACACAAAGTAGATATGGAGCGGGATTTTCTTTCACACACTGAAGTATGAAAATGAACTAGCAGTTGAAATCTAGTACCAGGCTCTCTATTTTTTGTTTTTACAGTGTACAGTTCAATGTAGTGTAGCCTGCAGTATCTCCTTAGTATTCACATGTATTTTTTCAGATAAACACTGTTGAATACAACAGCTATTGTAGTTGCAGTGCTCAAATCTGATTAGTCAAGCAGCATTGTATCACATTTGTTTGTGTTTGTGTGTTCCATACAGACTGGTGGTATAGATACATCAGTGAGTCTTTTTGCACGTAACATTGATACACCACTAGGTGTTGAAAGATGACTGTCATTGATCCATTCATTCAACTGATTCACTCAAAATGCCAGTTCATTCAAAAATGCAAGTGACCTATATATAGGGTACAACGAGCTAAATATGTTCCTCTAAACCACTAGATGGCAAAAAAACGTCACGTAGGCATAGCACTTTCCAAAACTTCTGTTTTTTCAAGATACACGTGTAAATTTGGCTGATGCTTGACGCGATCGTGGACAGCAGCGCAAAGTCAATTCTGTGCTTACTTAATATTTGATGTTTTTTAAAATGTTGATTTAAGTAGCAAATGTGAATCGCTAAAATTCTTGAATATATCTTGAGACAAAGGTCTTCTTAATGAGTTTCAGTTTTGTTTAAGATAATTAAAGCAACAGTTTTTAAATAATTGAAAGAATATGTAAATGTGTGGTATTTGGGGTAAAAAGCACCCCTGCTTTTGGGGCTAAAAGGCACAATAATTAACATTAATAGAAGGCTGACTTTTCCATTTGTTGACATGACATTGTTAGATTCTGATGGTAAATATCATATATTATGTTTGGTGTCCATTTTAGAGATAATCACCATGTTTAAAAAAGAAACCATCATATTTAAAATCATGATGTTAATCATGTCATATAATAAAATAAAATATAATTTGTTGTTACGCCTGTAAGTCTATATTAAATTACTAAGGAATCTCCTTCGATGCTTTCAGAATAATAATGTTTTTGTTTCTGTATTTTAAAATATATGTTTTGTAATAGCAGATTTTAATGATAGTATATTTACTAAACAAAAAAATAATTATTTTATTTATCAAAATAAGCACAAAATATTACAAACTTTGAAAAGTGATTGTTTTAAACAAGTAATAACTTAGACATTATTAAAAAAACATCAACATTATTTTAGCTAAAGTACTTGTATCGATACTGTGTGCCTTTTTACCCCATGCTGGCGAGCCTTTTACCCTGCGTGTTGGGCAAAAGGCCCCCCTTGCCACCTCATACATTTATAAGATTTTTAAACAAAATAAATGACTTCACACAAAATCTGTTGCTCCAGAAATGTTCAATACAAACGTATATATTTTTTCTGAAATCATACACTTTGGGCAGTAAAAAGCACATTTTTTTCTCAGGGTGTGCCTTTAGCCCCATTGTACCCTATGAAAAGGAAAAAAAAAAATATATATAATTTTTTTAATTCTCAGTCACACCTCATTTACAGTAATTGTTGCCATCTGTATAAAATAAAATGAAATAAAATAAAATAAAATAAAACAAAACAAAATAAAATAAAATAAAAAGCATGTTTCAGTTTGTCTTTTTTTCCCTTACTGTTTTTCTGAAGGATTTAATGAGGGGTCAAAGGAAGAGTTTGCAAGATGAGTGAGAAGGAATTTCTGGAAAGGTTTGGACATTGAAGTCTCACCTTTCCACAGCTGTCAGCGGTTGTTACGGTAACAGTAGGCCAGTAGACTAGAGTTAACTAGACTGAAGGAGCCATGGCTGTGTGTGTCTCACATGTAATGCAAGAGCATCACCTTTCATACTATTGAGTTTCACTACGTTTAACCCACCCATGATTGCATTTCATGTGATTAACATCTATTATCCTGATGGTGTAAACCTTTAGTCGGTTCTCTATCTCAACACGTTTTTTTTTTTTCCTCGTCTGTGTATCTCACAGCGAGCGCTCTGAAACAGGGGTGGGCTGGGTAACGAACTGTAGGCTGAATTGATTGAAAAATTGATTTTCTATTTTCATCCAGTTGAGAAGCAGGTTTAATTTATTTAAAAACGGCATGTAATTACACCTGCGTAGGGAACGACATGTTGCTGTGTGTGTGTTTGTGTGTGTGTGTGTGTTTGAGAGAGAGAAAGCGCGGACTGACCACAGACATGTAATTGTAATTTCCTGTTTTCAATTGCCTTTTCTGTCTGATTCAAAAAGCCGACATCACACAAGCACATCTAAAAAGCTGTTAATGGAAAGAGCTGTCTGTCCTGTGACTTCTCTCGTACTGAATCTGTATTTTTTGTAGTATCATTCTCAATGGACAATGTATTCCGAGCACATGCAAAATCTCACATTCAATATAAAACCGGTTTATCTGGCTGTACTGAGCCCTGCAGAATACTGAATTAATAGTAATACTAAAAATAGACATAATAGTTAGTATTCAGTATTAGTGTTATCTTCTAGCCCATGACCAATATATATTATGGAAGCACGTTTCCGCCACTGAACAAAAAAATAAAAAAGGTTATTGTAGAGTTATAAAGTCAGAATTGCGAGATATAAACTCATAATTGCAGGCTATAAAGTCAGAACTATGAGACATTAACTCACAATTCTGACTTTTTTTCTCAGAATTGCGATATAAATGCAATTTTTCTTGCAAATGCGAGTTTATATCTTGCAATTCTGACTTTTTTCTTAGAATTATGTGATATAAACTTATAATTCTAACTTTTTTCTCATAATTGTGACATAAACTCACAAATGCGAGACATAAAGTCAGATTTTTTTCTCAGAATTGCGATATAAACAATTTTTCTCGCAAATGTGAGTTTATATCACAATTCTGATTTCTTTTTCTCAGAATTGTGTTATAAACTTGCACTTGTGAGTTATAAAGTTACAATTGCAAGATATAAAAGATATAAACAATTTGTACTTATTTTGTGATATAAACTTTTTTTCTCAGAATAGCGTGATATAAACTCACAACTGTGAGTTATAAAGTCAGAATTGCCAGATATAAACTCACAATTCTGACTTTTTTCTCGCAATTTTGACTTTTCTCAGAATTTTGTGATATAAACTCACAGTTCTAACTTTTTTCTCAGAATTGCGCAATATAAACTCACAACTGTGAGTTATAAAGTCAGAATTGTGAGTTTGTATCTCGTTTATATCTTTTTTCTTAGAATTGCGTGACGTTAACTCACAATTCTGAGACATAGTCAAAATTGCAATTGCAACTTTTTTCTCAGAATTGTGACATAAACGCAATTTTTATCACAAATGCGAGTTTATATCACAATTCTGACTTCTTTTTCCTCAGAACTGTGATATAAACTTGCAATTGTGAGTTATAAAGTCAGAACTGCAAGATATAAACTCACAATTCTGACTTTTTTTTCGCAATTTTGACTTTTTTTTTCCTCAGAATTTTGTGATATAATCTTTTTTCCTGAATTGCGCGATATGAACTCTCAATTGCAAGTTATAAAGTCAGAATTGCGAGATATATGTTCACAATTCTGACTTTTTTCTCACAATTTTGAGTTTTCTCAGGATTTTGTGATATAAACTCGCAATTCGAACTTTTTTCTCAGAATTTTACAATATAAACTCACAACTGCGAGTTATAAAGTCAGTATTGCGAGATATAAACAATTTTTCTTGCAAATGCGAGTTTATATGTCATAATTCTGACTTTTTTCTCACAATTTCTTGCAATTTCTCAGGACTTTGTGATATAAACTCGCAATTCTAACTTTTTTCTCAGAATTGCGTGATATAAACTCAGTTGCAAGTTATAAATGGGCTATATATATATATATATATATATATATATATATATATATATATATATTGAATATAACAAAAATAGCAAATTGCTGACAAAAAAAAAAAAAAAACAAAAAAAAAACACTTATTATACAACATATTATATACAAGAATGTTATTTTATGTATTTAAAAAAAAAAAAAAAATGAAAGAAATCACATATGCTTACCAGTGCTGTATTTATTTGATCAGAAATAAAGTGAAATATTAATTTTGTGAAATACTATTACAAATTAGAATAACTGTTTTGTAAATATTAATAAATTATAACTGTAATATATTTTATAGTAAAGCTAAATTTTCAACAGTCATTACTTCAGTCTTCAGAGTCACATGATCCTTCAGAAACATTTCTTACTCAGAAGCATTTCTTAATATTATCAATGTTGAAAACAGCTTTTTTTATTTTGTAACATTATTTTGTACATTATTACATTACTGTCACTTTTGAGCAACTGAATGTGTCATTCATTCATTCATTCAGTCCTTGATTGATTGATTGATTGATTGATTTTTCTAATTGAATTTTTGTGGAGCTTTTGCTTAGCATAGCGCAATAGCCTGTCTGACCTCTAATATAAGTTTTATATCGCCACTATTTACCACTGTGATTTACAGTTTGAAGCCAGTATGTATTGTCATAGTTTGTTTCTCCTTAGCAAATAATCTCAAATATTAGCTAATTAGCAATCACTACTTGACATTCCGACTTAAAACCTCACAACTGTAATCTTCAAAATGAAGTCCAGCAGCGATTTGATGTATTTCCTGATTTTGGCCTATTTTCTGCCATAAACCACTGCGTTCCAAAGTGTAAGAAGTCAATTTATATTGTGCATGGTATTGACTTGTCATTGACCCGTGTTAAGACCCCTCATTAAGCTGTAATTAAGCTTTTATTGACAAACTCGACGAGATTAAAGTACCACTGTGCTCTGTTGGTGATTGCAGTCATCTGAACAAACAACACCCTGATAGGCCAAACACACAGTTGCACAAGCATGTGTGTGTTTGTGTTTAGATAGGCCTGTCCTTACCAATCAATGGAATTTTCTCTGCTCTGTACTCGCACATGCTGCCATAATCACCCTAATTAAAATCCAACATCTTTTACATGTAACATTCCCACAAATACTTCTCCAACCAGGCTCCAAATGAGCTGTTTTCCATTTTAACTTTTGCTTTAATCTCAAACATTAAACTGTCAAGGATTTAGGGTAATTATACATGCTAATTTCGTTTGCTCGATTCCGTCGCGCATGCCGCAGACCCTCTTTAGACATCGGCGCCTGCCACAAATATTAACTCAAATCTTCCCAGCACTGCTCTAATTGGCGAATATTACCATTGTAAATGCTGTAATACTCTTTTTATACATTTTAATATTTATTAGATTAGTTAAACTCCTTGTTAGAAGGGAAGCAGGCTCTGTTTGTTAATGTAGATTCCTTCTGTTTGTTTGACTGGTACGTTTAAGTGAATTACTTCCTGTGAGAGCTGTGTTTTAAGGTCAAACCTACATACAGTGCATCTTTCTAATGTAATACAAGCTATTTGTTAAAAATTTTACATAAAAGTCAGGTATTTATACATAAAATATAGGTGATAATAGATGTTTAGACCAAAAACAATACAAAAGATTGTGAATAAACGCTTGAAAATCCTGAAAATCCTGAAAATCCTCACAGGTTCAAATACTTTTGGAGCCCACTGTATGTCAACTACATACACACAGTACAGTATATTAATCTCTGAACTGGATTCTACAGATACCTTTAGTTTCTGACTCCACATCAGTGTGCATCCTGCGACCTCTGACCTTTGAGTTTGCGCTTATGTGTGTGTGTGTTGGTGTGTGTGCGCATGCATGCTCACGGGTCCCAAGCGCCTCGCTCAATATTGATTCAAAGACGATTGGTTCGGCTAATGACTATTTACCCAGAGATATTAGTGTCCCTCTCCTCGGCCTGCAGCTCTTGCTCGCCCCTCTCGCTGCCTCTTTTCACTTTCATTTGGAGGTGTGTAATTTTGTGAGTGTAATTAAATATTCATGTGTGCAGAAGGGACCTGGAAAGCAAGAGAAAGAGAGAGGGAAAGCAAGGTGTGTTTAATAAGCAGAGAGTGTCTCTGGCTGTTCAGTTGGGGGAAAAAAAAAAAACAGCTAAAATTCAGTCCACAGGATATACAGTACACTAATCCAACATTTATTAGGGATGCGAAAAATATGAAAATTACCATATTTAAAAAAAATAAAATAAAAAGCAAGAGGGAAACAATGCGTTAACCAAAGAATATATTATTTTGCAACCTTTAATTATTATTTTTAAATAAATAAATAAATTCAGTGTCACATAATCTTCACAAATCTTTCTAATATGCTGATTTGGATCTTACTTATTATTGGTACTCCATTATTCATTATGGTTCGTATTATTATTAGTTGTGAAAATAGTTTTTGCTGCGGATAGATAGATAGATAGATAGATAGATAGATAGATAGATAGACAGATAGATAGATAGATATAATTATTTTTAGGAATTAACTGTCACTCTTGATCAATTTAATTATTCCTTCTCTGTAAAATAAATATTAGTATTTATAAATTATTCATTATATTTAATTTTTTTATTTATATAATTATTAAAAAAAACAATTCATACATTTAAAATATAGTATTTAAAATATAATTGCTACAAATGTACATATGTACATACATAATTTTACAGTAATTATTTGTAAATTAACAAATAATACTTTATATAATAATATACCATCAAATAAATGCTACAACCAAATAAATAAAAATATGTGTACATTTACCACAGTTTTACCATATAATGTTTAAAATTTGTAATGATTAATTTAAATTAAATATTTGATTTACTATTTAAAATAGTAAATATAAAACATTAAAATCATTCATTTAAATGTATGATTTTTAAATTAATTTATTAAATTAATTAATTTAATTTTTCCTTTACTGTAAAATAAATACTTGTATGTACAAATTATTAATTATATTTAATTATTTATTTTTTATAATTATTTATTATAATTATAGCACAGTTTTACCATGTAACATTTAAAATTTGTAATAATTTTAATTCAATATTTTATTATTACTATTTTTTAATAATAAAAAACATACAAAATAATTAATTTAATGTATTGAATTAATTTAATTCTTCCTTTACTATAAAATAAATACTTGTATTTGAAATATTAATTATATTTATATTTTACATTTTTTTAAAAAATGTAACATTATTTAAAGTATAATAACTACAAATGTACATACGTACATACTTTTATAGCAATCATTTGTAAATTAATAAATAATACTTTATATAATAATATACTAGCAAGAGGGACAGACAAACATAGACAGATAGATGGATGGATAGATAGATAGATGGATAGATGGATAGATGGATGGATGGATGGATGGATGGATGGATAGATAGACAGATAGATAGATAGATAGATAGATAGATAGATAGATAGATAGATAGATAGATAGATAGATAGATAGATAGATAGATAGATACGACCGAACAAATAATAATATGCATGCGGTTACCACATTTTTACATATAACATTTAACATTTGTAATAATTAATTTAAATTAAACATTTGATTTAGTATTTTAAATAGTAAAATAAAGCAAAAAAATAAATAAACATAATTAATTTAAATTAAATATTAGATTTACTATTTTAAATAGTAACTCAGAAAAATACTTTTTAAAAAATGTGAATTATTTTATAAATTAAGCAAGTAAGCATATAAATAGATAACCTAGAATATGTTTTCCCAGGGAGCTACTTGCTCCAGATAGTGGGGCAAGATGGCCCCTTTAAGGGACTTTATTCCCCCTTTTATTTAATAATACATTGGACAATGCATCATCATCCTGTGTATGCTAAATCTATGCTATAAATAAGTAAAATGTATCATTAAATCCACATTGTTCTTAAGGGGTCCATCTTACCAAATCATCCCTGATATATTTGCCAAATTGTGTCTTTATAGCACAGAAGCTGTCACCACAGCACACATGAAATGGTTTTGAACTCAGGATCCCTCTGGTGAATGTCTGTACATCCTCATGAATATGTTGCATGCTGATGATGTCATGTTCTACTGACCCCTGCCACATTACACCCATAGGAAACGTATAGTATGCATGAGTGTGTTCGTATGAGGTCGGTGGCTCCCTTTAAGTCTGTCTGCATTGAGCTGCGTGCCCAGCGGCAAAGAGCCTTACCTTATTGAAACACAAATACGCTCTCACATTTCATTTCTCCTTGTTCTGCAGCAATGCATATTTGTTGAGTGTGTGCAGCCCGGTGTTTGTAAGAGTGAGGGGAAGTAGACTGGATAATGATTGATATGTGTGGAGAAAGAGAGTCATACATTATTGATGAGAGAGTTTATTGCGTCCCTCAGCATAAGTTTTATGGATTCAGACACTGTTATTGGAGGATGCAAGGGTCCTGTGCGCGTCGGAGACGGGCTCCAAGGACGGAGGGGTGGTTTTTACCTCATGTTAGAGCGTCTCAGATGAGTCTGATCATTCCTAAGTGTTTGTGAATGTTGTTTGAATGCATTTGTTGGCATGAGATGCGCACAGAGAACCTCATTTTTCAGAATTCCCCCTGGTATTCAACTCAAACGGACCTTTTTCCACTTTTATGAGGTTCTTAGCAGCAGAAGCCTTCATACTGTAGTAAATATACATAGCAGTGAATGGAAACTACAGCTATACCTGTATATATTGTTTTTCTTATTAAAGGAGAAGTTCACTTCAAGAACGAACTTTTACAGATAATTTACTCACCCCCTGGTCATCCAAAACGTTCATGTCTTTCTTTCTTCAGTCGTAAAGAAATTGTTTTTTTTAGGAAAAAATGTCAGGAATGTTCTCCACATAGTGGACTTAAATGATGTCGGCGAGTTTAATCACATAATCTTCACAAATCTTTCTAATATGCTGATTTGGATCTTACTTATTATTGGTACTCTATTATTCATTATGGTTCGTATTATTATTAGTTGTGAAAATAGTTTTTGCTGCGGATAGATAGATAGATAGATAGATAGACAGATAGACAGATAGATAGATAGATATAATTATTTTTAGGAATTAACTGTCACTCTTGATCAATTTAATTATTCCTTCTCTGTAAAATAAATATTAGTATTTATAAATTATTCATTATATTTAATTTTTTTATTTATATAATTATTAAAAAAAACAATTCATACATTTAAAATATAGTATTTAAAATATAATTGCTACAAATGTACATATGTACATACATAATTTTACAGTAATTATTTGTAAATTAACAAATAATACTTTATATAATAATATACCATCAAATAAATGCTACAACCAAATAAATAAAAATATGTGTACATTTACCACAGTTTTACCATATAATGTTTAAAATTTGTAATGATTAATTTAAATTAAATATTTGATTTACTATTTAAAATAGTAAATATAAAACATTAAAATCATTCATTTAAATGTATGATTTTTAAATTAATTTATTAAATTAATTAATTTAATTTTTCCTTTACTGTAAAATAAATACTTGTATGTACAAATTATTAATTATATTTAATTATTTATTTTTTATAATTATTTATTATAATTATAGCATTTTTAATTTACAGATAATTTACTCACCCCCTGGTCATCCAAAACGTTCATGTCTTTCTTTCTTCAGTCGTAAAGAAATTGTTTTTTTTAGGAAAAAATGTCAGGAATGTTCTCCACATAGTGGACTTAAATGATGTCGGCGAGTTTAAACTTCCAAAATGTAGCTTCAAAGGGCTCTAAACGATCCCAGCTGAGGAAGAAGGGTCTTATCTAGTGAAACGATTGGTTAATTTCTAAAAAAACAATGTACTGTTTGTATACTTTTTAACCTCAAATACTCATCTTGTCTAGCTTTGCGTGAACTCCAATGCAGTTAGGGTATGTCAAAAAACTCCCATCTCATTTTCTCCTCCAACTTCAAAATTGCTGTTTTACCTCACTTACATTGCTGTTTTACCTTTTTGTAAAGGGTGTTTGACCCCCCTTAAACGTTCACTTTGTAAACACTGGGTCGGTACTTCCGCTGCGATGTATAGGACGATTTTGAAGTTGGAGGAGAAAATGAGATGGGAGTTTTTTGATATACCCTAACTGTATTGAACCGGAATGCACAGAGTTCACGCAGAGCTAGACAAGACAAGCATTTGTGGTTAAAAAGTATATTAATTGTGCATTTTTTAAAAATTAACCAATCGTTTCGCTAGATAAGACCCTTCTTCCTCAGCTGGGATCGTCTACAGCCCTTTGAAGCTGCATTTAAACTTCATTTTAGACGTTCAAACTCACGGGCACCATTGAAGTCCACTATATGGAGAAAATTCCTGAAATGTTTGCCTCAAAAAACATTATTTCTTTACGACTGAAGAAAGAAAGACACAAAAATCTTGGATGACAAGGAGGTGTGTAAATTATCTGTTAATTTTTGTTCTGGATGTGAACTCCTCTATTTTTCCCATAGTAATTTTAAAAAGTCGTCTTTTAAGAGTTATAAGCTATAAACCAAACCAGCTAGCTATGAGGGGAATCACAACATTACAAATTTAAGGTACTGTGTAATTTAAGGTAAGACTGTGTGCTTAACAGCTTTACAGGGATAGTTCACCCAAAAATGAAAATTACCCCATGATTTACTTACCCTCAAGCCATCCTAGATGTATATGACTTTCTTCTTTCAGACGAATACAATCGAAGTTATATTACAAAATGTTCTGGCTCTTCCAAGCTTTTTAATGGTAGTGGATGGCTGTTGAGATTAAATAGTCCAATAAAATGCATCCATCCATCATAAAAAGTGCTCCAGACAGCTCCAGGGGTTAATAAAGGCCTCCTGAAGCCAATCGATGTGTTGTGGACGAAAAATATCCATATTTAAAACTTCATAAACCGTAATATCTAGCTTCCGCTGACTGTCATAAGTGTGTTCACGAGAGAGTGGCGTTCCAGCAGATGTAGGCATAACGTAAGCTCTGGTGAAAATATGCTAGCCTCATGAGAACCAAGTTTTGTTTACAGCAAAGGAAAACCAGTCTCATCTTGGCTTACATCAAAATCCTCCGACATTTTTCAATAGAAATTCCTTATTTTGTGCTTCTAGTTCATTACCGGCGTTTCGTTTTTCTTACAAAAATGCATTGATTCACTTCAGAAGGCCTTTTTTTAACCACCCAGAGCTGTGTGGAGCACTTTTTATGATGGATGGATGCACTTTATTGGACTTCAAAATCTCAATAGCCATTCACTGCCATTATAAAGCTTGGAAAAGCCAGGATTTATATATATATATATATATATATATATATATATATATATATATATATATATATATATATATATATATATATATTTATATATGTATTATGTAATTGTCTGAAAGAAGAAAGTCATATGCATATTACCCCATGGATCCCTTAACCCTCAAAGACCAAGACAGCCGCCCGCGGCTAAAAATAACTATTGTTCTTAAATATTTAATATTTAACTTTTAAACCACTAATCCAATCTAAAAGCTTTAAAACATACCGCAAAGCTGAGATTCTCTTTTTTCCTTATCACTTTTGTCTCATTTGGATATTCAGAGGCTCGATAGTGAACGTGATTGTGTCATCACATTTTGATGGGATTGATTTGTCAGAAGAAACCAATGCATTTTGTTCCTCTGAGACAAACAGCAACGATTGTTGACGCTTAGTCCCACCCCTGTGCCCAGATTGGTTCAAACTGTCATCTATTTAACCAATAAACATTTTTGGACTTATGGACCACCAATTAGCATGTTTCTTTCTTAGCACTTTGACATAAACCAAAAACAAGGATGAAACAGTGGCACATATCAGATAAAGCACTGGAATTTATGTTTTCTCGTGGCTATGCGCTGTCCCGGTAAAACATCCAGCGGATCGATCCATTTAGCTGTTATATTATGTAAATTATTCTTATATAGTTTATAAAGATCATTTGCACTATTTTTTTCTGTTGCACTTTAAATATTTTTATCTCATTTTTTGTGTAGTTTGTGTATCATTTGCACTGTTTGTATGTTTGTAATTGCAATTGTTTTCACTACTTGCTGCACTGTTTGCATTTGTTGTTCATACGCTGATTGAAAATTATATTTCTCTGAAAAAAAAAAAAAAAAACTTTTTTGTTTTTGTTTTGTTTTGTTCTTGTAGGTCTTTAAGGGGTAAACTAGTAATGTCACAATTTTCAACTTCCTAATTGGATACATGTGACAAAAAAGTCAGAATTCCAACTTGGAATTGTGTGGGAATCCACATCCCAGCATTTGCATGGATGCACAAAGACATCACACAAACATGTTTGCAGGCAAATGCAAATTTAGCTTTTTAATACATTATCTTCATTGGAAAACAGAATGCCTTTATGTTCAGAAATCAGAGATACCAAGTAGGAATATCCCACATCCGTCTTGGCTGGAAACCTGCATTAGTGCTCCACTTTCACAAAGCTACACTATTGATCAAACTGATATTTTTATCTCTCTCTTCTCTCTTGACGAGACCTGTCTTTGGGTGGGATTGGATTGACTTTTTCCAAGCTCTAGATATTGTCGAGATTGCTGGGAGGAAAGGAAAAAAAAAAAAAACTACAGATGTGTACGGTTTTCACTGCAGAGCTCATAAAGTGCATCACTTGCAGCAGAAATCATTACTTTTTCATAAATGGGATGTAATTTGTCTCATAGTAGCTCGGAGGCCTTAACAGTGTAGGTCATGTGACCACTGACGGAACAGCTGATTGGTTGACGGCACTTATTGAATGAGAACGTATAGATCTGTATTGAATAGGGGGTGGCGATTCGTCACTGTCTCTCCACACAGGAGAATATAAAGTTATAAATATCACACCCGCACACATTGAGCTGATTATTTTTCCTTCTGTCTCAATGTGTCTTCATTGAAAGAGATGCATTGCTTGAATTTGAGAAATTAACAAGATCAGTCTTTTCTAGCAGTTTCTGTGTGGTTAATTCTACATTTCTGAGCTGTCCTTGCAACATATTCTTCATTTGGCAGCTTTGTTACAGTGAGTAAATTGTAAATAATAAATTAGGTTGGATAACTTTCAGTTGTTGAGTAGTAGATATCAAGTACATAGTAATAACAATGGTATTACATTGTAATAATCGCTTTAAATCACATTGCGTCTACAGTCTAAAGTAGATTTTACGTTGCATTCACACAGGATGTGTTCTTGTGTTCCTTCTGTGATCATTTTGTTGTTTGACGTACAAACTTTTTGAAAAAGTATGGCACAATATGTGCCTAATGTAATGTTTTCAACATTGTTGAACTCGCTCCAAAAGGCGTGTAGGTCTGAAAGCAAGTCATTCAAAGAAATAGTGAAGATTTATAAAGGACCTTGACCGTGTGCTAGAAGTAGAACCTTTGGACCAGACATCTAGACACCAAAGGAACTGACAAAATTACTCGCTCTGTGTCATTTGAAGAGAGGTGGCCTGAGGGAAACAGAAAGTTGGGCGAGAACAGAGAAGCCGAGAAAAAGAACGGCACAAAACTTACACAAGATGAAAAGATTCGTTCAATCCTATCAGACTTCACACAGATCAGATACAAAGCATCCAAAATGCTTTGCTCAGAGCATACACATGATTTCTGTATGACTGATCAATGTAACGATACGGCTTCAGACCTTTTTGTGATGATAATATTGATAGCCAGATGCTTATGTGTGATGGTGAGTAATCAGGTGTTGTGCCTGATTTCTTAAGACATCTGTGAAGTTTGAGTGTTGGTGGGTGAAGTTGGTTGGGTCAGTGTATACATATGGCAGCTTTAGGGGAATAGTAAGGGGAATTCATTACAAAAACAACTTTTTTCAAACCATAATTTATGCACCCTCATTGGTAGCATGTCTTCTCTGGCCACCCAGGCTGAAGGAAGCAGGCAGCGCTGACATGATTGGAGGTGGTTGCTTCATGTCAAGGGATATCGAAAATGTAGACAAGCACAGCTTGAAGTCCACAGTCAGGCTTGAGCCAGAATAAGCCACAAGCTAAAAGGGCAAGTGAACCCTGATGGAAGTAGAGTGGATTTGTGGAGTTTTTGAAGCCATGGTGTCAGGTTTCAAGTGGATTACTGTCAGTGGAAGACAGTAGATCACTGAAGATTTGATTTTGACTGGTGCCTTTAGCTGCACACTGTAAATGGTTAATAATGATAATGGTTAAACTGATAATCATAATTATTTTGCTCAAAAATTTTAATCACAAGTATTATTCATGATTGTTTCATTTGAGAAATTTTCAATGGAATTCTCACATTTTCATCTCAATTTACGAGAATGTCAACTCTTCAACACGAATTCTAGAACAATGCTTCAGTTTGTAACAAAGTGTGAGGTAAGATCTAAGTAGTTAAACATAATATTTGATAGCTGTTTTACAGTAGAAATATTAAATTATCAACAGTGATGTAAACCATTAGATTTATGTCAAATAATTCACAACAGAACACAACATAAAAATGATCCCTGTTTAAAAGTTTACATACGCTTGATTCTTAATACAGTGTTGTTACCTGAATGATCCACAGCTGTGTTTTTTTGTTTAGAGATAGTTGTTCATGAGTCCTTTGTTTGTTCTAAACAGTTAAACTGCCTGCCTGTTCTTCAGAGAAAATCCTTCAGGTCCCACAGATTCTTTGGTTTTTCAGCATTTTTGTATATTAGAACCCGTTCCAGCAATCACTGTATGATTTTGAGATCCAACTGAGAGACTCGCAACTATTACAGAAGGCTCAAATGCTCACTGATGCTTCAGAAAGAATAACGATGCATTAAGAGCCAGGGGGTGAAAACTTTTGAAAAGAATGAAGATGTGTATATTTTTTTATTTTGCCTAAATATGTTTTCTTTTTTTTCATTTAGTACTGCCCTTCAGAAGCTACAGAAGATACTTACATGTTTCCCAGAAGACAAAATAAGTTTTATTACCCTGATCTTCGAATTCCAAAAGTTTTCACCCCTCGCTCTTAATGCATCGTTTTTCCTTCTAAAGCATCAGTGAGTGTTTGAACCTTCTGTAATAGTTTCATATGAGTCCCTCAGTTGTCCTCAGTGTGAAAAGATGGATCTCAAAATCATACAGTCATTTTTGAAAAGGGTTCAAAAACACAAAAATGGATTTCTATGGAGAACAGTGGACAGTTGAAGTGTTCAGGACAAACAAGGGACTCATGACTAAACAAAAACTATCACTGAACAAACTATCACTAAACAAAAACACAACCGTGGATCATTGAGGTAACAACACAGTATTAAGAATCAAGTGCATGTGAACTTCTAAACAGGGTCATTTTTATAAATTCAACTTTTTTTGTGTGTGTGGTCTATATGTAAATATATTTTATCTGAAATATCTTATTCATGTCAGTACTAAATAAAAAAAATAACATACATTTTGCAGATTTTGCAAGGTGTATGTAAACTTTTGACCTCAACTATATGATTAATGGTGCAGCCCTAATAATTAGATTTCTATACATTTGTAAAAAATGCATATGGTCAGAATAAAAGGTCCCCCCAATTTGCAAATGTGTAACAATAACGGTGATTAAAACAGGAAAGAAGAACAAAAAAAATGAGAATAATTTTTCTTCGGGGGGTCTGGCAGCATTGTTGGAATATAACCGGCTCATTGGGATTTCATGCACCTCAGGCAAGGTAGCGGGAGTCAGCACTTAAAAACTTTTAAGAAGCCTTGACAAGA
Organism: Cirrhinus mrigala; assembly: GCA_036247105.1. Lineage (NCBI taxonomy): Eukaryota > Metazoa > Chordata > Actinopteri > Cypriniformes > Cyprinidae > Cirrhinus > Cirrhinus mrigala. The sequence goes on from CM070010.1 coordinate 21,393,413, forward strand.
GGTTGGTTTGGGAGAGCCACGACAGGGTGTAATTATGTCACTGCCAATATTTTACAGTTCAAGAACTCTTGAAAACTTTATTTTTCTTCCTGGCACTGTTGTACCTTTGGTGGGCTACAACATAATTAGGTGTCTTGAGCACATTCAATCAACCCTTTCTCTTACTCCCAGACACACACAAATACACACACACACAAGCGGATCTCATCAGTTAATCAGCACTTCACTAATCATTGCGAATACACACAAACTGACGTATCAAGACTCAACCTGTACCGCACCACACAAACACGCCTCCCTCATCTCATTCTCAGCTAGTTCCAGCAGTGTTTGTATGCATGTTTGCTAATGAGGGTGCTTGCATTTTCTTCTACACTAATACACGCTAAAAGTTTAAAAATGAAAGGATATTTAAACATCAATAAATTATATGTTAAGATTTTTAGGTCCTCATCTAAATGCCCAAAAATGTATATTATGTGATCATTTACGTCATTGCAGACTTTTTCCAAACGTAAACGTTTATTACACATTTGAAAATTGACTTTTGTCCATCCATTGAAATTCCAGGTCACACTTTATTTTGACAGTCCACTTTAGACATTCTAGTATCCATAAATTACTTTGCAGCTACATGTCAACTAACTTTAATTAATTTCACTAAACTTTCTTGTGTATACTAATTCATTTTTTTTTTTTTTCAGTTTTCTTTGCTTTGTTTTTTCCCGTTTTTGTTTAGTTTAGTTTTGCTTTGCTTTACTTTGTTTTGTTTTGTTTTTGCATTGCTTTGCTTTGTTTTTGTTTTGTTTTGCTTGTTTTATTTTGCTATGTTTTAGGGTTTTTTTTGCTTTGTTTTGTGTTTTGTTTGGTTTGGTTTCACTTTGTTGTTTCATTTTTGATTCGATTTGCTTTGTTTTTGTTTTTTGTTGTTTTTTGCATTGCTTTGATTTTTTTTTTTTTTTTTTTTTTTGCTTTTTGTTTTGCTTTGTTTTTGTTTGTTTTATTGGATTTACTTCGTTTTGTTTTTTGTTGTTTTTTAATTTTTTTTTCAATTTTGATTTGATTTGATTTACTTTTTTATCTTGATTTGATTTACTTTTTTGTTTTATTTTGCTTTGTTAATTTGATTTGTTTTGTTTTTGCTTTACTTTTCTTTGATTTTTGTTTCATATTCGATTTGACTTGATGTGCTTTTTTATTTTTATTTTTTTTTGTGTGTTTGCTTTGCTTTTGTTTTGTTTAGTTTTTTTTGTTTTGTTTTTTATTTGATTTGTTGTTTTGTTTTGATTTAATTTGATTTGGGTTTTTTTTGTTTGTTTGTTTGTTTTACTTTGCTTTGTTTTGTTGGTTTGTATTCTGCTTTGCTTTGTTTTGTGTTTTGTTTTGCATTGCATTGTTTTCTTTTTGATTTGACTTGATTTGCTTTGTTTTTTTTATTTTTGTTTTTGCTGTGCTTTGTTTTGTTTTGTTTTACCTTTTTTAAGTTTTGCTTTTCGTTGTTTTGTTTTGTGTTTTGCTTTGTTTTGTTTGTTGTGTTTTTCTTTTAATTTAATTTAATTTAATTTAATTTAACCCTTTAACTGTCACCGTCCACTCTGTGAAGTTTACTTCACCATATTACAAATAAATCCCAATCTAATCATGACAAACTATACATCGTTGAAAAGGTCGAAGACTGCTAAATAGATATTCTACCATATTTTTGTGTTACAAATTATGTAGGAAAATTAATAGATTAATATATGTCAAGAGAGCAACTTAAAAAATCTACATCATAACATGAGTTCTGACCTTTGTCACAAAAGACTTTCTTCATTTCCTTTTTTCCTTTCACGCTTTAGATATCATAAGAAATTATATATCAGGTCAAAACTTCTCAAAATTCATCCTTCGAAAAGCATTTTAAAATCAGACATTACATTACAACGGAAAATGTGCATCAAAATCATATTACAAAATGTTTTCATTCATGAATTATAAACGTTTAAGTCTGGATGCATTTTTATGTCTGTGTTCAAAAATGGGAGTGACAGTTACAGGGTTGATTTAATTTAATTAAATTTTTCTTTGTTGTTTTGTAGTCCATGACAGTATTTGAAATCCTTTGAAAATATTGAGAACACATTAATGGCATCTTTGTTTGTATTTCATAGATAAACACATTTGTGTTTTATTTGTGAAGATAAAATCCTCAATAACACAATTTTAAATTGTAAATGTAAAATCTCATTCAGCTAATGTATTATTCTCAAAGCAAATAATGATTTATTGTGCAGCAAAGTATCTGTCAAAGAAAAGAAAAGATGTTTTAAATTGTAATCTTTTAGATCACAAACTCTCAGTTGATTCTGATTAGGATCTCAGGGTTAGCAGTTTGTATCTGGTATAGGCAATTCAAAACAACATAATATATTTTAAATTGTTATGGTATACATACATGTTTAATATGGTTTCACATGATAAAAACTCTGACGTCTTGGCTCCTGGCAAATTATAAGTGCAGTAGTTTTATATAAATGCACTTAGACCTCAATAACACACCGCCAAGTAGGCTCATTAAGTAAAAAGATGAGATCTTAGCATGACAGTAATAACAAAAACAGCATAAATAAGTCACCAAACAGTACAACAATACTCACAGCAACTGCAGTGGAAGCCTGCAAGCTCCTAAGAAATCAATAACATTGTTGACTATGAAGTAGTTTGTTCAGACAACTCTATTAGGCGAGTTGAGGCAATATCTGGGGTAATATTGTCGATCTAACATGTGTCTTTTACACTGTATAATCACCACCATTAACTTTAACAGCCCACAACAACTAAACATAAGTAATCAGTAATCAGTAAATGCTGGCACAAAACTAGCCGGACCCATTAAACATCATAAAATGCGTTGTGATAGCATTCACTCACGCACACGCCACAAACACCACGTTCCTCCTGCGATGGTGGTAATTGAATAAGTGAAATGAAAGTTGAAGTGCTTTCGGTCCACCAAACATCATGATTATTAACATCACAAATGAAATTTTATTTACAGGGATGAGAATCAGGAGCGAGCGGGCAAATGGAATGGTTTGCAAAAGCAATTTACAGTTTCGAGAGTCCATCTGACGTGATGTGGAGATTGTGACATTTAAAAACGAACGTATAGTTGCCAGCAAGATTCAGACCCCCTCTGTCCCCTTCTTAACAGTTCTTATTGCGTTGAAAATAATTTTCATCCAATCTGGAAATATGTTAGAAATCTGCATCGGTGTGAGATATAATTAAAACCGTTCTGAGGAAATACTTCTGAGGACAGTGAACATGCGCAAAGGTAATTAATAGTCAACTAAGGCTTACATTTCTCAGGTTTTATCAATTCATTTGATTAATTCTTTGAAATTAAATGCAATTTTAATCTGGAGCCATTAGCGCAATCTTTGTCGAGAACCCAAGAGAACATTAAAGTAAATAATAGAAGTTTTTACCTTTGCTCATAGAGATCACATGAAAGATAATTGTTTTGAAACACATCATGTAGAACAATATGCGTAAGATTGATAATATACAGTAAACTGATTACTGTAGTGATTTAGCTTTTCTTGAGGGATGGTTAACATGTCAGTAATGGGGATAATATTGAATTGTGCCACTAATAGACTGTCTCATTAGCATATGGAATATACAGCTCATGTGTGTTTCTTGCAAGCTATTAAACATGTTTCTGATGCATTTTTTGTATTCTCATACTACGTCATCATCTACCATAAACGTTCAAATCCGAGATTCAAGAGCGCAAGTACAGAGAATGCATGAAACTACCTGGATGTGTTCTTGATATTGAGTTTGCATTGAATGCAAATCTGAGAGAATTGAACCGTTACAAATCCCAGAAGACATTGCAGGCGGGTGACGTACAGAAGCCTGTAAGCTTTAAACTTCCTGCTCCAAACTCGCAAATATGCGCCGGCTCATGAAAGTAAACATTTTTCATAAATGTTTTCTCAATAAAAGCTTACGGAAAGCAGTACTATTTTACTGCCGTGTTAAGAAGAGTCTCAGCATTGACAAAGCTGAGGTAACATTAAATGTGCATACTCATACTTGTACCCTTCCAATCAGTCTTCTGGACAATGCAAGTTTGCGTTCTTAGAATTAGAAAAACAGCCTTAGGCTTGTGTCCACTAAAGTATTTTTTCACGCCGCTAGTGTATTTTTTCAGATGTTTTCAGTGGGAGCGCGACAAGGAGCTGAGTGTTTATTTCACAGCAGTTTTTTCTCTGCGGCAAGAATTGAAGAACGTTCAACTTTGGGTAAAACATAACGCTCATCACCGTCAATTTTTAGACAGCTAACCAATCACAGTGAAGAAGGGGCGGGACTAATACCACACCGACCAAACGTCACACCCTGCTAGTACTACAACTGAACAACAGTGTCCACTTCGAAAACAAAGATTCACATATATCCAAGATGTTCATGTCTTTCTTCCTTCAATCGTAAAGAAATTATGTTTTTTGAGAAAAACATTTCAGCATTTTTCTCCATGTAATGGACTTCTATGGTGCCCCGATTTTGAATTTCCAAAAGTCAGTTTAAATGCGGCTTCAAACGATCCCAAATGTGGTTGTAAACGATCCCAGCCGAGGAAGAAGGGTCTTATCTAGCAAAACGATTATTTCCATTAAAAAAAAATACAATTTAAATACTTTTTAATGTCAAACGCTCATCTTGTCTTACTCTGCCTGGACTGTTTTTTTTTTTTTTCTAGTTCATGACAGTTAGGGTATGTCGAAAAACTCCCATCTCATGTTCTCCCTCAACTTCAAAATTTCCCTGTATCGCTGTTTTACCTTTTTTGTTAAGGGTGTTTGATCTTCTTTTCATGTTCACTTTGAAGCCGCATTTAAACTGTATTTTGGAAGTTCAAAATCAAGGCACCATAGCATGGAGAAAAATGCTGAAATTTTTTCCTGAAAAAACAATTTCTTTACGACTGAAAAAAGAAAGACATCTTGGATGACAAGTGGGTGAGTACATTATATGTGAATCTTTGTTTTGAAAGTGGACTTCTCCTTTAATGAGGCTTGTTTCCAAGGATTCATGCATTGAACAGATGGAATTACCGTAGTACCACTATATTATTATGAAAAATAATGTTTGGAGAAACATTTCTTTTGGTGATGTATCTGCCATATTACCTTAGCAGACATTCCATATTAAAGCAACCAAAGCGTCTCAACTGAAGACGCTGTGCTGCAGAGGCTCTCTCATCCTTTGGTGGACACACGGCCTTTGGCCCTTATCTGTTGTTAACAGTTTCTCTCAGCTCTTTCAGCCATCTTGGAAATTGTGGGACTGTCAGAAACTGGTCGTTTTTGTGGAATAACCCAATTTTGTCAGGGGCCTGGTCAACTGTTCAATTTATTTAGTTATATATTCTGTGTGTGTGTGTGTGTGTGTGTGTGTGTGTGTGTGTGTGTGTGTGTGTGTGTGTGTGTGTGTGTGTGTGTGTGCATGTGTGTGTGAGTTCTTGTGTGTTTGTGTGTGTTTGTGTTTATATATATATGATTTACATTGTGCAATTTATATGTATATATTCTGAATTATAACAGCATTCACAATTTACATTTATATATTCTTATATAGTATAACTATATATCTATTACTTAGATTTATAACTATATATTCAGATTCAGAGTCTATATATTCGGGATTTACATTTTCATATTGTGATTTATAAATACATTTTCTGATGTACAACTATATATTGACATTTATCAAAATATATTCTGATTTACTTTATTTTTTTTACATGTATTTATTGCAATTGTATTTATTTATTTTTTCATTCATTTTATTCAAAATAAATTGAATTCATTAATTAATCAATTAATTAATTAATGCTATTGATTTCTTTATAAAATATTTATATTTAAATATATTTTCATAATGTTTCTCATCTGCTCATTATTATTGTTGTTGTTTTTGTTTTTGTTGCAATTGTATTTATTTATTTATTTATTTATTTATTTATTTATTTATTCATTCATTTATTTATTTATTTATTTATTTATTTTTCCCACATATGTGACTGACAAACAAACAAATACATAAACAAACAAACAAACAAATAAACAAACAAACAAATAAATATGTCTTTGAATGAATGAATGAATGAATTTTATTGCTTTATTTGTAAAATAGTTTTTAAGAATGTTTCTTATCTGATTATTATTATTATTATTATTATTATTATTATTATTATTATTGCCATTGTATTGATTTGTTTATTTATTACTTGTTCATTCTACTTATTATGTGACTGACATACAAACAAATAAATAAATGTTTGAATGAATTAATTAATAAATTTAATTGATTTTTTCGTAAAATGTTTTTTAAGAATGTTTCTTATCTGTTCTTTATTATTATTATTATTATTATTATTATTATTATTTGCTCATTCTGCTTATGTGACTGAAAAACAAACAAACAAATAAATAAATAAATAAATAAATAAATGTTTGAATGAATGAATGAATGAATGAATGAACTTGATTTATTTGTAAAATAGTTTTTAAGAATGTTTCTTATCTGCTCATTATTATTTATTATTATTATTATTATTATTATTATTATTATTATTATTGCAATTATATTTATTTATTTATTTATTTATTATTTGTTCATTCTGCTTATTATGTGACTGACAAACAAACAAATGAATAAATAATGTTTGAATGAATTAATGAATGAATGAATGAATTTTATTAATTTATTCCCCAAAGAAAAAAAAAATCTGAATGTTAATGGTCCTCCACATTATTATTATTATTATTATTATTATTATTATTTATTCATTCTTTCATTGTGCTTATTATGTGGCAAACAAACAAATGAATTTATGAATGAATGAATGAATGAATGAATGAATGTTATTTATTTATTATTTATTATTTATATTTTTTTCAGAATGTTTCTCATTTGCAAGATGGTTTTCTTTTTCTTCTTCTCCTTCTTCTTCTTCTTCTTCTTTTTCCTTCTTTCTTTCTTTCTTTCACTTCATAGTAATTGATATCATTGAAGTGAAATCTCTGCATGGTGAAATCCATGGCAAAGTCATAAAATAAGGCTGGACTGTAATTTATCATGATTATTTGTTTGGAAGACATGATCTCTTTTGAGAGAGAGACATATCCTCTCCCTGTCAGGTTCTTCCATTTTAGACGCAAAATCATTTTAGACTCTTCGCCTCTTATCATCGCTCTTACTAAAGCTGAAGTGTGAAAATGAAAGGACTGCACACACACACACACACACACACACACAAATATAGACAGATAGCGAGAGAAATAGAAAAGTTATCCTGCGTGTGATTTTCCTCTTTTAGTGCCACCTCTAATATTAGCTCAGTCACAAACACTTTGGCTCTCAGTGTGTTTAATTTTAGCTGTCATTTTCTCCCAGCATATTCCCGTCCACACACACACACATATACACACATGGCGTGTATCATGATGTATTAGGATTCCATGCGTATCTGATAGCTCCGGCTGTCTGGCAGATTGCCCACCACAGCTTCCACTATCTGTGACCGAGTGAAGCTACTCCAACAGCCGATAACAGAGAGAGAGGCTCCGAGAGAGGAAGGGGAGAGAAAATAGACAGAGGGACACTCGCGAAGACCAAGGGGAGAGCGAGAAAGCTGGAGGAAGTGCTTTAGAAGGGAAAGCCGGTGCAGTTTGGGAGATAAATGCTTCAGTGAAGCGTGGTGAGGTGGCGATGGCCGGGGTTAGATCTATAAGCTATACGCATCCACAAACCGACTCAACGGATCATGCATCCGAGAGCTCGGTTTGTTTGTGTGTGTGTGTGTGCGCGCCAAAACCAAAAACAGGAGAACGCAACCAATTCCCTCTTGTGCTTACGGAAGATTTTCGCAAACTCAAACTCTAGTTTACACGCAGTCTAGGATATTCAAATTAGTTCCTAAAAACAATCGCTTTGATGTTTGGAACGTCTGCCTACACTTTTCGACTTCTGCTGTCTGATACCAGCATGCAAAGTTTTCAAACGCGCTCTTGAAGTTCAGTGAAGGAAACAAGGAAATGTGGGGAACAGATTGATACCAGCTGAGTCTGAAAAAACAAAAAACTGAGAGGGAAAATGCAAAAAATAGGAGGGATGCATATGTGGATGTATAATTTTATTCAGCAAGGATGCATTAAATTGATCGAATGTGGCAGGTACAAAAGATTTCCATTTCAAATAAATGCTGTTCTTGTGAAATTTCTGTTCATCAATAACAAATTACAGTTTATACAAAAATATTAAGCAGTTTTCAGCATTCAAATTTTTTACACTTTAACATCAGTAAATTACATAAATTACACTTAAAATAGAAAACATTTCTTTTAAATTGTGATATTTTGATATTTCACAGCTGTAATGACAATAGACTTTGAGTAATATTAAACATTAAACAATCATTATTAATATAGCACTAAATAAATGCCACTCTAAAACAGTTTTAGTGTGAATATGGAGATTTATTTATTTATTTTTTATATATATATATATTTATTTATTTATGACACAAAAATATATACAGGTTTGATATTTGATATTATTATTATTATTATTATTATTATTATTATTATTATTATTATTATTATTATTATTATTATTATATAAAATGTTACACATATATTCTACCAGCTTTTTGAGTAATATTAAACATTTTCATTTAAATTCAAATATATTAATATAGCACTAAAAATAAATGCTCTAAAACAGTTTTAGCGTGAATATGACAATTTATTTATTTATTTATTTATTTATTTATTTATTTATTTATTTATTTATTTATTTATTTATTTATTTATTTATGTATTTATTTATTTTCTGACACAAAAATATATGCATGTTTATTATTATTATTATTATTATTATTATTAATAATAATAAAATGTTACACACATATATACACATTCTACCAACTTTTTGAGTATTATTAAACATTGTCAATATTCAATAGATTTATTAATATAGCACCAAATAAATGCTACTCTAAAACAGTTTTAGTGTGAATATAATGCCCATTTATTTATTATTAATTAATTTATTTATTTAAAACAAAAAATATATACAGGTTTGACATTTTTGTTGTTATAATAATATTATACATATTTTCTGAGGAATATTAAACATTTTAAATTAAGTTCTGATTTATTAATATAACACAACATTTAAATATTTATTTATTTACACACAAATGTATGTGGGTTTGATATATTATTGTTATTATTAGTAGTAATATTATTATTATTGTTGTTGTTGTTGTTGTTGTAAAATATTAGTAGTATTTTCAGTTAAATTCAGATTTATTAATGTAGCATTAAAATGCCACTCTAAAATAGTTTTTGTGTGAATATGGCAATGTATTTGCTTAATTATTCATCAATTCATTAATTTTCTCACACAAACATATATGATGTTGATATTATTATTATTATTATTATTATTATTATTATTATTATTATTATTATTATTATTATTATTATTATTATTTCTTGTTGTTAAAATTGAAGCCATTCGGTTTTTTTATTTTTTTTTTTATTTTTTTTTTTTAGCTAAATGAGTCATAAAAAGAAAAACTGCAAGCTTACTCATGATTCAAGTGCTGGAGATGCATTGAAGATCTCCTTTGAGAAATAACATATGAGAGGGAACTTTAAGGAAATAATAAGTATATCTTGCTTTTTTTTTTTTTACTTTTTTCTTTTTTTTCTTTTCATGTCCTGTATGTCAGGCTTTCAGCCTTTGACAGGATTTGATGCCCACACTGCAAACATGGCCACTCAGCGCTACTCAAATCCAGCAGGAGAGCACTTGTCCATTTTCCTCATTCTTTCACCCCTTCTCTCCCTCCTGTTGTGCCTGGATGGAGGCTGTGTGGTAGAGAAACCTCTTAAATGTCCTCCATGTCTTTAATGGCACTGTGTGTTAGGATGGAGGTCAGCAAACCGGCAGAGAAAAGCAGAATTGAATCCACAGAAGTGAAAACCATGTTGGGGAATTGTTTCTAGACAGGTCCCTCGAGAAACTGGAAAGGGGGAGGCTAATGAACATGCTGTGTTAATGTCAGCGGTTTGTGTATGTGTGTATCAGTCCCACGCCAAATGCTTCAAATGTTTCTACGCGCTACATCTACTACATTCTTGCATCTTTGTTTTAGACAACATAAAACCCTACTTTTACCATTTATGTATGAGAATCTGAGATCCAGAAGACTTAAAAAGAAATCTCCATTTGTTTTCCATCTTATTGCTGTCTAGAAAAATAATTGAGTTGTGAAACGGTTCACATTTGTAATGTTTTGTTCCTTTGGGAGCATTCATTGAGATTATTTATGGCTAGACAAGCAATAATAACTATATTACTGCAATAAACAACAAACTCTCTCATGAGCCCAGTCTAGTGAATGAGACTAGCTCATTCAAGTCAGAGGCAACATCAAAACCAGAAGAGGTTGCAAGTGTGATTTTAAGTCCAAATATGTATAAAAATATGGCCCTGCACTTGGACTTAGGGCTGAATCCAGGTTTGAGTACTACGACACTGCTTTATTGAGAAGCCATATGTAAGACGAAGACGAAGGGGAAAAAAAAAAGTATACCACCAGTCAAAAAGTTTTTGAATATTACAAAAAGATTTTGTAATGTTTTTTTTAAGAATTCTCTTCTGCTTACCGAGCCTGCATTTATTTGATCCAAAATACAGCAAAAGCAGTAATATTGTGAAATAATTTTACAATTTAAACTAACCGCTTTCCATTTTAAAATGTAATTCATTATTGTGATTAAAGCTAAATTTTCAGCATCATTACTCCAGTCTTCAATGTCACATGATCCTTCAGAAATTATTCTAATATGCTGATTTGCTGTTTAAGAAACATGTTTTTGTTATTATTATTATTATTATTATTATTAATAATAATAATAATATTTAAAACAGTTGCATTTTTCATTTTTTAGGATTCTTTGATTAAACAGAAAGGTCCAAAGATCAGCATTTATTTCAGCTTTTTTTTTTTTTTTTTTTTGCATTAATTCCTTTCTTTACCAAGAATGCTTTAAATTGATCATTTATAATGTTACAAAATATGTTTTTATTTTTTTTACATTTTATTTTATTTTATTTTATTTTATTTTATTTTTAGATAAATGCTGTTCTTCTGAATTTTCTATTCTTCAAAGAAACCTGAAAAAAAATCTACCCAGCTGTTTTCAAAATAATAATAAAAATGTTTTTTTAAGCAGCAAATCAGAATATTAGAATGATTAATGAAGGATCATGTGACTGGAGTAATGATGCAAAAAAAATCTGCTTTGAAATCACAGGAATAAATTACATTTTGAAATATTTCCCAGATAGAAAAGTTATTTAAATAGTAAAAATAACTCAAAATGTTACTGTTTTTGCTGTACTTCGAATCAAATAAATGCAGGCTTGGTGAGCAAAAGAGACTTCTTTAAAAAGCATTAAAAATCTTACTGTTCAAAAACTTTTGACTGGTAGTGTATGTAATAAGTATATATTTCTCTCTCTTTCTCTTTTTATTTTTTTTCCATGTTACGTGAGCACCAAATCAGCAGATTAGGGCTTGTCTACACATCCTATTTTCTAATTTTTCGGCCTTCCATCCCCAAAGCGTTGGAAACTGGAGATTTTTGAAAACGCTTTCCAAAGTGGATAAGTCTGAAAATGGCGTTGTCATGTTGTAGTGTGGATTGTGAAAACATAAGCTTTAGAAAACACTGACACATGGATAGTCATGTGACGCATATAGACATCTATGTTTATTTTTACTGGTATTGTGCCTGTAAAATGTGCTACTTTCACACTGTTGTTAAAGATATGTTAGGGGCCATTCACACAGAACACGTCTTTGTGTCTAAAAACGCGGGAAGCAGCGCTAAGGAATGTTTTTTTAAAAAGCACAGCGTAGAACACGAGGGTCTAGAGACGCGCTTTTGAGACGTCATGCAATAACGACAATAATAGAAATAATAGAAATAGGCAAACAGCAGAATTCCTTTTTTTAAAGAACAAGTTGTGATAATCACTTGAAGAAATGTTATATTATTCAGGGTATCCGGACACGGACACTATGAGCGCCTCCTCCGCCATGTTGCCGTCAAATAAAATAGTTGTCATGCCAACTTGCTACTGTAAACAGAAGCTCGCAACGCTTGCCCCGCCTCTGACTTCATCTGATTGGTCCACTGCTTTGGAACTGACATTGATGAGTGGTGCTACGTGTAAAAGCTAAAATGTTTTTAACTTGACACGGTGTCTTAAAAACGTGACGCTGCAAAAGATGCGAGACGCGAGAGTAACGTTCGTGCATGTCCATCAAGCGTGTTTATATAGAAAAACAATGGAAAAGTGACGCATTGGAATGAAAAAAACACGTTCTGTGCGAATGCAACAATATAACAAAACTCAAACTAACTTGGCATGAACCTCTACCCTAACTGTAAATAAAAGAAAAGGAAAAGAACAGTCTTCAGCGTAAAAACGCCCTAAATAAACTATACTAACTAGGCAAACAAAAACATACAAGTGTGGCGCTCACTCCTAACCTAGTGTGTCTAAACAGTTGGTTTGCTACATGTGGTACCGTGTAAGTCACGTGACATCTTCCTATCCTCTTTTCCCAGGGGAAAACTAGCGATCACCAGATCGTAGCATGAGTTACAAAATGCGTAATCGCATCAAAAGGCTAATAACTGTAGACACACTAAGTAGGACCAAAAAACAACAACCAGGCTAGAACAAAACAGAATCTAACAGAACAAAACACAACAAGGTATGAATGCAAGCAAAAAAACAGCCGAACGCTCATTCTGGCGTCTCTTTAAACTGGAGCCGCAGTCCGTGATTGGCAGCGCGGGCAGCGACGTCACTCCGGTTAACAATGACAGGCACCTTCCTGGCCAAACAGAAACCAAGGGGAGTAACCTGAGAGATGATAGTGAGAGAGGACAAAAGAAAGAGCGCAACACACCGGCAAACTCATAGGGCCGTAACACAGTCCTGCATTGAGCAAATGACTTCATGACTAAATCAGCCAAAGAAACTTATGTACCTTTTTATATTGTTCGGTTATTGTTGCTATTGCTCTTTTGCTTGTAGTATTTAAAGGAGAAGTCCACTTCCAGAACAAAAATTGACAGATAATGTACTCACCCCCTTGTCATTCAAGATGTTCATGTCTTTGTTTCTTCAGTTGTAAAGAAATTATGTTTTTTAAGGAAAACATTTCAGGATTTTTTTTTTCCATATAGTAGACTTATATGGTGCCCCGAGTTTGAACTTCCAAAATGAAGTTTAAATGCGGCTACAAACGATCCCAAATGCGGTTGTAAACAATCCCAGCCGAGGAAGAAGGGTCTTATCTAGTGAAACAATCTGTTATTTTCATAAAAATAATACAGTTTTTAATGTCAAATACTTTTTAATGTCTTGTATTACTCTGCCAGTTAGGGTAGTTCGGGTATGTCGAAAAATTCCCATCTCATGTTCTCCTTTAACTTCAAAATCGTCCTATATCACTGTTTTAAATTTTTTGTTAAGGGTGTTTGATCTTCTTCGCATGTTCACTTTGCAGTGATGTAGGATGATTTTGAAATGATTTTTGAAGTTGAGGGATAAAATACGATTGGACTTTTTCGACATACCCTAACTGTCTTGAATCAGAATACACAGAGTTCAGGCAGAGCAAGACAAGACGAGCGTTTGAGATTACAAAGTATTTAAATTGTATTTTTTAAATGAAAATAGCCAATTGTTTCCCTAGATAAGACCCTTCTTCCTCGATTGGGATTGTTTACAACCGCATTTGGGATCGTTTGAAGCCGCGTTAAAACTGCATTTTGGAAGTTCAAAAATGGGGCACCATATCAGTCCATTATATAGAGAAAAATCCTGAAATGTTGAACTCCAAAAACATCATTTCTTTACAGCTGAAGAAAGAAAGACATGAACATCTTGGATGACAAGGGGGGGTGAGTACATTATCTATACATTTTTGCTCTGGAAGTGGACTTCTCCTTTAATATTTATTATGGAACAGAAAGCTATAGCTTTTCAAACAAGCTCATGTGTGATGGACACTACGTTTCTTACATGCAAGGAATATTTTACATTAAAATACATTATTTTTTTTACAATGTACATTTCACAGTATTACTGTTTTTACAGTTTTTTTGATCAGAAATGCAGCCTTGAAGAGCAAAAGGCACATACAAAATGAATTGATGAAAATGCAAACAAACTATTTATTTATTAATCTGTTTATTTGTTTGTTTGTTCACTCATTCATTGAATTTCTGTATTTTAATTTACCGAGGCAAACGTTTGTGGTGCAAAAGCCGCCTCTATGATGCAGGGTGTTGCCGTATACTGTAGTTTTTTGGCCATTATTGGTTGGTTTCTTGGTAGTGCAAGTCAAATGAGTTTCCACCCATAAGTTTCTTGGTCTCTCGATATTGTTCTGGTTTCTCGTTCAGTCCCTGTTTTATCATCCATCAGGCCAAAATCACTACAATCACATATAAAAGTAATAGCTCACTTCTTCTTAAAGGCCACCTCAGGTATTACGACTTGTATGGCTTAATATTATGTAAACAATGTCTCTTACTTAAAAATCCACATTGTTTTATACATTTTTTTGGTTTCGATGACGTGAAATGGTCACAATTCTGACTTTTTTTCCTCACAAATGCAAGTTTATATCTACTAATTCGGACTTTATAACTTGATTTAACAAAACGAATGAGTTTGTTAATTCTGAGGGGAAAAAGCCAGAAGTGTGGGATGTAAGCCGAGGGGAAAAGAGAGAATGACGAGTTGTTTTTCCTCTAGATTTGTGGGATATAATCTCAGAATTGCGAAAATAAAGTCAGGATTTTAAAATATAAAATCAAATTTACCTTTTTTATTCTTTTATTCCAAGGTTTCGGATCTGTAGTATCTAACGCCAATTTCTTTGAATAACAGTGCTTATCGCTGGGTGGCAAGCTCTTGTAATATGCGAAGAACATTTTGAAAATGACATCTAATCAATCAAATCTATACTCTTTTTAAATCTAAGTATTTTGTGCCGTATCCTTGTAATTCTCTAGCCGTAAAGGCTATCTCTCCCAGGTTTTCTGCAACCATGCTGTGCACGCATCCCGAATGTTTACAAACAGATAATTGGTCTATAAGTCTTCACTGCTTTCCTAGCAATAAGCAGAGAAAAGAATAGGAAGACTCCTGTGGACGAATAAAACTTAAAGACCTGCGTCTTTGTTCTCTCCACTTTAGCCCTGACGCCTTTGAGGCTTTTAGTAGAGCACAACTACTGAAAGAGCTTACAAATGGCAGAGACAAGAAACGCTAGATGCCATCCTGGCAGGATATAAACATGCCGACGCTTGTCATGACGCCGTGGCCACTGAAGGAGTTTCTCAGCATGGATTTCACTCAATAACCCGGGCCGTTTAGACTCCTTGTGGGGGATAATCAATGGTACGGCATTTGGTTTAAGCCTACGCTTATATCCATCACTACCTCTTAGCTTTTATAGTAGCTGCATTCATCGTATCAGAATTTTATTTTACAAGTTGTGTTGTGGTTAATATTTGCAACAGGTAGCGACAGTAGCTCACAAAATGGCACCATTTCACTTCATCGAAATAATGGAGCGCCCATAGTCCAAAATATGTATTAAAAAGACGTGGTTTTTTTAAAATAACATAAATCTTTCATGGATTTTCTACTACATATTTCACTAGTATTTACATTACATTACCTTCTAACAAACCACATAATCTGAGGTCTCATTCTGCCCCTGCAAAAATGATTAAATAGCTAGTTTTATGTACTGTCAAAATATTCCCACCAACATCTTTGTGAAACATAACCAACTTCCTTATCTAAAGCATTATCTTTATCTGTACCTTTAACATTACGCTTACACGCACTCTTTTGCTCTTGCATTCCCTGCTGCTGTCTATCCCATTAAAGTAAATCACGTCTGATCGCTGCTATCGAAAGGTCAATCATTATGAAAGCCAAGCATCCTAAGAACCTCTCAAATTCACCTGTTCATTTCCGCAGGAAAAACTTGTTGTTAGAAAGAAAAAAAAACAAGTACTGAGAGCTGTTGTGGCAGGCAGGAGTTGCTATGGTGACCAGGAGAGCGTTAATCCTTGTGGCGGGTGTTTTAGCCGACTGCGCGGCTGAAGAGCCAGGCTGCATTAGCTCGCTGTAAAAGCTTTTTCCGAAGACACACTCTCTCTTTCTCCCTGCACTCTCTCTTTCTCATTACGCCAAGATCCTCTCTTCATTTGTTACATTTAGTTTGAGCTCTCCGGTGCTTTTGGGGAAGGTGGGGTGATGCGTTTGTGCATCGCTATGGCAACCTGTGCCTCGGAGGAGGTATTTTTAAACTTCACGTGCTGACATGCAGTAGAAAGTGAAGGCAAGGAGATCATTGCTTAAGAAGGATTGTAAAAGTACAGTTTTGTTGCGTTTTCTTATGTGTGTGCATGTAGTATATTTCTATATATATATAGAAATGGCCTTGTTTACTTTCTTAATATTCATCTTATTGTGCTTTTTGTGATTCATCAGCACACATTATTAAAAAAAAAAGTTTGTATTTTTTTTGTTTAAGGCAAAATGTAAACTTTTTTCCTTTTTGATGAAACTTTTCACTTAGCCTGAAAATAAAATAAAATAAAATAAAATGTATTTATTTATTTATTTAAACAAGATGTCAATAAATAAATAAATAAATAAAAAATAAATGCTTGCTTGCTTCCTTGCTTACTTACTTACTTATTTATTTACTTACTTACTTACTTACCTACCTACCTACCTACCTAGTTACCAACCAATCAACCAAGCAAGTTGAGTCTTCATAAATTTGTCTCTAGTAGAAAGAGGTTCACAACAACGATTTGCAGTCAGCACTTATTTTATTTATCCTTGAAGACAACTGTTTGGTTACACAAATTCTACAAAATATCTTCTTTTGTCTTCAACAAAAATTCATACAGGTGATGGAGAGTAAAATGTAAACTGTTTCCTTTTTGATGAAACTTTTCAGTTCTGATTTATTTATTTATTTATTTATTCATTCATTCATTCAACAATATATCCTTTTTTTTAACACAGGTGCCTTGAAAGGAAAGTTTACCTAGAGTCTTCATAAATATAGGTCTTTGTAAAAAGAGTTTCACCAAAATTTTTTGAAGTTAGCAATTCTTTTTTATTCAATTTTATTTTTCCCAGAAGACAACATATGCCTTTTTTTTTTTTTTTTTAACACAGGTACCTTAAAAGGAGAGTTCACCAAAAAATTTAAAGTCTGTAATTTGCTCACCCACATAAAATAAAATAAAATAAAATAAAATAAATGAAAATAAAATAAAATAAAATAAAATAAAAGTCAGTTAATTATAAGTGATAAATTTAGCTCTGTGTAGAAAGAATTTTACCAAAAGTTAGCAATTCAGCAGTTAGCAATTCTCATCATTTATGTATTTATCCCAGAACATATGCCTGTATTTATTTATTTATGTACTTATTTTTATTTTATTTTATTTTATTTTATAAACATAGGTACCTTGACAGGAAAGTTCATGAAAATACAATGAAAATTCTATCATAATTTACACACCCTCAAGTTGTTGATATGAGTTTCTTTCTTCTGCTGAAAACAAAATAACCAAACGGTTGCCGTTAGCCATTGACTTTCATAGTATGTAAGTCAATGGCTGCCGGCAACTGTTAGGCTACACACATTCTTCAGAATATCTTCTTTTGTGAAATTCATATAGGTTTGGGACAACTTGAGGGAGAGTAAATGATGAAAGAATTCTCATTTATGGGTGAACTATCCCAGTCCACTCATGTAATATAGGCATTTTTTAAGCTGCTGAATGCAAGAATTGATTGATTGATTTATTGATTAAAAATTCAAGGAGTCATGTTGTGGTTATTTAAGATTAACCAGTTAGTCCTGCTATAGATGTCATAACTACACCACTTTGGTTAAAAAGTGTCTCTATTGATGGCCAACCAGGCATCTGCACTTGTTAACAGTTAGCAATCTTTGGTTTTATTTAGAAATAATGCATTACGAAAGTAATGCGGGTTACTATTTCGTCTCGACTTTAAATGGAACAGTTGTATAAGATTCTTCAGGGATACGGCTAGCGTGTGATGGTTTTAAACCAAGCCCACGCGTGGCACGCACAAGGACTCTTTGTTATTTGTAGGGCTGACCTTACACTGACCGGCATGTCGATTTCCACAGGATTCTACGATGATAAACACCAACTCAATCAAAGTGGCTCTCCATCACGGAGATAAAGTGAGATTAAAATAGATCCAGAATTATTGGTGTGTGTATAAGGCACTAAGAGCTCTCATCTCTCCATTTCGTTCTAGTTCTAGTTTTTTTTTTCCTCTCTCTCTCTCTCTCCCACCCCCTCAAATACAAACATACTCCTGGATAGCTGTACCTCGGGCCCCGGGAAGAGGCACGGCAATCGATGGCCCTTTCTTTTCCCTTTCCTTTCAGTTTCTGGTGGGCGACTATGCGCTCTCTCTCGCTCTGAAAGAGAGCACAGTCTCTGGCTCCTTGGTGGGATGGGAAGTGAGTAGAGAGTGGACCCTGCCGAGACGGATTAGCGAAGGCTCTCTCAGAGCGGTAGGGTACAGGAACACAGGCACACACACATACACACACAACGCTTTCACCTCTGCCATAGTTCACATTCCCTCTTTTCCTTGCTTTTGTATCATTCGCTATTCACTGTGGTTTTGTTGGATCTTAATTACACTATTATTTTGAGCAGTACATTCTGAAATCGTGTATGTGTTTTTTTTTTTTTTTTTTTTTTTATTGTTGCAGAATTAAATATGATTTAGCTTAACTCTGCTGGAATGATTTACTGCATGAATGTTCTCTCCATGTTAGCAGATGTTAAGAAATGCTTCATTGCAGGTGTTTGTCAGATAGCAACTGTTTCCATGGATTTGATTGAGAATGGTTTGTTCTTTACTGTTTACCCACTCTTTGGAAATATTCACAGGAAAAATAAATGTTTAATACTGTAGAACAAAGAAAGAACTTAAAGATAACTATTAACTAACTAACTAAATAGTTCAGTTATGTGACACCCACTTTATTTGTTTGTATTTCTTAGTTATTCCATACGCTTTACAGTTAGTTAATATTACTCATTAGTCAACCAACATTAACCTGCAATGAGCAATACATCTGGTACGTAATTTAATCATTTAAAGGGATAGTTCATCCAAAAATAAAAAAATTGCCTCATGATTTACTCACCCTCAAGCCATCCTAGATGTACATGACTTTCTTCTTTCAGATGAATACAATCAGAGTTATATTAAAAATATATCCTGGCTCCTCCAAGCTTTATAATGGCAGTGAATGGATGTTGAGATTTTTAAGTCCAATAAAGTGCATCCATCCATCATAAAAAGTGTTCCACACAGCTCCAGGAGCTTAATAAAGGCATTCTGAATCGATAATTTTGTGTGAGAAAAATATCCATATTTAAAATCCCATTCACTTTCATTATAAAGCTTGGAAGAGCCAGGACATTTTTTTTTATATAACTCAGACTGTATTTGTCTGAAAGAAGAAAGTCATATACACCTAGGATGACTTGAGGGTGAGTAAATCATGGGCTAATTTTCATTTTTGGGTAAATTATCCCTTTAATAATGGTAGCATTAATTAATAAAAGTACATTGTTAGTTCATGTTAGCTCGGATCCATTAAATAACATTAACAGATACAACTAATAATGTATTAGTAAATGTTAAAATTGGCTTAGTTAAAATGAACTAAGATTAATAAATGTTTTAGATGTTTTTCATTGTTTCATTTAAACTAATGTAGTTAGCCAATGTTAACAAATGGAACTTAAAAGGTTGTACAATAGATTTTAACTAGGGCTGTCAAATGATTAATCGCATACAAATTAAAAGTTTGCCTAATATATGTGTGTGCATTATGTATAATTATTATGTTTATATAAATACACACAAATTAATGTACGTATTTAAGAGAAATATGTTATGTACACAATATTTTTATTTATATATATAATATAAAATATATAAAAATATAATAAATACATATACTTGTAAATATTTCTTAAATATATACATGAATGTGTTTGTATTTGTACATACATAATAATTACACACAGTACACACACATATAACAACTTTTATTTTGTATGCGATTAATCGCGATTAATCATTTGACAGCCCTAATTTAACAGATGTAATTAAGTGTGTAATCTAACATGTAACAATCTAACATTAATGTATAATCTAACATGATTATGTAGCCAATAATTTAAAAAAATTACAAATTCTATGAAAATACATGCATCTATGGAAGCCCGTTTCCACCACTAAATATAAAAATATAAAAAAGTTAACTGCAACTTTTTATCTTAAAATTCTGACTTTTTTTTCTCACAGTTGGCCCTTCACAAAAACTCGCCCTCCTTAGTTAGTTACTGTTGCTATGTCCGACAAACAATGCTGCTCTCACACTACAGGTTATGTTCCCCTGCAGTGAAAAATGCATCGTGGAACAAAGAGGTAACTGACAACACACCGACAGACAAGACAGAGAAGGTTACTTCTGGTAAGAAACAAAGTCACAGCTTTAAAATATTGTAATTTTTCATGCAATTCAAACAATAAATACCGCTTTGTGGCTTTTTAATGTGTTGTGACAGATCAGTGTGCCTTAGTAGATCAATCGACACATGAACTGATCGTTTTTTTTCTTATTTACTTAAAACACAAAATAAACATGAATGGATATTAGAACGTATTTTGTTTCAGCCGCAGAAAGACATCAATACACAAATATTCAAGTTTAAGTCCACCGAAGTTAATGTAATCCCCTGTCTGGTTAGTTTGGCGGACATAATGGCAGATTCACCATTATGACTGGTCAGATCGCCTGTCAGCCAAGCTCTTTGCGAATGGTCAATTGCGAATTTACATCTCGGAATTCTGACTTTTTTCTCAGAACTGTGTGATACAAACGTCCGGTTCTGAATTTTTTTTTTTTTTTTTCTCAGAATTGCAAGAGATATAAACTCACAACTGTGAGAACATACCAGTCTTTTTTTTACGAGTTTATATCTCACAGTTCTGAGAATTGCATGATATAAACTTGCAGTTTTGAGAGAAAAAAAGTCAGAATTGTGAGTTTATATCTCTTTATATTAGCGCTGGCAAACGATTAATCACGATTAATCGCATACAAAATAAAAGTTTGAGTTTGCCTAATATGCACAGTGTGTAATTATTATGTATATATAAATACAAGCACATTCATGTACATATTTAAGAAATATTTACAAGTATATGTATTTATTATAATTTTTATAGAATTTATATTATATATAAATAAAAATATTTTGTACATAAACAACATATATGATTAATCGTTTGCCAGTCCTACTTTATATGCAACTTTATGGCCATGTTCACACAGCAGCAGAATATGGTTGTCAGTTCTGTATTTGAGTTCTTAATACGGTTACGTTCACACACAGTACGGTTATTTACATAAACTTTCAGGACTCACAACTGCGTTCTGGGAAAACGCGCTGTGTAAACGGAACAGGACTGGACAACTAGCCTGCGGCTCGATTGGACTCTTGTCATGTCAGAAAGTGATAAGATTTTAAGTTTTATGAACATGGCCATGTTTAATATTATTTTGGTCACTATTGCTAAGGTTACTGGAAAGGAATACAGGCTTGATTCTTGTTGCACGTTCATACAGACAGTATTCGAGGACACAACTGTAAGCTGTGTGAAGGGGACATTTCAAAACTCACACCTGTAAATAAATGTGGATCCCAAAAACTGACAGCGTGAACATAGCCTATAATTCGCAATTGCGAGTTTATATCTCACAATTATGAGAAAAAGTAGTATATATAACCTATAAAGCAATAGTATATAAAGCAATAACCTTTTTTTTTTTTTTTATTCAGTAGCGGAAACAGGCTTGCATAGGTATTGGTATCGGCAAGTACAAAAACAGAAAGTATCTGTATCGGACTCATTCTGGAAAAAGTCAAACTGTATCAGTGCATCCCTACCTAAAAGTATTTCATTTAAGAAAGTACTTAATCTTGTATTATGTCTGTACAATTACAGTACATTCTTTCCTCCTCTTTCTTTATTAAGATCTGTGTTGTAGAACCAACATGACCAACCAAGAGAGCTGTTCACTGACCCCTGTAGACCCTGCTGCTACCGTTCACTGGATATTTTCTTTTTCTAACCATTCTCTATAAACCCTAGAGATGGTTGTGTGTGAAAACCCTAGTAGATCAGCAGTTTCTGAAATACTTAGACCTCACTGGCTGGCAGCAACAAACATGCTACATTTAAAGTCACTTAAATCACCTTTCTTTCCCATTCTGATGTTCAGTTTAAACATAAAGCAGATTGTCTCGATCATGTCTAAATGCATGTCTAGAGTTGCTGCCATGTAATTGGCTGATTAGATATTTGCACTCAAGCAGTTGAACGGTGTACCTGGTCGGTGATCTGTGAAACCCTTTCAGTACAGAGAGTCTAGAATTTTGAAATGCAAGTGTTGAATGAAAATTTCAAAAGGGCTTTTCTTTTATATCATTATGGACATCCGTATGTGCCATTGACCCTTCAACAAAATGACAAAGATTCTGAAAGCTTCAGAGCAGATGCTCACACCAGATATTCTGTGCCATTCACTGCTATTCATACTCATACAATGCAGTCGTCTTTCACTGCATACTAAAGTTTGTTCATAGTGAAGTTCAAATTTGTGACCTGTGATTTCATATACCATTTCTCCAATAGAGTTCTATATATTAATAAAAAAAAAAAAAAAAAAGCTATAAATCAGACATGGAGGAAAGACATTTTGGTGGTTCCACATCAGCTGAAGTATAAAAGAATACAAAGTTTGATTGAAAAGAGAAGCTGCATGGTTTGCATTGCAGATAGTATATTTTAACATTTTTAATTATTATTCATAATTTATTAATTATTCAAAACAAAAGCCCTGGAGCGTGACATCATAACCTGTTGCCCAAATTTGTTTCCAGGGTCTTGAATAATTTTCTTTGCCAAAACTCTAATCTGACCGCCTCTTTACTCGGTTTAAAGGGAATCCTTTATTTATTTATCTCGTAAAACAATTATTAATTTTAGAGGTGCTTTTTAAAGGAGAAGTTCACTTCCAGAACAAAAATTGACGATTTATATACTTTTAACCTCAAACGCTCGTCTTGTTGTCTATTTTGGACGATTTTGAAGTTGGGGGAGAAAATGAGATGGGAGTTTTTCAACATACCCTAACTGTATCGACCCGGATTACACAGAGTTCGCATGCGTATTGCAGAGCTAGACAAGACGAGCGTTTGAGGTTAAAAAGTATGTAAACTGTCAATTTGTTTTGAAAACGACCAATCGTTTTGCTAGATAAGACACTTCTTCCTCGGCTGGGATCGTTTAGAGCCGTTTGAAGCTGCATTTAAACTGCATTTTGAAAGTTCCAACTTGGGGACACCATTAAAGTCCACTATATGGAGAAAATTCCTGAAATGTTTTCCTCAAAAAACTATTTCTTTACAACTGAAGAAAGAAGGACATGAACATCTTGGATGACAAGGGGGTGAGTAAATTATCTGTACATTTTTGTTCTGGAAGTGAAATTCTCCTTTAAAGATATTTTGAAGATATTTTGAACAATGCTTCAGGCATTTTTGTCCGGCTGACAAACTCTGGATCATTCTATAGATCAAAACCAGTTGAAACAATCTCTGTAAGGTTTAGTATTCCTAACTATAACCTTTATCAATTGGAAATATCTATCATAACACATATAAAAGTGAATTTCTCCCAGCGTTTGCTATGATTGTGATTACTGGGAGATTTTTTGAGACTCGTGTTATAGTAATGGTGTTGGTGTGTGTGGCTTAAGCTTGTGCTGCTGTTCAAGATTGGCTATTAATTAGCCCTTTCCACTTAGACTTTTACAATTACTGCTTAACATACATGTACACTCTGATTGTGTGCACTAAAAACACTCCCATATTCTTAATTACAGCACTGAATACATCCTTGCAAGTATAGAGTGTGTGAATACACACACACACACACAAACGCACACACACACCATATGCCATTAAACCTGACAGAATTAATTGGTGGTTGTCACGTATAGTGGCATCTGCATTCGTTTCTTGGAGCTCAAGCCATTGTGTGTATCTCGCACCCGCACGTACATGCAAAAAGGTAGGGAAAGGAAATAGGAATATTACATGAATAATACTAAAATGAATAAATTCATAAAGACGTTAGGCTATTCTCAACTTAATATATGTGTCTGTGGCAATGGTATGAGCTATCACACTGTTTTAAAAGTGTAAACACAACACTTCATGTCACGGTGTTAGTATTAGCATGTGATAGTATCACTTACAAACCTCATTTCACAAACGGTTAAACTGTAAATACAGTTATTTTTATTCAGAATGCATATGGATACTAGTAAAGGACATGGGAGAATGTGAGCTATTTAAAACAGTGTTTACATGGAAACAGGAAGAGTTTTCCCACTCAGCTTCTCTATATAGGGTAAACGTACCTATTAAGCTCACCAAATTCTACATTATTAGGGCAAAATATATTGGTTTCAGCCAGTGTTGTCAAATCTGCAGTTTTCCCGTGGAATTGGGCTACTTTAACACTGTTGCCGGGGGTTGAAGTGACCCCGATAACGTCATATTTAGCCCCTGAAATGCAAATTTACCAGGGGAACATGTATTTTATCCCCCAGAACATGATTTTCTATGGGGTATCCACCCTCGAAACGTGATTGGGCTAGTTTTGAGTGGAAATTGGGCAGATTTTGTTGTGAAAACCTGGTTTTATGTTGAAGTTATGTTAAAATAAACTGTTAAAAGTAATCTCAAACAATAATATTTAATTTTATTTTAAATGCCAAAAGCATTTTAAAGTCTGGCTATGCTAAATGGGTACATACTATTCCTTTAAAGTTGCAACATCATTAAAAAAAGATTTTTTCTGCATTGTGACATCTAAGTTAAACATTATGGAAAAAAAAGTAGGATAGACTCTCATTGTTCTAATTCCTAAAATGGCGTAGGGTTTACTTGTTTCTTCCCATATGAAAATGAGCAGTTTGGACATTCTACTAAATGTCTTGTTTTGTGTTCCACTGATGAAAGAAAGTCTTACAGGTTTGTTATGACTTCGAAGACAGTATGTCAGTACAAATACGAATTTTTGAGTGCTATTCTTGAGCTATTACCCTGTAGGAGTATTGAGATATGGCTCTAGGTGTGCAGTAAACCATTATTTATAAGCTATCAAATTACTGCAATTTTGGCTGTTTGTTTTTTAAGAGCCGCATGCATCTCTGTGTGACACACATCCCTGTATGCGTAATGTACTGGTGCACGCGTGTGTCTGAGGAGAGTGCATTAGACCGATATTAACCTCAGAGGTGAGGAGAGGATGTCATGATGAGAATCGCCCACAGTGCTCAAACTCTTTTTAATTAAATCCTGAACCGCGGAGCACATTTATATGTGTGTGTGTGGCTGTCGGTGCCAGGGTTGACTAATGAGTCGTCCTGTTGGTATCCTGGTCACATTGCAACGGCCCGGTGACACCAGTGTGCCGAGCGGAAGAAGACGAGGAGAGTTAAATGAGATTTTCCTCAGAGATCCAAACAGGGGCCAGCAGGGGCCTCGATCTTGCCTCATCCCGTCAGCTTGAGAGGATGATGCTTGCCTTCAGTCCCACTGTCAGTGAGGAGTGGAAAAGAACATGAATGCTCCCTCAAAGGTGAAGAGGAGGCAGGAAATAGACTGAGAGACAAGAGAATGAAATAACGGTGGAAGGAGGGAGGAACTGATCATAAGCTCTGCCCCTCTGTTCCTTGCTCAGGCAATCTTCACATAGGGATAGTTCACCCAAAAATGAAAATTCTGTCATTAATTCCTCACCCTCATGTTGTTCCAAACCCGTAAGACCTTCGTTTATCTTTGGAACACAAATTAAGATATTTTTGATGAAATCCGAGAGCTTTCTGACCCTGCATAGATAGAAAAGGTACTATCACGTATATTACAAGATGTAATATTAATCTTATGGCTCTCCTGCATGTGCCTGTGAAGTTTCAGATCCAAATACAGTACAGATCATTTATTATAACATGTTGGAAAGTGTTTTAAAAGTCTTAAAAGTGCTGTTTCAGGGGTGTGTTCCCTTACATGAAAATGAGCTGCAACTTCCCGCCTAACTCCAAAAGGGGGCAGAGCCTAGACGTCTCTGTTTTGCGTATGGCAATAAACAGAGAGGAGAAACAACATGAGTGAGCGTAAGAGGACCGGCATTTTTACTGTACTTGTATAGAACAAATATATGATTTCTTACCAGGAGTTGAATGAATCAAATGAATCAAAGCGTGCAATTTGTGATAGCATGCAATGGCTGGCGATTGCAAAAGCATGCAGTTGCTTTCTTATGCGCGCCGTTTTATCGGTTTCACTTTCGCTTTCAAAATCTATCATGTTTAGCTAGGAGGGGAGAGGATGGGCAAGGGGGCATGGCCCGCGAATGCCTCTTTGGGGATGCACAAATGCACTTTGGTGCGACACTGCGTCCTGCTTGACGTAGATCCAAAGTAATCTGTTTAACACATTTACATGGCGGAATTTTAATTTTGTTCGGTTTAAAGGTTTTTTATCCCGGCCTTCTTAAACCAATTACAATTTCATTCGGTTTGAGCATTTTTATTCAGATTGAGGTGTTTAGGTGGGGCATTTTCATTCTGACTAATTGCATTGATTACTCACCTTCAACCCAAAAGGAAAAGTTTTGAACTCGAAGAAGCCGCATGATAGATTTGTGTGAGGAAAACACCAAAATTCAAGTCATTATTTACAGAAAATCTTCACATCCGCCCTAGCAGTCTTTGAATGAATCAGTTTATCAAGTGTGTAAAACCTGAATATGAATGATTCTTTCACTAATAATTCAGTTTTTGAACTTACCGACTCTGGAATCAGTAAGTAAAGGGTCACTGAATTATCTGTGAATAATGCAACCTGATATCATGACGAAAATTTACTTGTGGTAACTTTTTCGCAAGACACGAAATACGTACCACCATGTACATTTCGTAACATTTTCGATGTGAAATATCCATTATATAACTGGTGCTAAAAGACTGTTTTTTTTTTTTTTTTTTCCCAGAACAGATAAACGTTACGTATGGTACTTTTTTATGTGACTGTTTTGTACATAAAATTTTTTGAAATGTCTATTGAGTGGCGCTTTACTGTAACTCGTTTTAAAATAACGTACCATCTGCACTGCACCTAAACCTACCTGATAGTATGAACAAAAGCGAATGTGACGTAAAAACACAATCGCAAGCGCACCGTTTTAGCTTGTTTTCCTTTCATAGTGAGTTGTTTTGATTCACACCCAAGGATTCCGCATCCTAAGTCCAATTCCGTGCCAGCTGAGCTACTGAGCAAAATTGTTTGTTTTTTTTACCACATCTAGTGTTAATTTTTGTTGGAAACTGCAGTGATATGTATGTACTTATTGGTGTGTATTTCACATTTTGTGGAAAAAAGTTTCCACAGGTACATTTTCGTCATGAGATCAGGTAGGAATAATTACTTGAATTTTGATGTGTTTTTTACACCAATCTACCACATGGCTTAAATATTGGTCTTTTTCTCCTACAGCTACTGTGCAGCTTCAGACGTCTTGGAATATAACAGACAAGTCATTTGGGCCACTCTTATGATACTTTTATGGTAATTTTACAGCCTTTTTGAAGCTTTAAAGCATCAGTCCTCATTCAGTGTAATTGCATGGAAAATAATGACCTTTACTTTAAATTTAAGTAATCCAGGTTTGGAACAACCTAACAGCGACTAAATTGTGACAGAATATTAATTTTTGAGAGCACTGTGCAAAGAAAGTCTTTACTATTGCCTCTACTGTGATCTGAATCAATCTGCAAATAAATTACTAATTAATGTTATTAACTCGCAAGTAATTTATTCACATATTGATTCTTACATATTGATAGCTTGGAGCGAGTGTCTTTATTGATGTTTTACATGTTCATGTGGGAATAAGGGCTGAGTTTAATATACAACTTGCACTTCTCTATATTTGCTTAATTAATTGTGGGTAAAATACTGCTTCTATTCACATTTGAGTACTTTGTGTCACAAAGGAAAGTGAACTGGTGTTAAAAATTTATTATGTTTTTGATTTCAGGTCCGTCTTATACTTACATTAGAAAATCTTGATTGAAATTATGGTGAATTGCATCAAATTTACTAAGGTAGGTAAAGATTGATTAGTAACATTGCTTTTTTGCCTTTATTTTGTTAGACATTTGGAATCAGAAAGGACCATTTCTGAATTTGAGGCTGATTTAGTAACAGGTTGCGTTTGACGAAGTATCAATAGGAGATGTGAAAGAGTCAACTGGCAGAAACAAGACAATTCTGCAAGTAAGAAGTATAGTTCACTTGACACAAGCATAAAATATGTTCCAAACCTTGAAATTTTATTTCTTTTCATTAATGGGGGAGAAAAAGAAGGCAGACAACTTTATCTGGTTGTCTGTATGTGTGTGTGCACGCATTCATAGTGAGCATTGATTTTTCTAGCCCTAGATTCTTAAAGATGAATTCACCTGACTGAGCAGCAGATCGGATCAAATCTTAAAATCTCTCAGACAATCGCTCCTCTCCTCCCCTTAGGATAGAGGGATGAGATGGGCAACAAGGTAGATTACTGGGGGAGGGGAGATGGAGGCAGTAGAGATGATGGGAGAGTATCGCCCTGTTCATTTCATTTCTATATGCAGGTCTGACAGCTGTTACATATACGATTTAGATGAGGTGTCAGTCACATACACCTCATTTACATCTATCTATCTATCTATAGTATATCTACGACTATACATTTTTGCTCTTCCAAATCAATTTCTGTGCATTTGTAATTAAATTACATTTATCAGATGTACTGTACAGAAGCATTTTTTACCCCAGCAGATATATTGTTGCCGGCTGGTTGATATGGCAGCTTGTGTAGAAGTGCTCTTTGTTTTGTGTGAGTGATAGCCGGTATCTATATAGAGACCTTGTTTGCCGCCTTGAGACAGTGACAAGCAGATACATTGTGGCACTGTAGAGGGGCTTAACGTAATCTGAGTGGCCCTAAATTTATTACGGCCAACTGGAGGCCTCGGGGGAGCCGAGCGCAGTCCCTGATTGGCTGGTGAGATTATCATCTCTAATTGGATGATTATGTTACCCACAAGTCCATTCTCTCGTTACGCTGGCCGTCGCGGAACTGCCAGAGGTGATGAATATTGAGCGCCTGTCGCGGTCCGTCTATAAGCCCACACACATAAACACACAAACATCAACAGATCACTGTCACATTTTCTACGCTTCTCCTCTCTTATTGGGGCTTAATTGATTTTGGAACTGGCTGTGATACTTCATTTTAGCTCTGCAGTGGGAACTTGGCTGGAAAATGTTAGTCATGTGACTGTCTCGATGAATGCGGGGTGAAAAGAACCGTTTTGGTTATTACAATGTAGTATCACTGTAATTAGCATTCCAAGACTGATTCCTTGTGCTTTTGAAGTAGTAAAGAAATAGTTCTTTTAAAAAAAAATGAAAGCTCTGTCACCTTTTAATCAATGTCATGTCTACACTCTAAAAAAAAATGCTGGGTTAAAAACAACCCAGCTTGGGTTATTTAACAACCTAGCGCTGGGTAAATACTGGACAGAACACATGCTGGGTTATTTTGACCGGGCTGGTTGGGTTAAATGTTTTTACCAAACATGCTGGGTTATTTTTTTTAAGTCAACTATTGTTTAAAAATTATTATGTTGCTGGCTTAAAATAGACTGGAACTTATAAAAAACAAAGAAATACTAGAATCAACAGCAAAAATCAAAAGACGAACATTTATTATTAAGCTAGAACACATGAACAAAATATAAGACAGATTGAATTTATTTGGGTGAATACAGCATAGTTTACAATATTACATACATTTAAATTCATCTAACAAGCATTTTAGACATAAAAAATGTAAGATTTAAAAGTAGAATTTTAATTTTAGTGTATCCAACCATTCTCTGTAATCACTTTTTACCGAAATACCACTAATTCTTGTGCCGGTGTGTTGCCAAAATCTGAGCCAGTGAAGGGCTGCTGTTTGCCAGGGTAACTGCGAACTTTATACCACAGCCTTGCGTTTCACTCGTAGCTGAAAGATGCCGTGACTGACTCCAGAACCTGCCCAATCGAACAGTACTGACATTAGATAACTTATTTTAAAACCAAATTCAATTAAACTCAGTACTATAACGAATAAAATCCACTTATTTTATGCAAGGCAAAAGGCGTTTCCATCATGCGAGGTGACCGCTCTCGTTCTTATGTTGCGTTGCGTAAAATAATACAATTTACAGCACAGTTAAGATGTTATAAATGAAATAAAATGTATACAAACATTTATTTCGCTGAAGATGTGCACTAAATCGTCCGCGCTGAGAACCGCTCTCTCCTGTAGATGACTCAAAACAGCCCAGGCTCTTTTTGTCACAGACAGGCTCAACCCAGCAGTTGGGTAGAAAAAAATAACCCACCGATAAAAATGACCCAGAAACTAAGTTACAGAAAAACTACCTAGCACAGGGGTAAAAAAATAAATAAATAAATAAAATTAACCCAATAAAATGGCCCAACAAGTTGAACCCAGCATTTGGGTAAAAAAATAACCTTGCACCTAGGTAAAAATATTTAAAAAATCCCAATAATATGACCCAACAGGATGACCCCAACATTTGGGTTAAAGAAATTATTAATAATAATAATAAACCAGCATTTTTTTTTTGAGTGTATCTATGTCTGAGAGCTTTCTGACCCTGCATAGACAGCAATCCAACTACCATGTTCGAGACCCAGCAAGGTAGTAAGGACATTGTTAAAATATTCCATGTGACGTCAGTGGTTCAACCTTAATTTTATGAAGCTACGACAATATTTTTGTGCAGAAAAAAAAAACAAAAATAACGACTTAATTCAACGTCTTACCACACGCATACATTGTGTTACTCTCGTAAATGTGCGTCAAAACATGGAAGAGAAGAAATTGTTGAATACAGTTATTATTTTTTTTTGTTTGCACACAAAAAGTATTCTCAGAGCTTCTTTAAATTACGGCTGAACCACTGATGTGACATGGACTATTTTAACAATGTCCTTACTACCTTTCTGGGCTTCGAACGTGTCAGTAGAATTGCTGTCTAAGCAGGGTCAGAAAGCTTTTGGATTTCATTAAAATTATTTTAATTTGTGTTCCGAAGATGTACGAAGGTCTTACGAGTTTGGAACGACATGAGTAACTATTGACAGAATTTTCATTTTTGGGTGAACTATACCTTAAAAAAGAAATCAAACTTGGTGGAATGCATTTTGACAAGCTTGAATGGTAGTGATGCAACTGGAAAGTCAAACCTTGAATGACACATATACTGAAAGCTACCAGTTATGGAATGTCTTGTTAAGTTAGACTACATTTTATATATAAAAAACTGACAGATTCAGTGGAAGAGAAGCTGTTCGGTGAAGTAATTGGGATCCGGGAAGAGGGGTACGACAGAATGTTGGGTGAACTAATGATTACAATTGGTCATTTAAAATCTAACACATAACTTGTGTTGTCTATATTGTTTATTTCTTTATCAAATACATGTATGATACACTCAAAAATGGGCTTAATTCAAATGTGGACAGTGTTGGAATTGAGTATTAACCATATCAAGACTTCTTATGGATCCAGACGTAATGAAACATAAAACACTTCCCCATTTTCTCACATAAGCAACTTAATTTAGACATTTCTCACAACTAGAAATCTAGTTAGTCCCCAAAAATGATTAATATGGGTTTAGTCTGTTTTACAACTTCAAGTTGATTACACACAATGGAATTATACTGTGACAAAATGTTTTAGAATGACAAAAAAAAGACTAATACATCATTTTAATTAAGTGGACTGAACAAGCTGCAAATCTCATTTTTTTGAGCATAGTTGAAATCCTTTCATTCGACTCTTGTGTTAAAACACATTCAGGAAACTCTTTTGAAACCATCCCTGCTTGACAAAAGAGAGAACGTCTTCTGCAGCTCTGTGAATATTCTCAGTTTTCCATGCTTGCATCTCCAGGTTACAGGGTCGTCCATTAAAACCTGCAATAAATCCACCTGTCCGTCTCATCTCAACGTTCAAAGCCACAATGTCACAGAGAAACTAATATCTGTACCCTTCATTCACTCGCTCGTGCTTTATTTACCCACTGACCCCCATCATGGTCCAAATGCACTGATCCGTGTCAGCGTGACAGACAGGGTGAGCGTGGCTGCGGACCGATTCATTTCAGCTAGCGTGCTGAGGAGGTGGGGAGGGGCACTCATCCAACCCACACTCATTCAGACGTCTTTCTTTCACCAACCGATAGCTCAACCTCTCGTAAGCTCGCCGTACGCCACCCGGGGCTCCATTCGCTGACCGCAATCGTTTCGGCGAGGTTATAAAACTGTTCTACAGCTTGTAGAGTAGACTTTTGGCTTGCTTTTGTGTCTTTTGGGTCAAATACAAAAATAATAAGCGGTTTCACATAGCAGCCTTTGAAAACCACAAAATTTAGCTTCTTTCTATTGATGTATTCGGTTTGGCACCCTGCTCCAGTGTTGGCTGCCCTCGCTCTCAGCTGTGTTTGTGTGTGTGGGCTGCTTATGCAAGCACCGCCGGAAACGCAAAGCACTTGAATCTCTGACTCTTGGCCTCTTTGACTTCGCTTCCGCTTTGTTGGTGTACTGAGAACATTAGCCGGCTGTTCTCGGCTCTGTCACCTCCCACTGCTAAAGGAATAGTTCACCCGAAGATGATTCTGTCATTATTTACTCACCCTCATGTCAATCCAAAACGTATGCTTTTTCTCTCCCCAGGGGAATAGAAGAAAATAGTGGCCTATTCATTATAACATGTTCACAAACATACAGAAGGCTTGTTTTGGCATCAGTGATGTTGATGTGCAATTTCTGGTTTACTTACCATACTTAATGCTTTGCCACTTCGTTTCAGAAGTCCTGGAATTATGTTCATCGCATAAAGTACCGCAATTGGTGGTGCTGATCATCTCACTTAAGGTGTTTGTCTGCTAAAGGATTAGTTTTTTTTTTTTTTTGGATAATTTACTCATCCCATGTCATCCAAGATGTTCATGTCTTTCTTGAGGAAAAAAAACCCAAAAAAGATTCAATGAAAGCCAATGGGTTGAATGGGAGCCAAATTTTTGACTGAAGAAAGAAAGACATGAACATCTTGAATGACATGAGGGTGAGTAATCTGTCAGGAAATATTTTATTCTGGAAGTGAATCCATCCAATGGAGGTGATTTACTCCACTGGTTGTGCTTTGTTTTGTTGTGGTTGGAAAGAGCGGGATTTCTTTTCAACAGCCTTAAACATGACGTGCTTGGGGAACGTTGAACTTCTGGAGCACCGAGAGGATCCTTGCAATCTGGAACATGCAGCTGGAAACTCAGAACCTGGTGTTACAGTTGTTGGCTCCTTCCTCCCTGGACTTTAGACTCAGAACTTGGCTTATCCATTAGGGTCTTCTGGGGATGCAGACTGTGAATGTGAATGTTATTGTCTCAAACCTTACATTCTGGAGACTCTGAACATCTCTCAAACTACTTTTATCCCTTTCTGACGAGCAGTCAAACCATCACAACCATCTCTACTCCAGCAGTTCGATGGGACAGTGTAGTCTGCAACGAATTTATTGCGTAACACTTGTCCTAACCAGATCAAATGTGATAAGATTCTAGCAAAAATCAATTTGTCTTTCCACATCACATGTGACAAGGCTACAAGATGCAATAAAATCAATCACACATTACATCCAAGCTGAAAAGCACATGGACTTTGCCAACACACAGCTGTTTCGCACTTACAATGAAATAAGGATATAATCATTTTAACATTATTCAAAATACATACTCAGTGACTGATGAAGTCTTTGTTACAAAATACACTTGCGTGTTCACATTGAGGTCACAGATTAATTGTTTTGTTTAATTTATTTTCAAGATCTGAGGTAAGTTATCCATTGCTGCTTTCATTATTGCAGTGATGCAGTAAGTTAAAGATTCCCTGTTGCTTATACCATTGTGGCTGGTTAGGACAAAAACTCTGATTAACATGAAAAAGACTTTAATTGCACTTTGCGGTATTGTAGCACATCTGGTCAAGACATGGTATAAAGGTACAGTCACATGTACTGTTGCTCAACACAATTTTGTAAGCAAAATTTCATCATTTAAACAGGAATTTAAATGAGTATTTAGCGTGAGGAAAGATTTCGCTGATGAATTTTTCACGTTGACTACACTACACTATATTGGACAGAACACATGCTGGGTTATTTTGACCCAGTTGGTTGGGGTTAAATGTTTTTACCAAACATGAAGGGTTGTTTTATTTAAGTCAACTATTGTTAAAAAAATATTATATTGCTGGCTATTATTATATGAATTAGAACTTATTTAAAAAACATACAGAATTACAAGAGGCAACAGCAATTGTTAAAAGATGAACATTTATTATTAAGCAAGAACACATGGACACAATACAAGACGAATTGAATTTATTTGGGAGAATACAGCATAGTTTACAATATAACACATTTAAACTCGTTTAACAAACATTTTAGACACAAAAATGTAACATTTAAAAGTAGCATTTTAATTATAGTTTATATGACTGTTCTCTGTAATCGCTATTTACCGAAATAGCGCTAATTGTTCCAAAATCCATTTATTTTATGCACGGCAAAAGGCATTTCCATCATGCAAATTGACCTCTGCTGATGCAGCTGACTGACATCCCCTCCTTATGTTGCGTTGCGTAAAATAATACATGTTACACCAGTAAAGACTTTATAAATAAAATAAAATGTATACAAATCTTTATTTCTCTGAAGAAATGCACCAAATCTGCAGCACTGAGAACCACTCTCTCCTGTAAAGGACTCAAAAAACCTGTGCTCTGACTGTAACTCAGCAGCTGGGTTGTTTAGTCAGAGACAGGCTCAACCCAGCAGTTGGGTAGAAAAAATAAAATGACCCATGACCCGTTAAAAATGACCCAGCGACTTCACAAAAACTACTCTGCACTTGGGTAAAAATATTAAAAACAACCCAATAAATAGCCCAACAGGCTGAAAAAAAAAAATAGCCCAGCATTTTGTGTAACACTGTTAAGATGTATCGACTGCAGTGAAACAATGGAAACAATGGAAAATGATTTGAAATGACTTGAAATTGCATAAATGATTACAGAGTTACCATTTTTGGTGAACTATTTCTTTAAAAATAGCTGTTTTGGCTGATCCACCCTTAGGGACAGAGATGCACAGACACTCAATCAGTGAATCCTTCCGCGTACGTTCGAAAGATGTGCTATAATTCCTTCAGCTTGGCTAAAGATGGAGCTGTCAATTTAGCATGTGATGTGACGGGGCTGGGAATAGGCAACATGATTAAATTTCTTTCTTTTGTGTAATTCAGTATGTGTCAGATATTGTTTGTGGCGGTGTGGGTAAACGGAGGTGTGGTGCAGAAGCTCTGACGTTTTTTCTCTTGCTCTGACAGAAGAGGCTATCGCTTCTGTTAAAAGAGGCTGGCGAGGAACGGACACACTGACGTTATCTTCCTCCTGCTTCAAACCTTCTTTCTTCCATCTTTTGGTAACAAAGCACCAGCGCCTTGCTGAAAGGGGCCTGTCACCCCAAATAAATGATCTGTTTTCAGTGACTTCATTACAATGGGCTTCCTAAATACGGACTTCTTGAGCCAACCCTACTTGTCAGCTGTGGGTTTGACGGGAAAGTTCTTATGTGGGAGGAGGGCGGAGTGGAGAGTGTGTGTGTTCAGTGTGTGTGTGTGTGTGTGTGTGGCATGACACGGGTAATTAATAACCTCCTGTAAGCCTGAAGCCTGAGTGATTTGAAGGCCAGAGCATGAAGATAAAAAGAGCATTCACATACCAAACATACACACAAAGGACACCTGCTGTGTTTTATTTCTACTGATGAAGTAATACAGTTCTGCACAGCAATTGAAATGAATTATTTTGTGAGGTTTATTCTTAAAACAAGTAAAGAAAAATCTACCAGTGGAATAAAAGACCTGCATTTAATCTCTGAAAATGTGACAACTTGCTACAGACTTGCTACAGTATTCATTTAAGACTGTTTTGAACTGGGAGTTTGAAAGCTACACACAAAACCAGAACTGCTTTGTTAGTACAGCCTTATATCTAGAGTAAACCTTGTACTGTAGTTTCTAATGTATAGTAATGCAGTACTTAAAATGAATACAAATATACTGAATAGGAAAAAAATATAGAGATAGCTTTAAAACAACAACAACAACAAAACATTCTTACCATCTATATTGTCTTGTTGGACATATTTTTCCCACTTGTTTTACATGTACACTACAGGAATAAATAAATAAATTAAAAACGTAGGGGGAAAAGCCTTGATAGCTATCACAGTTTTGTTTCTCAGATGAAATATCTTTCATCACTGTCTGTATGTTTGATCATCTCGTCTAGCCTGAATAATAGTGTTATGGTGTGTCCACACCAAAAGCCAATGTAATTATTTGCGCAAGTAGATTACATGTAAAGTCAACGCAAAGACATGAATCGACACAAATTAGGCAACACGTTTGCTGCAAAACGCATCTTCCACGCAGGTTGAAAAATTTCAATTCAAGCAGGAAATTTGCATGACGCATTGTCGTGCAAGCTGATCAGCGAAGGGCTTAGTGACACGTCCGGTTTGACATGTACAGTCGAATCAGAAAATGGAGGAGAGCACTATTATGTTTCTATTCGTGCGGTATTCGAGTAAGGTAGTGCTAATATTTGAATCAAAAACATCCCGCGAGTAATCTAGAGTGATTAACGTGATGTGAATATTCACTTCAAAAAACATCCTGTGAGTAATCTAGGGTGAGTAATGTGATGCGAATATTTGCTTCAAAAAACTTCCCGCGACTAATCTAGACCAAGTAAGGCGTTGCGTATATGCTCATTTAAAATCGTCCCTCGAGTAATCTAGAGTGAGCAACACAATGAGAATACTCGCTTCGAACATCCTCGAACGTCCTAGAGTAATCTAGAGCGATTAAGGAATATTCACTTTAAAAAACATCCCACAAGTAATGTGATGCGAATATTTGCTTCGAAAAACATTCTGCGAGTAATCTAGAGTAACATGATGTGAATATTGGCTTCAAAAACATCTCACGAGCAGTCTAGAGCAAGTAACACAATGTGAATATTCGCTTCGAAAAACATTTCGTGAGTAATCTAGTTAGTAACTGAATGTGAATATTCGCTTTCGAAAAACATCCTGCAAGTAATCTAGAGTGAGTAACGTGATGAATATTCACTTTGAAAAATATCCCATGAGTAATGTAGAGCAAGTAACATGATGTGAATATTGGCTTCATAAAAACTTCCAGCGAGTAATCTGGAGCGAGTTGCGTAATGCGAATATTCACTTCGAAAAACATCCTGTGAGTAATCTAGAATGAGCAATGTGATGTGAATATTTGCTTCAAAAAACATCCTGCAAGAAAAGTGATGTGAATATTCACTTTGAAAAAC
Organism: Cirrhinus mrigala; assembly: GCA_036247105.1. NCBI lineage: Eukaryota > Metazoa > Chordata > Actinopteri > Cypriniformes > Cyprinidae > Cirrhinus > Cirrhinus mrigala. Next base: position 21,431,371 of record CM070010.1, read on the forward strand.
ATCCTGTGAGTAATCTAGACAGAGCAAGGCGGTGCAAATATGCGCATCGAAAATCATCCCATGAGTAATCTAAAGTGAATGACACAATGTGAATATTCACTTCAAACATCCTGTGAATAATCTAGAGTGAGTAAGGCGGTGTGAATATTTGCTTTGAAAAACATCCCACGAGTAATATTTGCTGTGCAAAACATTCCGCGAGTAATCTAGAGTATTATGCGAATATTCAATCTGAAAATCATCTCTTGAGTAATCTAGAGTGAGTAACATGCTGTGAACATTGGCTTCGAAAAAAAACATTCCCGCGAGTAATCTTGTGAGTAACACAATGTGAATATCCACTTCAAACATCCTGTGAGTAATCTAGACCGAGTAAGGCAGTGTCAATATTCGCTTCGAAAAACATCCCACGAGTAATCTAGAGTGAGTTACGTGATGCGAATATTTGCAAAACATTCTGCAAGTAATCTAGAGTGAGTAATATGATGGAAATATTAATTCAGAAAAACATCCTGTGTGTAATCTAGAGTGAGTAATGTGATGGAAATATTCACTCCGAAAAACATCCCGTGTGTAATCTAGAGTGAGTAATGTGATGTGAATATTCGCTTCCAAAAATATCCTGTGAGTGATCTAGATCAAGTAAGGCGGTGCGAATATGCACATCAGAAATCATCCCTCGAGTGATCTAGAGTGAGTAACATGATGTGAATATTTGTTATGAACATCCCGTGAGTAATGTAGAGTAATGCGATGCTCATATTCGATTAAAAAAACATCCCATGAGTAATCTCGAGCGAGTAACGCGATGCTTTTATTCGCTTCTAAAAACATCACGTAATCTAGAGTGAGTAATGTGATGCAAGTATTTGGTGTGTATTTTGGTGCGCACAAATCTTTAGAGTTAAAGTTAACAGTGGAATTTGTGGTTAAAAAAAAAAATCATTGCCCATAATGCTGTACAGAAAATTCCTCCAATCAGTCGTAACAAGCAAAATGCACCAAAAATTGCTGTTTAGCTCCGCCCATTCCCATGAAATCCAATGACAGAAATCAGTGGAAAAAGTCATTCCAGAACCAACCCTGCTAAAAAAAGGGGACGGGCACTGTTGTACTCTATAATGTGACTTTGGGGCGGCGCAATCTGTGTCTGACCAATGGCAGACAGGGGTGTCTGCCAAAACCTGTTTGAAAACATTTCATTAGTTTAACATTCCATACAGTGCTAGTAATGTTGTAGAAATCACACATTTCACCTTTATAGCAACCAGAGAACAATAACCTAATATTAACGGTTCGAAAATGGAATTCTTGAGGGAGCTACGATTTGATGTTGGGGGTAGGAAAAGATGAAAAAAAAATGTAAGTTGGAGAAGAAACCGATGTGACAGTTCAGGAGGCAGAGATCGTGGAAGAGATAAAGGAAAATCAGGGATAAAGAGACAGACAGAGAAAGGGGTAAGACGCGAATGAAGGAGATTTCCTATTCCGTCAGACAGACCGTAGCTCATTCATTATTTTGTGGAAGCAATTACCACAGCCACCTGCTTTATCTGTAGCGCTCATTGTTTCCAGAGCTGTCTGAGCCCTCTCTCTCTCTCTCTCTCTCTCTCTCTCTCTCTCTCTCTCTCTCGTTCAGTAATGGTGGCTCAGCTCGCTTTGATTAAAGAACTCCATTTCAGCGTGTTAATAATGAATAGAACACACACACACACACAGGTTGTGTACCACGTGCCCCGTCTCGCGATCCTGCTTTAACGAGGTTGAGAAACCATATCCCAGATGTATTTGTGGTCGTCATTTCATGTTATATTTGTATGGCTCTTAAATTTAATAATCAACAACTGCTGCACGAGCCTGCTGATAAGTGCAGCTTGTCCAAAAAAATATGCAATTACAATGTTGATACGGCTAAAGCGGAGGCACCCGGCATTAATATAGGAACTTTAGAAGTAATTTCATCAGCTGAACAAACAATCACTGAAGCGAATCCACTTCTTGATGGCGTTTATTTTTGTCTTGACCAGCACATAATTAATACGGAAGCAATAAATATGATAAATAAGAAATTTTGTTTTTAAAAAAAAGCCACTAGTAGTTATTGAACTGTATTAAGATTATACTGAGAATCATTTAATTCTGTTATTAATAAGGTAACATTTTCTGACAGAAATAGAATATTTAATTAGGAAAAAAAATGTAGGGTGAGATTTGATTGAGAATTCAGTTAATGGATTTATCATCAGAAATTGATTGGATGGTAAAAAGTGGGTGTTTAATTTCCATGCGCTGTAAAAAGTGAAATTGAGGAGCTTATTCTCTGCAAGATCTGATCTTCTAGAATCACTTTCATTGGTATAATGTATTCATAATGTACTAATTCAGTGATATTGAATTATAATAACTTCTAATAACCCAGTTTATTTATATATAACAGCACTTTTTTGTGGCTGCGTCACAAAACATTTATTTATTTATTTTTAACTGGATGACCTTGTTTCTGCTGAACAGTTATAAGATGAATGATTTTCCTCCTCCTATATCTTAAAAGCAAGGTTAAGGCCCACAGGAAAACATCCAGAAAATATGTTTATCCAAATCCAAGTTATTGGCTTTCAGTCAGTCTTTCCTCTGAGTTAAAAGATAAACAATAGTGCAGCTCCAGAGTAATTTTAGTATTATTTCTATACTTTTATACTATTTATTAATGTTTCCAATTAGCTTTTTATTTTTTGATATATATTTTTTATACTTTCAGTTTGCTTTTAATGTACTATTTAGTACAAATTAGTAATTTACGCTTTTAATTTTATTAATTTTGTTAGTATTTTTATTTAGATTTATTTTTATTTGAGTTTTAGTACTTCAGCTTAAAGAAAACTTTTTTTGTTATTAGATAACCTGCCAACAAACACATATGCCTTTGTTTTCAAGATTTAATAATGTTTAAAAAGATCTATTAACATCCAAAGTTTCTTTATGCAACAAAGTTGCTAATGAAGTTATATCAAAAACAAATTACAGCAATTAGTTAAAATGGCAAAAATGTACTGTTCTTAACAAGTATGTTTGTGTAATTGTCATTTTGAAATATCTAAAAATAATTTAAACTGAAGAATCTTACTGCACTGACAAAATACACATTTTAAGATGAAATCTTCAAAACAGATTTTAATATTTTACAGTGTTACTCCTCAAGTAAATTAGTCTTCTTTAAAGGTTTTTCAACTAATTAAAAATTAAAAGTCATTTTTGCAGTGCACACACTTGATATTTGTAAATAATTGGTATTTTATTTCAGACGGATGGAGGAATGTGTCGTCTATCGTTGTTGTTTTTAAAACTATACTTGATGTTGACATTATTCTGCCTCATGGTTTCTTTCTGGTTCAAGCCCGGTTCAGGTTTTTTGGAGCTGCTTCAGAGCCAGATAGGACACTAGAATAAGGATCTAATTTGGTTGTGTCTGTTAAATGGTGACTGTTATCTCTGTTACACAAGGGGGTTGAAATATAGACAGACCCTTCTGAAGTTATCATTCTGTTGGCGATGAGTATAACGCACATGGACAATGTAGTGTGTGTGTGTGTGTGTGTGAGAGAGAGAGTGTGTGTTTTAGAGGGAGATGTGGACTGTGTGCTTCTGCTGTGGCTCTTCAAAGCAGCTGAAGAGGTAATTTGGCTTTACAGGGGTCCAGATTAAAACTGATTATGGTCATTTGATGAATTGCTCCAAATTATAGACTTGGACACGACAGCCGCAAATGTGCACAATTAAAAACGGAGAGAATGAGAAATCCCTCTCTCTTTTTTCTTCCCTCTTCCCTTCACTCACATGCTCTTATACTCATTATTTATTTATCTTATTCTGACCTTTTTTTTTTTCTTATTCCTTTTTTTCCTGAGTTGAACTCTTCCACTGTCTAGTTTTCTCTTATTCTTTTTCGCCTGATGTACTCTCCTTTATGTTTTTTTTTTTTTTTTGGTCCGTGTTGTAGAGTTTCTAAGTTCAGCTTGAACTCTGTTAGTCAGAATGTCACTTCATTGTAAAGACTTAATGCGTCTGTAGCAGGTTTTGTAGTAAATATATACAATTTAAAATAAAATTTAATTTGAAATTAATTTAATTTAATTTAGGGTTTGAGGATTTGTGGGTCTTCACATTTTGTATTTTTAAAATTATCCTGCATGTATCACATGGACTTGTGTTTTCTTTTAGTTTGCCGTTTTCCTGTATTCTGTTCTGATTTAGTTCCTGTGTGCCCATATTTGGTTATGTTCCTGGTCTCATTTAGTCATTAATAGTTAACCACCTTCACCTGTGTTTTCCTCATTTACCCGTGTGAAGTCACCCTTTGTCAGAAGTTTAGTCGCCGGTTATTGTACATGGTTACCCTATGTGTGTGGATGTTTCCTTCATCATTCCTTATGGATTTATTAATACAATTAATATTACTGTCTTTGTCCTGCACCCTCTGTCTTCAGTCCATGAATGTTTGCAGACTGTGAAATATTTGATATTTTTAAAATACAAAAAAAGAGTGTTGGCGCCAATAGCCTTGTGGGCAGTGTGCTGATATATGGTGCAGTTGTGCCTTGGGTGTCCCAAGTTCGAATCCTGCCTCTTGGACCTTTCCTGATCCCACCCCCCTTTCTCTCTCACATTCACTTCTCATCTCAACTCAACTGTCTTGTAAAAGAAAAATAGAAAAAAAGCCCTATATATATATTATATATATATATTATATATATATATATATATATATATTATATATATATATATATATATATATATACTTACAAAACATTTAATGTTTTAAAATGTTTTAAAGTTTTGAAGTCGCTTATGCTGCATTTTATTTTACCAAAAATAGTAAATATTTAGAAATATTATTATAATTTACAGAAATGCTTTGCTGTTTAATATTTTTAAAAAATAAAATTATTTCTGTGATGACAAAGCTGTATTTTCAGCATCATTACTTCAGTCTTCAGTGTCACATGATCCTTCAGAAATAATTCTAATATGCCAGTTTGGTGAAAAAAAAGCATTTAAATGATGTAGTTATCATTTAGAGCCGTGCTAACCAGCCAATGCAGTGATGTAGCTAAAATCATTTGCATATTTGTGTTAAGTAGAATTTTTTTTTTTTCAAACTTCAATAAACCACACTTGGGTTCTCAACTTCATCACATCTAACATGAGCATAAGTGCGTCTGGTTCATTCATTGTGCCACACATCTAAAGCTCACAGCTGAATTTCTTTTATGAAAGACACTCTGTCCTGTTGTGTGTGACTCAATCCTGATTTTAATGGGGCCTGCGGCTACTGTGTTTGAGTGAATTCCATTTCGACACCTTTCATGCGCACACTTTTAACTTCCGCCCACTGTCTAGCATTTCAGAACTAAGCTCTACACGCTCTTTTTTTTCTGTTTCTGTCTCCTGCTCTTGTTCTTCAGGTTGTGGTCTTGACCTAGCTTGCTCTGAGGGTTTTATAGGACTCAATGTTTGGATCACATGGTTGTCAGAGGTTACCGTGCCGGGTCATGATGAAAGAAGGTGCCACCAGTAACCCCAGTGTTACCTTTTAATACCCTCTCTGGGTCTTTCTGTTGAGCTAACGGTTTTGTAAGGGGCTGGAAGTCACAACCGGGTCTAAAACAACTAGAAAAGACAACATGTCACAACTTGAAGGCTGATGTGTGAGTTTGTATATGTGGGTTTTCTTAGCTCTATTTGGGGACAAAATGTCCTTGTGCTTTCAATGGATCTTTTCAATGACTGAAAAAATGTATCCAACTAGGCAAATATTAGCTTAAAGAACTTTTCATTTCTTACAAAATCACTTCATAATGTAGTCTGAATTATGTTATGTTGTGAGCATTAATTACTTTGAAATTGTTACATATAATAGTATAACTGAAGCTGTGGATGAAAACAGTCAAACCAGTTAACCATGGTTTTGATACAGTAACCATAGTTTAACCATGGTATTTGTATTAAAACTGTGGTTACTAAAGGAAAACCATGGTTAATTTTTGTATAAAGGTTACCTTACACAGTCAGAATTGTGCATTTTCTTGTTTAAAAATATAAACCAATAAATTGTACAAAATGTTTACGACTTTTATCAACACATTCAGAACAGTTGTTTTTTTCTTTTGTTTTTTTTTTTACATAAATCACTGTTTTTGTTTTGTTTTGTTTTGTTTTACTTTTTTTTCTGCAAAATCAGCTGGGGATAGCCTTTTTTTTTTTTTTGGCTAAATCAGATGAGTTTTAAGTAACATTGTTTGCTAAATCAACTGGTTTTGTTAACAGCTGGTTTTCACTAAATGAACTGGTTTCAACTGTTTTTATTGTTGTTGCTAGCCATTCTTCCTAAATTGGCTGGCTTTAGCTGGGCTTTATTTTTTTAAATCAACAGTTTTTAGGTAGTTATTAGCTGTTTTTTTTTTTTTTTTTCTATTAAATGAACTGATTTTAACTTGTTTTTGAATATTTTTAGCTGCTTTTCACTAAATTACCTGGCCGTAGCTGGTTTTTAGCTTTTGTTGTTGTTCTGTTTTGTTTTTGTTTTTGTTTTTGTTAAATCAGCTTGTTTTAGGTGCTTTTTAGCTGTTTTTGTTAAATCAACTGGTTGTAACTGCTTTTAGCTTTTTTTTTTTTTTTTTTTTTTCCTGAATCAACTTTGTTTTTAAGTAATTTTGTTTGCTAAATCAGCTGGTTTTCACTAATTGAAAGCTTTTTTTTTTTTTTTTTTTTTGCCATGTTTTTAAATCATCTGGTTTTACTGGGGTGGGGTTTGTTGTTGTTGTTGTTGTTTTTCTAAATCTACTGCTTTTAGCTAGTTATTAGCTGTGGTTTTTTTTTTTTTTGTTGTTGTTGTTAAATTAACTGGCTATATCTTGTTTTTTACCTGTTTTTCATTAAGTTAACTGGTCGTAGCTGGTTTGTAGCTTTTGTTGCAGTTGTTGTTTTGCCAAATCAACTGGTTTAGCTGTTTTTTTTTTAGCTGTTTATCTATCTATCTGCCTATCTAGCTAGCTAGCTGGCTTTTACAAATACTAAAACTTAACTAAAACTTAAAACTATAACTATTTCTAGTTTTCTTAACTATTTCTATTTAACTATTACTAACTGAATACCTTTAAATCTTAAGCTTTTAAAAATACTTTCTACCTTGGCGTTTTCAAGCTAACTTAAAGTTTGTCTATAAAATGTTTTATCTTACTTTTTATGAGTTGAATAATGTCTGCAACAAACTCTACTGCAGCAAACTCACAATATTTATAAAAATTAATAGGAAAACCATAATAAACAGCAATGTGTGTTATATATGGCTTTATTGTAATATTTTAATACTCTAGGATGTCCACGTAATAATAAGTAAGGAAACATTTAATTGAATTTTTCAACTAGTTTCCTGAATGTTTTAACTAGTTTAGTTTATTTAAACTGTTCAAAATAATGTAAATTAGCAGGACGTCCCATCACTAGTCTTATAATAAACTGAAACAAACAGACCAATAAAGCAGAAATCTATTCTTTATTCTAAAAATGCTAAATGTTTTGCTAAATGGGGTTGGTTTAAGGTTAAGCTGTATTCATTATGATCAGCTTCATATAAAAACAATAGAAGTGGCATGTCCCCATTTAGATAGCTAAGTAACCGCTTGTGTATGTGTGGGCCTGCTCTGAGAACCAAATCCGTTGTTTTATGTAACAGATATCCCTTTATAGATTCCATCATTAAACCGTCTGGATTACATAAGGAGTAGCTTTTTCTTCGGCCCTCTGTGCTTGCTGATAAACTAGGTTGTTTGGTGGGACAGAGTTTGCCAAGCCTGTTATCGCCACTCTAGTACAAGCGCCAGGAAGGAGGCATACCAACGGAGACAGTTGCCATGGTAACACTGCTACTGGTGGCAGCCGTGGGATGTAGAGGACATTAGAAGAGAGAGAGAGAGAGAGAGAGAAAGGGGGCTGGTGGAAGAGTTTCAAACAGTACGCACAGAAATATACCTTGAATTAGAAAATGTAGATAGGTAGAAAATGGAAATATACCTTGAATTAGAAAAGGTTACAAACAAACGTAAATGTAAAATACACACTGTTCTGAAAATGTAGCCACAAATTGGCAATGTTATATGTGTTTGCAAGAGACTAGGGTGAGCGAATCACTTCTTAAACTCTGTGAGATCTATCTATCTATCTGTCTATCTATCTACACTGTAAAAAAACGTTTTCAACTTAAAAAAGTATGTGTTCATGCTGCCTTAATTTTTTATTTAGTCAACATGAAATGTTAAGTTGAACTACATGAAAACGTGGATATTTGAGTTGAGCAAACTTAAAATTTTAAGGCAGCATGAACACTTACTTTTTTAAGTTAAAAACAACTTTTTACAGTTGTTTTTTATGATCTTTCTATCTACACTGACCAAAATTATAAACCCAATACTTTTGTTTTTGCCCCCATTTTTCATGATCTAAGATCTAAGACTTTTCTATGTACACAAAAGGCCTATTTCTCTCAAATATTGTTCACAAATCTGTTTAAATCTGTGTTAGTGAGCACTTCTCCTTTGCAGAGATAATCCATCCACCTCACAGGTGTGGCATATCAAGATACTGATTAGACTGCATGATTATTGCACAGGTCATTCTAAAATGTGCAGTTTTACTGTATTGGGGGGGTCCAAAATCAGTCGGTTTCTGGTGTGATCACCATTTGCCTCACGCAGTGCAACACATCTCCTTCGCATAGAGTTGATCAGGTCGTTGAATGTGGCCTGTGGAATGTTGGTCCACTCCTCGTCAATGGCTGTGCGAAGTTGCTGGATATTGGCAGGAACTGGAACACGCTGTCGTATACGCCGATCCAGAGCATCCCAAACATGCTCAATGGGTGACATGTCCAGTGAGTATCCTGGCCATGCAAGAACTGGGATGTTTTCAGCTTCCAGGAATTGTGTACAGATCCTTGCAACAGGGGGCCATGCATTATCATGCTGCAACATGAGGTGATGGTCGTGGATGAATGGCACAACAGTGGGCCTCAGGATCTCGTCACGGTGTCACTGTGCATTCAAAATGCACCTGTGTTCGCTGTCCATAACATACGCCTGCCCATACCATAACCCCACCGCCACTATGGTCTACTCCACAACGTTGACATCAGCAAACCGCTCACCCACACGACGCCATACATGCTGTCTGCCATCTGCCCTGTACAGTGAAAACCGGGATTCATCAGTGAAGAGAACACCTCTCCAAAGTGCCAGACACCATCGAATGTGAGCATTTGCCCACTCAAGTTGGTTACGACAACAAACTGCAATCAGGTCGAGACGAGCATGCAGATGAGCTTCCCTGAGACAGTTTCTGACAGTTTGTGCAGAAATTCTTTGGTTATGCAAACCGATTGTTGCAGCAGCTGTCCGGGTGTCTGGTCTCAGACGATCTTGGAGGTGAAGATGCTGGATATGGAGGTCCTGGGCTGGTGTGGTTACACGTGGTTTGCGGTTGTGAGGCCGGTCGGATGTACTTTCAGATTCTCTGAAACGAATTTGGAGACGGCTTATGGTAGAGAAATTAAAAATATTCAATTCACGGGCAACAGATCTGGTGGACATTCCTGCAGTCAGCATGCCAATTGCATGCTCTCTCAAAACTTGCGACATCTGTGGCATTGTGCTGTGTGATAAAACTGCACATTTTAGAGTGGCCTTTTATTGTGGCCAGCATAAGGCACATCTGTGCAATAATCATGCTGTCTAATCAGCATCTTGATATGCCACACCTGTGAGGTGGATGGATTATCTCTGCAAAGGAGAAGTGCTCACTAACACAGATTTAGACAGATTTGTGAACAATATTTGAGAGAAATAGGCCTTTTGTGTATGCAGAAAAAGTCTTAGATCTTTGAGTTCAGCTCATGAAAAATGGGGGCAAAAACAAAAGTGTTGCATTTATAATTTTGGTCAGTGTATCTGCCTATCCATATATCTATCTATCTACACTGTAAAATAAAAGTTGTTTCAACTTGAAAAAGTAAGTCTTTGTGCTGCCTTAAAATTTTTTATTTAGTCAACATGAAATGTTAAGTTGAACTACATGAAAACGTGGATATTTGAGTTGAGTAAACTTAACATTTTAAAGCAGCGCGAACACTTACTTTTTTTAAGTTGAAAATCTGTCTGTCTACCTATCTATCTTTTTCTAAGTTGTTTTAATATGTGAAAAAGAAAAGAAAAAAAAAACATATATAGATGTCAAACCAAGCAATTGTGATTAAAAATCAAAATGATTAAAAATCAATTAACTTTTTAGTAGAATGATTGACAGCTATAATTATATTCCAGTCTAACTACACCTCTGACCACTATAACAAAAATATATTTATATGTACGGTTATGTATTATGTCTCACTGCTATTGGTAATTATAAGGTTTTATATTTATTGGTTTACACCTCTAAAGAACTCCAAATAACAGCCTTTTGTATAATAGTAGAGATGTCAACTAAACAAGAATATGTGGTGACCCACTTGTCACCAATAACAAAGTACTAGATATCTATTCAATAACAAACATAAGTAGTTTTCCTCACACAAACACACACAGAGGGCACTGATATAAGCATTAATACGGCCCAAATCTGCTGACAACCCATAATTCTCCTACTTCAGTATGGCACTGTGCAAACACGTCTGATGTTTACATCTGATTATAGTTATCTTACTATCAAAATCAATGAACGCTGGAGGTGAGGAAAGATCACATACGTGCGTGTGTGTGTGTGTGTGTGTGTGTGTGTGTGTGTGTGTGTGTGAGAGAGAGAGAGAGAGAGAGAGAGAGAGATTGAATATATCCTCTGATTATTCTGTGTAGCTGAGTGTCAAAGAAAGTACTTATAAGACAATCAAAATCCGCAAATGCAGAAAATAGTCTTGACGCTTCCTAGGCCAATATTTCAAAGATATTTCAAGTAGCTAAAAATAAATGTGGCAATACGACAGCAACAAATCAACCTTAAACGCTATTAACATTCAAAGTCTGAAAACAAAAAGAGATCAATAGGAAAGAAGAAAAAAACAACTGTCCAATTTTTTATTTTTTATTTTTTTATTTTTTTTTCTTTCAGAACCACTGAAGATATGACATAAAATCAGGGAAAACGATAAGATGTGAACGTAATGCCAGACTTGAACCCACATTTTCTTACTACCAAGCCACGACTCCACTGTGTCTTAAAAATATGTTTTGAAGCAGACAAACACATTTATTTGCACATATATAGTGCCAAGATGAGTGCTTTATCTTTTATCCTGTTTCGTTTGTTTGTTTGCTGATGTGGTTTTCAATTTAAAAGTTTTGGCTTGGTTTTGTTTATGTTACAATAACTGTTAAGGTGGGATGAAAATAGAAACTTCATCTTTGGTGTTCAAGGGCTTGGGGATGCAGTAGTAGTTCTCCAATACAGGAAGGAAGGTGGTATTATAGTCACTGGATATGATCAAAAGTTATTTTTTGACAATCCAGTTCAAAAGACCAGTGGGTTGCCTGGGAAGTTGCCTCACTGGCTCTCTTAATGGTGTGGTTATAGCATCTACCAGCAGGGGTTAACTGCTGAAGCTAATCAGCCAAACTTCGATCTCACTGGATTATATGGCCTTTGTCTTCAAGGTGCAGACCACCTAGGTATAGAGAGTATTTTTTCAGCTATCCTTTCATATCATCATACCACATGTGAAAGAGGACATGATACAGAGTGGAAACTGGGCACAATCACTGCTAATAACCTGCCAACCAGAGAAGCTTATACAAGTTTCTTGTTGTCAGGCTGCATTAGCCGAGGCCCCCAGATAGTGGTTCTGATGATGTGAGGTGGCACCTCTTTTGGGATGGCAGTAATTCCAGACATGTGGAACTCTTCCAGTACCTTTCAAAATCAAGAGAGTGGTTTCTGGCTTCTGATGTCCAGCTATTTCAGTCTTCCAGTTTTCTTGTTACCACCAGTCTGTGCACTCCTGCTACATGTCAGGGCGTCTGTTTGATACTGGCTCTTGGAGTTTTGCTGATGTCACATACTAGATCTAGTGACCCGTGAAGAGATCTGCAGGAAAATATCATTGAATTGGTCTTTTAGCTATTTCAGCTTTTTTTAAGAGAGGATGAGAGCTGTTCCACTACCTAAATGTTTACCTAGGCCTTCATTGGCTGGCTAATGGAGTGGATAGGTTGTAGATAGCTCAGTCCATTTCTTTCTTAGCTTGTTTGGCAGCCTTGGGGTCTCAGCAAGAGTCTAAGAGCCTAAAAAAGAGAGAATTCTGAATCAGTAATAAGAATAAGCATCAGGACCCATAGAAGGCCATTTCTTGATTTTCAGAAAGGGCATAACCTACTTGATTTACCCCATGATGTCCCAAACATGCTCAGCCATTGATCAATAGGGTGGAGGATATTGCCTCTTTAGCACTGAAGACCTTTCAGAGACCACTGAACAAGGTGAATCCTGTGGAGATCCTCAGGCATCTCTCGAATCCCAAACAGGATGTGGGCGCAGGAATTCTGAGTCTGTCTCAACCCAGAGGACATTCTGATTTGACATTCGTAAGACCATATGTGACCCTGAACCACAAAACCAGTCATAACGGACACGGGTATATTTGTAGCAATAGCCAACAACACATTGTATGGGTCAAAATTATCGATTTTTGCTTTACGCCAGAAATCATTAGGATATTAAGATCATGTTCCATGAAGATATTTTGTAAATTTCCTGCCGTAAATATATCAAAACCTAATATTGGATTAGTAATATGCATTGCTAAGAACTTACTTTGGACAACTTCAAAGGTGATTTTCTCAATATTTTTGCACCCTCAGATTCCAGATTTTCAAATGGTTGTATCTCGGCCAAATATTGTCCATTCCTTACAAAACAAACATTAATGGAAATCTTTTTAAAAATGTACCTTTATGACTGTATTGTGGTCCACAGTCACATATATGGTGGTGGTATAGGTGTGTAGAATTTTGTACCCCAGTGGTCTGGAAGAAGACACATGCACAAGCTGTGTTTCCACTGTCAGAGGCCGTGTTAGTGAGTGCTAGGGCCAATCGCATTTCCATTGTCACCTCTGGGGCTTGATCGTGCTGTGTCGGGGCTTCCTCAGGGCCAGCAGCCAGGGATTTTCAGCCGCCAAATACTTTGGTCCAAAGCGGGCCAAGTGGGGTTAAAGGAGTAGTCATGAACAAAGGCAGAGTATATCGGAGTTTACGGAGTTCTCATGTTTTCATATCAAGTTACCAATATGTAAAACAATTTTAATGCCACGTTTTTATGGCAAATCCAATTTTCTGTCTGTCAGCTCCCTTTGTTGTTTTGGCTGAAAGGATAACAGTAAAGAGAAATGGGAGACAGTGCTCAAACCTCCTCAGCTTACATGCACTCCACAGATAAATGCTCATTCTTTCTAAAGAAATTTGACTGAAACATTGAGGGTTTATCTGTATTTTTCTGCTGTGTTATACGTGTATGCAGTTGGACTTAATAGCGCTAATGATAGCTGTTTTGTGCATTTCTGTCATCACGAATAAACAAAGCAGCTACGACTGAAGTATGTGTTAGAGATGCACAAAAATTTGGGCCGCTGAAAATTATCAACCAAAAGTGGCTTTTTTTAAATTTTTGATGGAAAGAGCAAAATGACAAAAAAAAAAAAAAAAAAAGCCGAAAATATATGGCATGCCACAGCGCCCAGCAGTCTTCACCGCTCTAGTCGTTGTTACTGTGTGGTGTGCTGCTCCACTCAATGTTCCACTGTTGAATGTGTGTTGAATATAGTACAATATTGTTTCAGTGTGGGTTTTAGAGTAGCACTGGTCCAACAGTGGAAACATGGCTTGAATTTGGGCTCCCAACTGGAGGTACAAGGCCATTGGTTCCGCCTGGCTCGCACTGGCAGTTGTGCCCCTTCATCTCCCCGCCTCCGTAACGTGATTTCTACCAAACTTGATTTCTACTGAGGGGGGACCGGGACACAATTTCTACTAATTTCTTCCATGGGGGACATAACGGAATTCTTGCAAAGGGGACAAAAGTTCCACCACAACCCCCTGGAATGCGATTTCTCCTGAGGCCTCCTCTATAATGCAAATACCTTTTCAGTTTGTATGGGCTGGTGACGACTCTTGTCAGTATCCACTCTTGTGGTCCTACAAAGTTCTGCAGTTTCCACAACATTCCAATCATGTCTCAGCATTACACTTGGCTGTGACAAAGGTGTAATGCATCACACCATCTATCAGGATTGATTTGTGACACTTGGTGGACTTGCAGCCAGCCACCTAACAATCTATACCAACATCCAGGCCGCTTAAGGGCCACCTAATAAACAGTAGTGGCACCAGGACCTTGGTAGTTTCCAAGGGACAGATCATTTGCAGATTTCACAGCTTTCAAATCTTGTATCCTGTCGACCATAGTGTCCATGATATGATGGCAAATCAGGGTATATCAGTGGTCCAAATCAGTCTTACAGCTAGAGACTCTTACTTGATACGACATAACAATGAAAAAACTCTCAAATGTCAGCAATCTGGTATGGATATACAGTTTTATGTGAACTTAGGAAACCCCTTGCAGAATCTGTGAAAATGTAAAAAAAAAATTGTAACAAAATAAGTGAGATCATACAAAATGCAAGAGATGTTTAAATATAGTCCACAAGACAAAAAAAAAAAAAAAAGCTGAAATTATTAAAATAACCCCCTTCAAAAGTTTGGGAACCCTTGGTTCTTAATACTGTGTGTGGTTACCTGGATAATCTTGTTTTTTGTTTTGTGATGGCCATTCATGAGTCCCTTGTTTGTTCTGAACAGTTAAACTGAGCACTGTTCTTCAGAAAAATCCTCCAGGGCCTGCAGATTCTTCAGTTCTCCAACATCTTTTGCATATTTGAACCTTTTCCAGCAGTGACTGTATGTTTTAGAGATTCATCTTTTCACACTGAGGATAACTGAGGGACTCAAAACTATTAAAAAAGGTTCAAACATTCACTGATACTCCAGAAGGAAACACAATGCATTAAGAGCTGGGTGTAAAAACTTTTTAACAGGATGAAGATGCACAATTTTTCCTTATTTTGTTGAAATATCTTTTTCTTTCTTTCTTTTTTTTCATTTAGTACTGCCCTTTGGAAGCAACAGAAGATACTTTCATGTTTCCTGGAAGACAAATAAAGTACAATTTACCTTGATCTTCAAATTCTAAAAGTTTTCATCCCCCGGCTCTTAATGCATTGTGTTTCCTTCTGTAGCATCAGTGAATTTTTGGACATGTTTGTTTTAATAGTTGTGTTTGAGTCCCTCAATTATCCTCAGTGTGAAAGATGGATCACAAAACCATACAGTCACGGCTGGAAAGGGTTCAAATATGCAAAAGATGCTCGAAAACTGAAGAATCTGCAGGGCCTGGAGGATTTTTCTGATCATCCAGATCATCCAGGTAACCACACACAGTATTAAGAACCAAGGGTTCCCAAACTTTTGAAGGGGGTTGTTTTAATAATTTCAGCTATTTTTTGGTCTTGTGGACTATATGTAAACATCTCTTATGTAAAATATCTTACTTAGGACAGTACTAAATAAAAAATAGCATGCATTTTGTATGATCTCTCTTATTTTGTTAAAATTATTCACGTTTTCACAGATTCTGCAAGGGGTTCCCAAATTTACACATAAAACTGTATATCCTGTCTGATGAATTTCTTGTTTCTTGTTGATTCTAATGTTATTTACTCACAATCTGCGAAATTATTAAAGGTCAATATTGTAAAAGTTGATTCTTAGTACTAAAACAAGGATCAAGCAACATGTTTGAGACACCTACCTATGACTTATAGACCTGTGAACATATTAAATGGTTTGATCTTGTGTCGGGAAATGGGTTTATGTTCTTTGTGTCAACAACCAATATACAATTCAAAGCTAATATACTGTATTTGGTCAAAACTTTTGATCTGTCTTTAACCCCCAAGACATTTTTGGATTCATCCACTCTAAAGCCTTGACAGTTGACCTTTCTGTGGTCCCTTGCTGAAAAGATGTCTTGAAATTTAAATTGGACATCTTGTCTGCCTTTCCTGCCTGTTCTGACTGAGATACTAACACCAGTGGGACTGTCTCTGTTATTCTGTAGTTTGTGTAAAGTAAGGTAGGACATCATTGATTGTCCATCATATATAAAAGATGGTTTATAATGTTGAACATCCTGGTGGATGACACCAAGAGCCTCAATAAAACATGAGGTCCCAGCAGGCAGATGAAAAATTCATACGGGAGAAAGAGAAAAGCAAAAGAATGAAAGAAATAAAAAATTCTATAACATTATTGTTGAATATTTGCATTAAAAATATTCGGTTTGCACCTGTACTGTCAAAAACATTGCATTTCTTTCCAATGCTTTTCACCTCTTTTCATAGTGTGATCATTTATGTGTGCGTGAGAGAGCGAGACCGGGGCAGACGAAGGTGCCGAGATAAGTTATCAGACACACTCACATCCTCTAATTACCTTTTAATAGACAACCATTAAAGATTTCTATCATGAACCGTAATTAACCTGGGTCCACTCACATGCCACTCACTTTTATCTCGTTGTATGTGTGTCTGTTGGAATCTCCCAGAGAAAAACTCTAGAATTTTGAAAAGTTTAAAGTGATTATCTGATTTACAACTTGTCAAGTGATAACCTCAGAAATGAAGCAGGTGTGCGGGGCATAAAATTAGGATCTCGGGCCGTAGACGTTCTCTTAACTGCTCTGTCAAATCATTATATTAACATGTAACTTATTAAACAGTTTTGCTGTTTTAACAGTTTCACTGGCCAATAAAAAAAAGCCTGACCAGCCTCTGCCTAGATCAGAGTATGTGAGTGATGTTGAATGGAAGCCGAGAAATGAAACACAATGTTAATCCACTTTATACAACAGTTATTTCTGGATGTCAAATCTGATTGGCTGAGAGGAGTGTGATATTCTAGTGATATCGAAACTCCAACCATTTCACCGTTTGTATCACTCATCCGTATTTCTCACAGCGAGTGTCATGGCAGGCACCCAAATATGCTTCAGTGTCAGACTTCAACGCCCTTTCACAGGAGTACCACAGCACATGCATGAACGCATGGTACTCTTGTGAACATGGAAGAGAAGAAATTGTTGAATAAAGTCATTATTTGTGTTGTCTTTGCACCCAAAAATAACATTTTGGATGATCCACCGATGTCACATGGACGATTTTAACGATTTCCTACCTTTCTGGGCCTAGTCTGTGTTTATTTCATCAAAAATATCTTAATTTGTGTTCCGAAGATGAACGAAGATCTTACAGGTTTGTAACGACCTGAGGGTCAGTAATTAATGACAGAATTTTTGGGTGAACCATCCCTTTAATTTAATAAATTAAAATATAGGATAACAAAGACCAGTTTGCATTATCAAGCAGCATGATTTATATATTTATTTATTTTGTTACAAAAACTAAAAGAGACTGACACTGGAGGCCTTGCACTTTCACAGTGTGTTTTTCACAGATACACTACTAAAAATGAAGGTGCTAGGATGAACCGAAAGTGCTTTTGCAGCAATGCCATAAAAGAACGTATTTATACTTTTTGTTTTTAGTGCTTTAAAGAACCTTATATGAAATTGAGTATGGAAAATAGTGTAAAGAACCTTTACTCCTCACTACAAATCTTTTGTGTAGTTCCATGTTAATGTTAAAGTCTGTTTTTCACACCAGCAAATGGGGAGCGAGCGAGAAATGGAAAATGTAAAACCCGGAGTGGAGTTCAAGTGGACTTATTACAGAATGCATTAAGAGGGGAATGGAAATTGCTATTACTCCACTCCACTCACATATCCTGGTCTAGATACGCATTCAGATGTTTCATTACTTTTGGGTCCACATTATTTCGTGACCCATTACCACATGAGCCTCAGTATCATCTCAGTAGGATAGTTCCATGCTGGCACATCTGAATAATCTGACTGCTTTTCTAACTCTTTCGCTTGTTGCTTTTAGCATAATTATTTATATAATTGAACATATCCTAAGTATGAAACCGTGGCATGTCATTTATAACTCGCTACAGATGTGACTCATGACTAACATAGCCAATTATAAGAATATGGATGGATGTTGGTCTATAGGCAAATAGTGTTGGATTACCAACCAGGCTTCTTAACTGTCTTAAACAGCAATATGTATTTAGTTTAACAGCCTTACCAGAGCTTTAAAAAGATTGTTTGTGACTATCTCATCTATACTAAGACATAGTAGTGAGAATTGTATATTCTGCTTTGTTGTCTGTGAAATAATCAGTACTTATTCCTTCTGAACAGACGTAAATTGAAGCCTGAAGCTTATTCACATTTTCCACTATTTTTCAGTTTATTCCATTCCACAACTATTTGTGGTGACAGCTGTAAGATTATTTGAATGAATTTATGTCTGTGCTGGTTTATTTTTGTGGTAGAATCTATTTCAGATAAACCTGACACTAAAAACAAACCAAACCAAAGTTAGTCACTTTACATGTCAGTCAGATTTTTTATTTATTTATTTATTTATTTTCCCTATCAGGCTGTTCTTAGCCAGAAATGGACCTTACTCATATTTCGGTCTCTCTTCTTCATTCTGTCACACACTCTCCTTTTTAACATTCATAGTCCCTCCACTTTATAATTCCTTGTAAAACTTATCAGTGACACATGAGACTAGCATAAAAGAAACTCCGTACAGATCAATTAATTATTAAGTGATTGACCTTACGCCAAATAACCGTACGACAAATCTTTGGAACACAAATTAAGATATTTTTCGTGAAATCCGGGAGCTTTCTGACCCTACATAGACAGCAAAACAACTACCATGTTCAAGGCCCAGAAAGGTAGTAAGAATATCGATAAAATAGTCCATCAGTGGTTCAACCTTAATTTTATGAAGCTATGACAGAAGAAAACAAAAAAATAATGACTTTATTCAACAATTTCTTATCTTACATGTCTTCAACGCGCGTTCACGAGTTCCATAGTGCATTTTCTCTATGCACAAAAAGTATTCTTTTAGCTACATAAAATCATAAAATTATGGTTGAACCACTGATATTTTATCAATGTCCTTACTATGTTTCTAGGCCTTAAACATGTACATTATATTGCTGTCTATGCAAGGTCAGAAAGCTCTCAGATTTCATGAGAAATATCTGAATTTATGTTCTGAAGATGAACAAAGGCTTTACGGGTTTTGAACAACATGTGAGTAATTAAAGATCATTTTTGGGTGAATTATCGCTTCAAGTTTAGGTGTTGGGTCAGGATCTGCCTAATAAACAGCCAACATGCTAGGAATATGCATACTGATAAGCAAATAGTTAATACTGAGAATTGGTGCTTAGAATAAAGTGTTACCATTTGCATTAATACACTGTGCCCAGACGTTAGGGCTGCACGCGTGCGCCCGTGCATACGTGAGTTGGCATCTTTGTTTAGCCGCTCTCTGAGAGTTAGCGTGGGTCAACCCGGTAGATTAGAACAGAGCTGGGTCAGTCTCCGACGTGGAACAATTTAGCCGTGTGAAAAATGAATTACTCTCGAAAATGAAGTGACAGACGGAGGGGAGGAGAGGTGAGGTACGAACCCCCAACACTCCAGAGAGGAGAGGGAGGCGCCAGGCCGAGCGCGACCCAGAGCAGAGAGCCGGTGTGGGGGTTGATTGAGAGGGCAGGGTCGGTCATCTTTCTGGCTGGATAATTTGGTTTTGACAGCAGCTGTTGCATAGCCCTGTCCTGCCCCTATTAAAGAGGAGAGACGGGGCTGATTATACGCACACAGGGCGCCACACACCTCCTCCGTCACTGTCACTGTTCTGCTGGTGATCATGCAGCGGTGACGCAGATGAATTTTTTGGACCTAAAAGTGAAAGCTCTCTTCATCTACTCTTCCACCATGTAACTCCAAACATGTGGAATGCAAAATGATATCTTCAGCAGAATGTTCACGCTGCTTTTTTATGTATACTGAAAGTGAATAGTTTTGAAATTATATCAGAAATCCCTCTACACTTAAAAATAAAGGTTCTTTAATGGCATCAGCGGTTTCATAAGAAACCTTTAAAGGGATAGTTCATCCAAAAATTAAAATTCTGTCATTAATTACTCACCCTCATGTTGTTTTAAACCCGTAAGACCTTCATTCATCTTTGGGGCACAAATTAAGATATTTTTGATGAAATCCGAGAGCTTTCTGACCCTGCATGGACAGCAACGCAACTACCATATTAAGGACATCGTTACAATAGTCCATGTTTCATCAGTGGCTCATCCATAATTTTATCAAGCCACGAGAATACTTTTTGTGCTCGAAGGAAACCAAAATTCTTTTCTTTAATCATTGAATCACACTCAAAATGCAGTGGCCTGCGAAAGTTTGGGAACCCCTTGCAGAATCTGTGAAAATGTGGATAATAAGTGGATAATAATGTGGATAAATAAGAGGGATCATACAAAATGCATGCTATTTTTTATTTAGTACTGTCCTGAGTAAGATATTTTACATAAAGATGTTTACATATAGCCCACAAGACAAAAAAGAAATAGCTAAAATTATTAAAATAACCCCCTTCAAAAGTTTAGGAACCCTTGGTTCTTAATACTGTCAGTGGTTACCTGGATAATCTACGACTGTTTTTTGTTTTGTTTTTTGGTGATGGTTGTTCATGAGTCCCTTGTTTATTCTGAACAGTTAATCTGAGCACTGTTCTTCAGAAAAATTCTCCAGGTTCTGCAGATTCTTCAGTTTTCCAGCATCTTTTGCATATTTGAACATTTTCCAGCAGTGACTGTATGGTTTTGAGATCCATCTTTTCACACTAAGGACAATTGAGGATTAAAAAGGTTCAAGATTCACTGATGCTTCAGAAGGAAACACGATGCATTAAGAGCCAGGGTGTGAAAACTTTTGGAATTTGAAGATCAAGGTAAATTGTACTTAATATATTTCAACAATACAAGAAAAATTTGGACATATTGTTCTGTTCAAAAGTTTTCACCCCCCCCTCCCCCCCATTAATGCATTGTGTTCTCTTCTGGCGCATCAGTGAATGTTTGAACCTTTTTTTAATAGTTGTGTTTAAGTTCCTCAATTGTCCTCAGTGTGAAAAGATGGATCTCAAAATCATACTGTCACTGCTGGAAAGAGTTTAAATATGTAAAAGATGCTAAAAAACTGAAGAATCTGCAGGACCTGGAGGATTTTTCTGAAAAACAGTGCTCAGTTTAACTGTTCAGAACAAACAAGAGATTCATGAGCAACCATCACAAAAAAAAAAAAAAAAAGCATCCAGGTAACCACACAAAGTATAAAGAACCAAGGATTCTGAAACTTTTGAAGGGGGTTATTTCAATAATTTCAGGTTTTTTTTTTTTTTTTGTCTTGTGGACTATATGTAAACATGTTTTATGCAAAATATCTTACTCAGGACAGTACTAAATAAAAAATAACATGCATTTTGTATGATCTCTCTTATTATTCACATTTTTACAGATTCAGCAAGGGGTTCCCAAACTTTCGCATGCCACTGTACAAGTGTACAGAGGTGGAGTCAACCAGATAATCCAGTAATGATGCTGAATTCTTATTTGCAGTGTTATAGTGTAGTATCAACACAATATCAATATTTTCACAGTATATCAGTATTTTCATCAATACTGATATACTGTGACACCCCAACCTATGAGTCATATAGATATGTTTCATTTTTGGAAATTGACAGCCCCTGGTCACCATTCACTTTCATTGAATATTTTCATTGTCATAGACCTTCATATCTGAATGAACTTCTGAAGTCTGAACTTTTGGGCATCTGCTGGAGGGCAGCGGTGTGTGATATCACTCATCTAACTGAACAACTTCATTTGTTTCCTCTTTCTCTCTCTCATTCTCTCTTTTTATCTCTCAATCTATCTGACGGGCGGGCTGTCTAAACTGTAATTAATTTTAGATGTTCCTATCTCTAGGAACAACATGCATTATTGAATAAACATACACCCAGATACTAAAAGGCGCTGGATTAATGATATGAAACTGAGTGTGAGTGAAAAGCTCCAGACTAGTATAACTGAAACCATGCTCTACAGATGGTGGAAACACAAATTAAGATATTTTTGATGAAATCCGAGAGCTTTCTGTCCCTGCAAAGACAGCAAAACAACTACCACCTTCAAGGCCCAGAAAGATAGTAAGGTCATCATTAAAATAGTCCGTGGTAGTTGCGTTGCTGTCTATGCAGGATCAGAAAGCTCTCGGATTTCATCAAAAATATCTTAATCTCCCTTCTGAAGATGAACGAAGGTCTTACGGGTTTGTAACGACATGAGGGTGAGTAATTAATGACAGAATTTTCATTTTTGGGTGAACTATCATTTTAATTATACTCATATGTTATCACAAGGAATAAATACAAACATTCCATATGTCTCCAGTTTGACTATGACAGGCTTCCAGCTGCGATTTTAATTATCTTTTCTTATAGAATGTGTCAAGCAGATTGAAACACCTTCCCTGACCATTTTTTTGTCATGCCAAAGAGAAGCAATGTAAATCATTTTAGCGTAGACTACACTATCACACAAATCTTTTGTGAGGACACATGTGCTTGATGTAGTGAAGATCTAGAACATTCCATATGCATCTTACTGCAACTGACACACTGTGGGGAGGAAAAGGCTTTTGTAAAGGATTGTGGGTAATGATCATTACACAGTTTGCCAGCGCTAAAACTATCTATTATACTGATGACAGCTCTTAAGGGAAGTCAGCAGTGTGTGTATAGCAAAGTGTTCATTCTCACAGTATACAATATGTTCAGTGTCACTTCTCAAGTATTATATAAATCCACTGAACGATGCTTTAAACTTTTCTTGCGCAAGCAGCCTGTTTTCCTTGGACAAAGAGTTTAAAAAAAGTGGACCACGTGTAAGATGACTTTTTTTTTTTAATTAAGAAAACCTTGAAAAAGCCTATATTTTTGTCTGACTGAATTGGTAAAGATCTACTTATGACTGTGCCTTGAACTTAAATATGTAAATGTTAAAGTTATTTTTATAACAGTGTTCTGCTTTGCCCACCTACACATGTTGACATGGCTTATCTTCATTCATTTTAAATGAAATGAACTTGAATTAGAATGTAAATGCTCGAATTTAATGGAAATATCACTACCAAGCAGGAATTAAACAGTTTGGGCATATGGATTATCACTGATACATAAACATATTGACCACCTCTAAAACATAAATCGTTTTATGTCTTTACAAACCCTGTTCTTAGGTACATAGAATACTTAATGGATGGAATTTTATTGTATTTATAAAACTTTAATTAAATATGTTAAATGTATTACCTTTAATGTACTTAAAGTCATTTACCTAATTTGATATTAAAATGGTTACGTTAGCTGTGTTTTATTTATACGTATTTCATCCTTATTGTGCTTCAATGATAATTATGCAAATGGCTTCATTTGTGTTAGAAGTCCATCAAGTTCTAGGAATTCCAGTTCCAGCTCTGTCTTTAGAAAGAGGACAAAGAATTTACAAATATTGCTAATGTGCTTAACTGTACATGTAAATGCTGTCCATTGTAAATGCTGTCCATTTCTTAGCCTTGTTTGTTTCAGTGTATCCAAATGTAAGTTTAGTCTTAAAATGTGGGTCAAGAAAGTTTTGTTTTCTAATACTGTCCACAGAGTGAGAGAAAGAGAGAATGGTCAGTGTAAGACCAGGGTTATACAACCTTAAACAACCAGTTATTTATTTATTATAGTGATAGTACAGAGTGACTTCTAAATGTAGGAGTTCACCTGCTGTTGGCCTGTCTGTACAGCTCTCAGTCCTGCAGACTGCTGGATTTGGCCTTAATCCTAAATATACTGGTCTTTATAGTTAGATAGATAGATGGATAGATACGTTCTGCATTTGTGAATCAGTCTGAATGAAAAATATAATGACGTTAATGGTAAGACTAATTAAAAAAGGAAGTAAACAACTCACACACTTAGATATAACCACTAGGGCTGTAGCTATCCATTATTTTAGGAATCGAGTATTCTACTGATTATTCTATTGATTAATCAAGTAAACAGATAAGAAGTATTTTTTCTGTATGAAAGGGCAATAATAAATATACAAGAGAAAATAAGATAGGTTTCTTAAAGTAAACAACTAATTTGTTTCCTTTTTCGTTTCCTGAAATTGCATACATTAATAACCATGAAAACTAAACCTTTTAATGCTTTTTTTTTTTTTTTTGCCAAATTACATTCAGATGCAAATATATATATATATATATATATATATATATATATATATATATATATATATATATATATATATATATATATATATATATATATATATATATGAATACAATTTACATTTCACACTACTGTAGAAAAAGGTAAACATTACAACCTAAAACAAAGGCATAAATCAAGAAATTGAGGCATTTAGATGTAGGCCTATTTACACACTATTTAATTCAGCTCAGAGGGACATTAATGCATTTAACTTGCAGTTACAAATGCAAAAATAATATTTTGTTATTTTAAACAAAACATTGAATACTGATATTTACATGTATTTTTAACATGAAGATACTTTAAATGTGCAATCATTACCGCCAATAGGTGGCAGCAAGTCACTGTTAAGTACGTGGGTCATTGCGATTGAACTGAATCACTTAACGGGTGATTCATTTAAGAACGAAACGCGGTCATGTTGCTCAAAGACGCAAAACAGTGCTGTGACTGTGTTTGGAATGGTCATTTGTTGGTGAAATAGAGCAAAAACAAGCAATATCCTGTCTAAAATGTAAGTCTCTTCTTGTTTATTGATGAACTGTTGCAAACAATCAGTATCACATTTGTAATCATGCTGAGGCACTCTTCGTTGACTAACTTTCTAACTTTCTGTGTGTCACAGATAGAGAATGAGACAATCAACATAAATAGCACTTAGTCTTTCACAAAACATAGCTAACTTAGGGACATAACAACTAACGTTAACCACCATTAATGTACGGTCTTAAATATGTCCAGCGTTTATCGGTTTGTGCGTCAGTAATAATGGACTAAACGAAGATTTATGATTTCGAGATAAATGATTTTTCGTATTTGAGTTACTCGAATTACTCGAGGAATCGTTTCAGCCCTAATAACCACTTTGTTATGTCAAAATAAGACTTAAAAAGGGATGAACACATGATCTGTGGGAGTTTTTAGTGAGTAATCAGCTTGGTGAAATTGAAAGTAAATCTCTAGTCTTTGACCAATATTTACTGAGCTTTCTTGACTGACGACCTGAAAAAATCAAAAATAGTTATAAGTTAACTGTTAAAAAGAATATGAAATAAACTGTTACTGCCTTGAGCTATTATTTTGGAATAAATGTAAAATGATTAGAAACAGTAACTTGATGAAATTCATACTTGGCTTTAATAAATATAATATTGATTACATTGTTAATGTAAAAATATAAAATAGAACTTTTTTGTTTCTTATTCTTCTGATAGTATAAGTTTATCTAAACAAGAAAATGTGACTGGGACCTGAATTTACATTTATGAAGAGTTAATTTGGAAAAAAAACATATATGTATGTATATATGTATGTATGTATGTATTTAAAACATTGCCTCCTCATTTCAGAACTCCAGCGCACACCAATCAGTTATTGATTTATGAATTAAAAATGTAAATAAGTAACAAATTTACATTTAAAATAGTAAATTATAAAATAAAATGTTATTTAAATGTAAATATATAATAATAAATAAATAAAATTAAGTCATCTATATTGCATTTTTAGTTTTCTTGTGATTAAAAAAAAAAAGCTGATAAAATGATTATTATATTTTTTTATATCTATGCATGGACTGTTAAAAAAATGAAATCCAATATAGTAGTCAATGCAAATATAGTAGTCAAAATGACAATCGCATAAACATTTTTAATTATGGATTGTAGAAACATTTTCAAGTATTTAACCCTATAGAACCTGAAGCTAAAATAGTTTTATTTATTTATTTATGTATTTATTATTTATTTATGACTGTAAAATTCTAAAACAATCTTCAAGTGCAATGTGTAATTTTTTTTAGAAAACAATCAGCTTTCAATAAATTACATTTATTCACCATTATTGTGTGTTGAGAGTTTTATATAGAAATTAAATAGAGGAAAAATAGAATAAGTGTTACTGTTTTTTATTTAGAAAAAAAAATCTGAAATCACATGAACGAAGGAATCAAATTTCAAACTTGAAAACAAGCCTATAATACATATACAAGTCTTTTTGTTACACTGGGTTTCAGTTTTCACTCAGAAATCTTTTTTTTTTAGCGCAAACGCACATAAACGCATACAAGTACATGGACACATGCAAGCCGTGCATACCAAGATGTCAGTCTGAAAAGTCCTCCTCCTCCTATGTCTCATCAAAAATCATCACAACTCATTCTTCGCCATGTTTTCGTAATGATTTTTGCACTTCAAGCTCTCCAACCTGTTGCATTCTGTAATTCTCTGTTCAAATTCTCAGTGATTTGCTTCGGGGAAAACAGGACATTTATGTAATAAGCTGCTGAAAACCAAGTTGCATGGCACAAACAGTTCAAGAGTTGCAGTAACGTGAATACAGCTTGGTTTGATGTGTCGGCAATAACACAGACGCTTTAATAGGTTTAAGATAGTCTTTTAAAGTGCTCCTATTATGCCTTTTCAAAGATGACCTTTCATGCAATGTGTCATGTAGCTGTATGTGAACATAAACTATCTGCAAAGTTGTGAAGCCGACAGTGCACGATAAATAAAGTTATTGTCTATCAAAAAAAAAAAAAGAGTCGGCTCACCATCACCTGAACGAGTCGTCAGGAATTTAAATCTTTTTCAAATCAGTAAATTTGTTTTATATTCAATTCCAAAAGATGAATCCACAAAGATTGTATTTTCTAGCGATCGTTCAAAATACATAGTTGTGTGTTATGTTGTGTAACCCTGCACATGTCTTGCTAACAGGCTAACTCACGCTTCTGCAGTTCTGCTGTTCAGGTGTGGGTCCACTGTAGTCTAAAAATTTGTGATTGATGCAGCTTGACTGTCTGTCTGTCTCATTAGTTGGATAAAGGATGGCGCACAAAGCAGCTTTCACACCGAATGCAGCAAGCGCTGCGCTATGAAACCCATTCATTTCAATTGCCTGCGCCACGCAGGATGGCTTGTTGTTGCGTCGACCAAAGCGCACGCGCAGCGGAGCGCACTGTTGGCGCGCAAGGCGCGCTCAAAGTTCAAATTAGTTGACTCAGCTGCACTGAACCCAGCGGCCAGCCAGCACTTTCTGTGTTCGGTGTGAAAGCTCCAGGGCTGTCATTTAGTTATGGCAATGGGCCTTTAGTTTTCCGACACACGCTGTACGCGGTAGACCAATCATAAAAGGACTGACCAATCACAGCAGTGAGGGCTCACGGAAAGGAGGGGTTTAGAGAGACTGATTCTTCGAACTGCTTCGTACGAGTCGTTTACGAATCATTTAGAAATGAGGTAAAATTAAATCTGTTTTTGGAGAAAACTAAAGTGTTTTTTGACCTTGCATACATGCAAACCTGTTTTAGGAGTCACATAAAACAATATTAGCAATCTTTAAAATGGCATAATAGGAGCACTTTAAGTATTTTCATATCAAAGTTAAGTTTAGGTAATATTAATAGCGAACAATGATGTTATTAGATTCTGTAAATGAAGAACAGAAGAATGTTTGTGGCAGTCATCTTTTTTTTTTTGCCTCCTGGTGTTTATTTGTCATTGTTATGTCAGCATACAATGAATTTGATTGGATTTGTGTATGGATAGCATTTGAAACACATCTCACTTTTTTTTTTCAATTTTTTTCAATTTTTTTCAATTTTTCAAGCACCCAGATACACACACACACACACATGCAATGCACACAGATAGCTGGGTGCCTCGTGCGGTAATCAGGTCCACGATTGGAGCGCAAATATAAATTGATGGATTGCGGATGAGCGCGTGAGCCGTGGCATCTCCATGACGATAACACCCAATTTGACTGACAGGTGGCACTGCATCCTGCCGTTTACCAATCGGAGGCCATCAACAAACTCATCACAGACGAATTGGAAAAAAAAAGAAAAGAAAACATCAATGCAATTGGAATGAAAAAAAATGGGATGGTTGTGGAGGGAATGCATATGGCTACTTTTTATTCATGGGTTTACGCTGCAATATCGGTCAGGTCAGCAGAGCAGAAGAGAAACACACGTTCATTTTCAAATCCCGCCCGTCATTCTATCTTGTCCAGCTGTGATAGCATGTTAATGCATAGAGACGCATTACAGCAGGAAATCAAAAGAGTCTTATCTCCGCATATTAATATCCATATCAATAAATGCAGTTCAGATAACAACATAACCTTGCATTCCATATGCTGCTAAAACCATCAAAACTTAATGATTCTATGAACTAATTCGTATCTACAGTATTAAAGCATGTTTTCCATTGTTTGCCATTTAAAATCATCCCATCATTAAATCACTAATCAAACTACTTAAACTACTTCTCTTCCATTTTATTTAACTTTTAGTATAATGTGAGGAAAGACAATGAAAAAAGTGTTATTTTACCTATTGCAACTGTCAAGCATCTGAGAAGATTATTTAACTAATAAGCCTCTAAATGTATCTGGCTATACTGAAATCAATAAAGATCTGAGAATTTACTGTAGCTGCTTGAAAAATAAAAAGGGAG
This sequence comes from Cirrhinus mrigala, assembly GCA_036247105.1. NCBI lineage: Eukaryota > Metazoa > Chordata > Actinopteri > Cypriniformes > Cyprinidae > Cirrhinus > Cirrhinus mrigala. The sequence continues at coordinate 21,460,264 of CM070010.1, forward strand.
GAAAAAAGCATGACAGCTGCTCTTAGATACTCTGTTACTTTTAATGTTACACCTCATTTCCCACTGAATACATGCCATTAAGTTGCCAGAGGCTACGGTCTGTTCTGCTCATTCCAACTCTGTGATATAGCAATATTTAAGGTATCATAAAATGTTCAATTATAAACTTAAAATATCAGTATGCTGCAGGGGCCTACACTAACCATTCATGTAGCATATGTGAGCTGGCTGAGAGAGAGAGAGAGAGAAAAAAAAAAAGTGAGCGATGAGAAAGAATGAGGGTAAATTAAAGTGTCAATATCACTCTTAAGCAAATTGTTACTATTTGAAAATGAGCAAAGAATCAATACAGACTCGGGGCCCTAATTCGTAGGCTCTGGTAACAGCAATTCTCTCAAGTGATTTTGTACTGAATACAGGCAACTATCACCTATAAACCAGTCGGAGAAGATTTCATACCTGACTCATGCATTTGAGTACATGCAATTGTTTCATTTTGTGAAATCATAGGCCTTCATTTATAAGGCTGTTGATTTTGTGATCCCTCGTTGACATTGTCATGATAACAGGGAAGAAAATGTGACGAGTAGCAAGATATTTAAGTGCAGACCCTGCAATTTTCCAACTACAAAGTGATGCCTGCAGTTGTCAGTTTGCAGAAAGGATTCCCACCCCCTATTCTTGAGTGAATCTTTTTTTATTTGTCTCAGAAAATACAGAATATAAAGCATGAATTTCATTTTAAACTGAAACACTTTCATGGACCACAAAGGGAAGTTTAAAACAATGCATTGGGAGAGAGAAAGAGCCTTGAAAGATATTGGATAGTAACTAACTAGAAGTAATCAGTTAATGAAATTATTCACAAATTTGTTGCTGTACAAGCATTTTGTGTCTGTTTACTTTACAGCATGTGATAGCAATTTACAGTAAGGCACCTCTTGTATTCGTTAGATTTCTTCTTCTTCCGTTTCTTCCACTATTGAGTCTATGGTAGTCCATAGAACCGTTTGCGGGAATGTTATTACATTTGGCACATTCTTAGAGGACAGTCTCAACATTAACCATAGCGAATTTGGAGTCTCTAACTCAAACGCTCTTGCGTCACCGCTTGTCCAAAATTTCACTCATGTTTATGCTAATAACATTTGAACTGAGTCAAACGGACACCTACAAATTCGAAAATCAGTTCAGTTTATAAACTATTTTTAATAGTTCGAAAATCCTACTTTTTCAAACGTATCCAGTTTGTCTGATTTTCACTAGATTTAGCTCGGATCTTCTTTAGACCATGATGGCAAAACGTTGTGAAAAGAAAGTTGATTAGTCAAACCGTTCTTGAATAACGCGTGAAGGAATTTGACGAAGAACACGCAAAAATGTGTGTGAGGCTATATCTCCACAATGGCTTGGCGTATTGACACCACACTTGGTGTATGTTATAACAACCATGACCTGAGGCTACCTGCACAGTTTCGGAGCAGCGCCACCTAGTGGTCAGGAAATATGAAAAAATGGCTATTTTTTCTTATAACTTCTGAACAAAACAGTTTTTTTAGATTCGGTGCAGCATGCAGAGTCGAACCATACCCATTTTTCACGTATCAGTCATTTTGGGTGTTGACCATTCTCAATTTTGTCGTAAATTGATGTATTTTACAAATGCATTGGTGTATCATTACGAAACTCAGTATGTATGTTTCAAAATTAAAAAAAATACTATTTACATTCAACTAAATCGGCCTGTTGTAATGAAAGTGATCTTAGTATATTCCTTGGGTCATGCTGAGAACATAGCAATTTTGCCATAGTTAGTCAAACTTCCTGTCCACCATTTTTTATTAATGTTGGAAACCTACTTTTTTTTTTTTAACTCCTTCTAGACCGTTGGTCCAATTTTCACCAAATTTGGCTCAGATCATCTTCAGACCATGCTGACAACAAGTTGTGGATTTCGTGTCGATATATGAAATGGTTATCGTTTAACACATCAATAAATTTGCTGGAATCATGCCAAACAGCGTCTGGCAAACAGCACAAAATTTTGACATATTGACACCAAACTTTGTGTGTGCCATTGTCATCTCACACTGACCACGCCACATCAATTTGGTAACAGCGCCACCTATTGGTCAAGAGTGATAAGCCATTCATTAATCATTAATAATGACATTTTCAAAAAGGCTAATAACTTTTGTTTGCATTAGCCTTTTGTAATGAAACTCTCTAAATTTCATTGGGTTATGCCGACAACATAGATACCAATTATGCCATAGTCAACCAAACTTTCTTTTCACCATTTTGATTTACGTTGAAAACCTACTTTTTCGAACTCCTCTTCGATCGTTGGTCCGATTTTCACCAAAATTGAGTCAGAGCGTCTTCAGAGTGTGCTGACAAATAGTTATGGATTTGGAGTCTTTGCAAAGCTTTGACATATTGACACCAAACCTTCTGTGTGCTATTGTCACCTCACACAGAACACACCACATCGATTTGATAACAGTGCCACCTATTGGTCAAAAGTGATATCCCATTAAATCATATTACTAGAGGTTGTATTTACGATTTTTTCAGCCATTTTGACTAAAATTATCCTAAAATGGCTTTAATTACTCATTGTTTTAGTTGGTCTGCTGCTCCATGCCATCCTTATTTTGCTTCTGATTGTGCTCGGCCCCTTAAGTGCTGCTTGCAGCTATATTTATGTTTGAATTTACATGTTCAAGTTTAATGCTGTCATCTTAAATGATTTAGGTTCATTGTAATATAATATAAATGAGCAATATCACACAGTTAGCAGTGCGTCATGGCTGTATATCAGCACGGCGGTGATTTGGCCATAGGTAATCACAGCGTGCTGATATACAGCCAAATCGCACTGCTACGAGTGTAATATTGCGTTTATACAACAGTTCAACGGCACAAGCGTGTAAATAAAAAGAAACAACAATGGACTGACTTTAAAAACCTAATTTTGTGTGGAACTACTTCCTTCCGCCACAAATTCAGATCTCAGTTTGACACTTTAACAGCTGAGCCCAAGCCTCTGTTACTAATTCGAAAATGTCACTTTAGAACTACTAACGAAAAAACGTTGAGTTGCTTCATTGAAAGCTTTCTGTATTACTGCATGAAACGCTCACTGTACTATGTAGAGTATTATGAGAGAGACCAAAGACTGCCTGTTAGATTTACCCAAAATGAATGATAACTTATGTTTAACCAATATGGAGACATCAGAGCCAGCAGCAAATTCCAGAAGATCTGGCTGAGGTGAAGCTGCTCTCAGTGGGTTCATGAGCACCGAACAGTCGCTGATGCCCTGGAGCTCAGATCTCTGAAAATGTTGAAGCAATTTTTCAAATTGACGTTATCTTTATTAACAAACCGCATATTTAAAGTCTAAACAAGTACATACTCGTCTAAAAACGACATTCTCTGACACAAAAATAGTACTGTTTATAAAATCACAGTGGATTTGGGCACCCGCCATGACACTCGCTATGAGAAATACTGCAAGCAAAGTGATACAAACAGTGAAATAATTGGAGTTCTGATATAATTAGAATATCACACTCCTCTCAGCCAATCAGATTCGAGAACCAGAAAGAACTGTTGTCATTACTCCAGTCTTCAGTGTCATATGATCGTTCAAAAATCATTTTAATTTGCTGCTCAAGACACATTTCTTATCAGCATTTTTAAAAACAGTGTAGTTTAACTACTTTAAATCATGAGTAACTTATAACTTACTTCAATGTAGGTTTCCTAACACTGCATAAGATAAACTAGGAATATTAGGAGAGAAAATAGCAAGTAGGATTCAAGAAATACATAGACAGGCACATGCTATTCTGAGGATTTCATCTTAATGCAGGGGTCAAATAACCAGACATCAGATAATGACCTCATCACTACGTGCCTTACAGCTAACTTGTGAATGCCGTGTCATCAGTGCGCGTCGTGTTTTCTCGCATGCGTCTGAACCAGCTGAAATATGAAAGGTCATCTCCATTAACAACTGCATTTTCTTAATGTCAGTGCTTTTAAGAGCCCCCTTCGAAAGCACACCTCTGAAAGCCAAGCGTCATTTTATCGCCGAGGACGGGTATAGACTATGAGTTATAGTGTGGAAGCTCGTCAGGCCCCCATAAAAAGGACGTTAATGACATTAATGGCCTTTTACTTTAAGTGCAAGGGAAGACATGAATGTTCAGGTCAAGGTTTTTTTTTTTTCTCTCTTCCTTTCTTTTTTTAATAATAAGACTCTTAAAGAAACAGTCTTCCAAACCTATGTAAATGAAGTGAGTGTAAATTCTATATGGATGTAAACTGATGTATAAAAATTTAGCAGACACCAAAGGGACTTACAGATGAGGAACATGAAAAACAATTTGAAGTAATAAAAAAGGAAATATATTTAAAGCTAATATCTTTCAGACTCTTTAGTAATAGGCATGTAATAATGCATGTACAATACAATGACAAAATGACAACAAATGACAATAATTGTAATGTATTTACTCATGTAAGTGTAACATACCAGTATTTAAGTTGAAATCCTGACATCCATCCTAGCATCCTAGCTACAATTGATCTAGTTTACAAAATGAAAAACAGAAAGTTCCACCTTTCTTTGAAATGTTTGTATTTAAACTAATAGCCTCCCAAGTTGTGTCCTCAACCACAATGTAAAGTCCTTAAGTCTTGTTTTTGAAGTTTCATCTTGTGTGGTTTCATATTCTAAAGGGTTAGCAGTTTCTTTGAAATCTCACAAAACAGATTACTTCCAAAATAGTGACTGAACACTCCCAGTCCCAAGAAAACCTTGGGTCTCCACAAATGTGTCTTGTCATTTCTCAGAGTTACAGAGAAAAAAAAAATAAATAAAAATTCTTTACTCCAATGCTGTCGAAATGTCACAACACTAAGTTTTCCACCTCTCAGAAGCTTTCGTGATAAGAACAAAAAAGACAAACTGATTCTTAAACAAGAAACAACATTTCAGTGCACAACATCTTTTGTCTTCAGTGTATTTCAGAAATACACTTGAGTCAAATTATTATTATTCTTTTTTTTTTTTTTTTTCTTTTTTGTAAATGAAAGTCAAAATGATATCTTAGTATGTTTACTTTTGATAAATGTGTACATAGTAAGTATGTGCTTTAGTGTTTAGTATTATTTACATATTGTTACAGCATTTATTAATATTTTGATTTAGCTTTTATTTTAAATGTTCAGTTAAATGTTGTTTTAAATTTTACTTTGTTTCAGAAATTGTATTTGCTTTTGTCGTTTTTATTTGTTTATATATATGTATATATATATATATATATATATATATATATATATATATATATATATATATATATATATATAATTGAAAGCTAAACACTATATTTAGCTTTCATTTATTTAATTTTTTATTTATGTATTTGTATTTCAGCTTTATTTCAAAAAGTGAAAATCATTTTAGTTTTAGTTAATAACACTTAGAAACCACCACTCTTTATATAAATATTTTAACACTTTAACATATATTTGTTTGCAAATTCAAGGACATCCATATCAGGATAGGCAGCCATTTGTTTGTATTAAAAATAATAATAATAATAATAAAAACTCTTTCTTTTTCTAGAGGTGCTCCTCAAGGCTCAGTTCTCGGCCCACTTCTGTGGTTCTTGTGAATCAGATTATTTTGCAGCATGGCTAAAATTTCCATTCATATGCAGATGACACCCAAATCATTACTGACGTACGCTGCTCCATCTTTTCCACCTCATTTCCTTCCATAAACAATACATTCATGATCAAGGGGGGAAAAAAAACGAGGGAAGAAAGAAACTTTTTTTTTTTTTTGCAGCTGGGAATCAGGAAGATACGTCAAACTATGTTGACAGATATCCTTAACTATCAATTTTTTTTTTTTTTTTTTGGAGAAGGATAAATCTTCCTGTCAACATTCCTTATAATTATGACACATTCCATTGGCACGTTTTGGTAAATCTTCTTGATTGGCGTCCAATGATCTCAACCCATCTGTGCTGAGCTAATTGTTTGCTAAACTGTTCTAAAGTGGGAAATAGGCACCGCAAGCAGTATCTCTTTGACACAGTCCTCCTCAAGACAGATCAGGGAAGAGGGAGCTCTGACCCAGCATCCTCTGAGCACTGTTTGGTTAAGTGCTTAGCTTAAGGCCATTACAGCAGAACTCCACTCTAACTAAGAGACCGAAATAACATCCATTCGATAATCTACAATAAGCTCTTCCTAAAAGAGCCACGGTACAAGCCAATCCTGAATGTCATAAATTAAATTAATGTAGATTAATGTACGAGTTTGTGAGTTTGAAGTAAGACCTAATTGTTTCCAGATGTGATGCTGCCTGCTCCAATCCAATCCACAAGTATCGGATGCTTGAGGAAATGATCTATGGCTCCTCTGTTGTGATATTCATCATGAAACATTTCTGTTTGGGTTTATTAGCCATGTCTGACTGACAGCTTACAGCAGTGGGTTGCCGTGTCAAGTTTATCTGCCAGTCTCAGCCTCCGATGGCATGCCCACCAACCACCCACAGTCCGTTAACTAACGGTCTGATACAAAACTGGAGAGTACTTTCATAATCTGGCAGTCTTGTCTGGAAACCAAGTCATGTTTACAAGGTACCAGGTGGATAAAATGAGTACTTTTGAGAGAGAGCTAATCACTGTGTTTAGGTTTGCCACATCAGTGGCATCAAACATTTGTTTGAGGCACTTATTAACATGTTAACTAGATTTATTTTGCTGAAGTTATAGCTGTAAAAAAGTTAGTACAGAATTCTGATAAAGTCTATACATATTTTACACATTATTTTATTTTGCTACTAACTGCTAAAAAAAGAGTGTTCTGTTAAGAAACTACACAAGATTAGCGTTAGACACTGCTGACAATGAATTATCTAGGAATTTATCTGGCTTGTTTATCACCAAAATATGGGAAAGGAACTTTCTAACAATCTAAAAATCAAAACCTCTTTCTGTTTCTAGAGGTGTTCCTCAAGGCTCAGTTCTTGGCCCACTTCTGTTTCGTTTCTAATATGGTTCTTGTGGTTCAGATTATTTGACAGCATGGCTTACATTTCCATTCATATGCAGATAACACCCAAATCATCATTGCTCTACACTGCTCTTTTCTAATCTTTTCTACCTGCCTGGCCTGACGGGGGCGCTACAGAGATCAAAAATACTAAATTACTAATAACTCCTAAACCGTAGTCACAGGCTCAAGTCTTATGTCAATGGAATCCTTGGCTCATGCTGCACAAAATGCATACCGCATGGCAAAATTTTTGGGTATTTTGGATTTTTTGAAAAACCTATTTTTGCGAATTAGTCCTAGGTTTTTTGCCTGATCGGAACCAATCATAGAATCAATTATTATCAAATAAAAGTTGAACTTTCGACTCACCATTGCAAAGGGGCACCAAACCGTTCAAAAGGGGCAGGGCCACTTTTAGTAAAATGCCTATAACTCCTTAACGGAATGAGGTATCTTCGTCAAACTCAGAACACCTATGTAAGAGCTCAATCTAAGGTCACAGGGAAAAAATCGTGGAGCTTGGCCACTTGGTAGTGCTATAAGAGGAAAAAAAACATAAAAACAGCTATAACTACACAACCATATTCTGTTAACATGAAAATGGCTGTACACGGTCATGGTCCAAAGTGCCACAAGCGTCTATAAGGACATTTGCGTATCTCAAAAAAAAACATGGTCGCCACTGGCTGATGAAGTTCGAGCACCTATTAGACGAGGTTAATGCAGGGCGATCGGAACAAAACATTTTGGGCCTGTTTGACTCACAGCCCCAAAGGTCTGTGAGAAGTTCGAAAGAAATTCGCCACTGGCGGGGGCGATATCGTATTTTCACGGGTTAAACAATTGTACATTGTATAATTTGATAACACTCCTCTTCCCGGACAACTTTGCCTCTCTTTTGAGAAAATGTAAAAAAAAAAAAAACTTCTATGAACTAGTCCTAGGCATTTTGTTCAATCTGGGGAAAAAAAAAAAAAAAAAAAACACTACAGTGCAATTCTCTGGACTCTCTGGGTCAATAATGATCAAACAAATGTTGAAATGTACCCATGGGAAGTTATGACAGGGTTGTTTAGAAAAAGGACCATATACCCAAAAGCCTATAAAGCCTAAACAAAAACTCAAAACTTCACAAAATCTGGTGAGCATATGCAGCAGGTAATTCTAAACAAGCATGCAAAGTTTTAAGGAGATCAGACCACAGCTGGCATAAACATAAAAAAAAAAAAAAACATAGTATTTCTATGGTAAATTATCTGAATTTGCTAAAAATGCTTTTTAAAATCATTGATTTAGGTGGTTACAGGCTTGCTAAATAATTATTTTTTCATATGTGCTTACGTCTATAAGGTAGATTTTTTTATTGGGATTTGCTTAAATTATTTTTTTAAATTATGGCTTCTTACATCTTTTGTGTGAGAGACACAGCATGAATTAACAGTTTTTAGAGAGTCTATGGTTTCTGTCACAGGTGTAGTGTTATTTGCAGTGGCTTTTAGTGTAAATGAAGTCATTCACAGTTTTGGTAGAATTCAGTTGCAATCCAAACTAAACCTGTTTGAAATACCAGTAAAACACTGTAAATGGTAGTAATGTTAATAAGAAGACCATAGGAGTACAATAAAAATGGAATCAATAAAAATGTTGTGAAAAATAAAAATAGTGACTAATTCTATCCTTAAAGGGTGGAGTGTTTTAAAAGCAATTAGTTTGAAAATTCAAAGACAGGATAGACAGTAGGTTGTATTAGAAATAATAATAATAATAATTAAAAAACTCTTTTTACTTCTAAAGGTGTTCCTCAAGGCTCAGTTCTCGGCCCACTTCTGTTTCTTTTCTTTTTCTTTTAAAGACTTATTTTTGTTGTATTTTGCTTTTATTATTATAGGACAGTATACCAATAACAGGAAGCGAAGTGGGAGAGAGAGGGAGGCGGGATCGGGAAAGGTCCTTGAGCTGAATTCGAACTCCGGATGCCCGTAGGGCACACTGATCACAAGGCAATTGGCCCCTCAACGGCCCATTTCTTTTTCTAATATCATTCTTGTGGGTCAGATTATTTGACAGCATGACTTAAATTTCCATTCATGTGCAGATGACACCCAAATCATCATTGCCCTACACTGCTCTTTTCTATCTTTTCTACCTAATTTCCTTCCAAAATCAACTACATTCATGATCAAGGAGAAAAAACAGTTAACTTTTTGACACTAAATGCTTTGTACGTATTACATTATATGCATTTGCACAAAATTAAAAAAGCTAAGCTTTCTCATGATATTGGATTAGTTAAAATATTTGACTGTTTGACACTAATTACTGACAAGACTCCAATCTTGTTAGTTGGCCACAAACATCTTAATTCTACTCACTCAGATTACTCTTTAGATATTAATGGTTATTGGTGAGGCCCTCACCAGCTATCCAAAATTTGGGAGTGACATTTGATTCCTTACTTAGTTTTGAAGCCCATATTAACCACCTCATCAGGTCCTCGACCTCATTGGCTTTCTAAGTAACACATCCAGTTTAAAATTCTGCTTTTGTTTTTTTAAGCCTGTCATGGGCTTTCAATTTCATATCTAATGGAGTTGCTTCATCCATACTGTGTATACCATCCGATCTAGAGATGCCTTCTGTTGCAAAATTGATATTATTATTGTTATTTATAGAATAAATTTAAATGTATTAAATTATGCCGTGCTGCATCTTTTGACAGAATACTTTTTATAAACTCTAAATACAAAAATAGCTGTGTGTGTGAGAGACACAGCATGAATTGACTGATTTTGGAGAGTCTATGGTTTCTGTCACAGGTGCAGCTTTATTTGCGCTGGCTATTGTGTGAATGTTAATTAAATGTGTGTTGTATCCAGGAGCTTTAGCTGGTAATCCCTGTTTAATTGTATGTGTGCATGTGTGTGTGTGTGGTTCAAACCTCACAATGCCGCTTATAAGGGCATAGCATGTAGCGACGATACATGAGGGAGATTTAGAAGGAATATTATTGGCGATATATGTGTTTGTGTGCGCACACATGTGCATCCCTGCCCACTCTTGTTTGCTTGTGTGCGATGGTGTGCCAACATAGCCCACAAAGGAATGTTTCCAGGGTTGCCAAAACCTGAACAGAAAACAGCTGCTGTCAAGTGTGTACTTGTGTGTTTGTGTGTGCTAGCGTGTGTGTGCGTAAGCATGCTCAGAGAACTACCCACTGCAAGAATACACAGCCTCTCACAGACCGCTGGTTTTCTGCATGGGAGCGCAGCATCTGAAATGGCTGTCACCGCGGGATAATGAGGCCTGTTGTTAAACAGGTCTCTCCGCGCATGTGTGCGTATTTGTGTGCGTATGTTCGAACGTATCCCTGTGTGTAGGAGGACAGCCTTTATACATCCGTCTCTCTTGAAGTCAATTTCACTGTGATAGTGAAAATGATTGGATTAAAGACAGAGGTGTGTATTTGTGTGCATACGGACACATGCTTAAGAACAGCGATTCAGGCTTGAATGGGATGAAACGGAGATTCTACATCAGAGGTTTAAAAAAAAACTGAGAGAAACTTGAAATAAAAAGCAGAAAAAGGACAAGTTTTTCTTTTATTTATTTTGTTTACTGTTGCACATGAACAACGCTCTGTTTTCTCATGTATTTTGAATGTTTCTCTGATGGATCTGAGTTGTTGTAACCTTTTGAGCAGAAAGAGTGTGTGAGGTTAGTTACACAACAATACAAAAACGACAAAACAGATAAAGAAAACCTTAACCTTTGCATTGAACGACTGACTCGAACCCAGAGATGAGAATATCATAGAGACTTGGTTGAACTCTTTGGTCTTGAGCCAGTATGCAACCACTAGGGCTGGGAAAATAAATCGATGCATCGATCAAGAAATTATCAAGAAAAATTCCAAATGCATTGTGATTCTCTCTAGAATTGATTCTGAGTTTAGTTTTGAACAGCTGATGGCACTGCATGCTTTAGAAACAGCCATACTCTGCTTGCCTCCAATTGACCTATTGGTAAATATGGTGAGTAATATGAATAATTTGAAGCGAGGGTTTACAGATCGCAATGCAAATGGGAGAAATCTCATGTTACGATCGTCACGATCGCAATGACATCATCCAGGATCAGCACTGTTCATGTACTGCAGTATATGATTAATTAGTTTACATTTAACCAGTTTAATATGGAAGAAGCACTAAAAAGGACCTTCATTTATGTGTTTTTGACCTACACTGTACATGACGTGAGAATAGTTAGCTGAGGTTTGTACGTTAGGACGTTAGTAACTGCTTGGGCAGATGAAAATTGCCACTTAATGAGAGTATGACAACCAGACAATGAAAGTTGAATAATAAAATAAATTCCAAATTCCATTGGCAGTCCTCTCAGGATACCTGGAATCAGTATTACAATAGTTTTATTATTTAAAGCACCATTAAAACGCAACCCTAGTTTTGTAAAAATATGTACCTTTGGGTGCTTTTTTGCAGCACAGTTTTTATGTACCTTACTGCACGTTTTACAGCAGTTTCAAAAATAAATGTCCACTGAGTGGCGCTAAAACACTGGTTCAATACGTGAACCCTGGCACGTTTTTATTACGTTTATATAGGTACGTATTGCTGTGTTTTTATTACTTTGCTTTAGATACGTATTTCGGTGGTTCAGGGTTCAAATATCCGGGGACTGTCGCTAAAAGTTACCAAACCCAACCCTAAACCTACCCAGTAGTGTAGAACGTATGCATTGACGTCACTTTCCCGCCAGGACACGCCCCCTCAGCCGGACTGAGTGGCAAAAGAGCCTTCAGCATGAATGGATTTAATAGGGAAGATGCGAAAACGCGAGTAAAACAAACGATGATCAATTTAAACTAAAGGTTGCTGAACTTGATATAATTTTCCTAACAACTTAACAAATATCCAGTGGTCAGTGGATATTGATTCAGCCAGGAAACATGTTTTCTAACACTTATACAGGGGTTGGACAATGAAACTGAAACACCTGGTTTTAGATCACAATTAGTATGATATTGGGCCTCCTTTTGCAGCTAATACAACATCATTTCATCGTGGGAGTGACAAATACAAGTCCTGCAAAGCAGCCAGAGGGATTTTGAGCCATTTTCCTCTTGCAGAACAGTGGCCAGGTCACTATGTGATGCTGATGTGGGAAAACGTTTCCTGACTCGCTCCTCCAAAACACCCCAAAGTGGCTCAATAATATTCAGATCTGGTGACTATGCAGGCCATGGGAGATGTTCAACTTAATTTTCATGTTCATTAAACCAGTCTGTCACCAGTCTTGCTGTGTGTATTGGTGCATTATTATCCTGATACAGAGCACTACCTTCAAGGTACAATGTTTGAACCATTGGGTGCACATAATGAAACTTTACACTCTGCTCTAACTGGTGTAATGTACAATAAGTGAAGATTGGGCACCAGACAGCGCAAATATAGCCATGAAACCTCCAATACTATATTGGCGAGTGTTTCAGTTTCATTGTCCAACCCCTGTATGTCTGATTTTGACGTCGGGGAAAATAAATAAAGCAAACCACCCGTAAGACCGTTAAAACCACATTAAAACATGCAATAAACTAAAAATAAATAAATAAAAAATAAATATTACTGTATTTTTTTTAATAAATAATAGGTTCACATAACCACACATAGTAATATCGTAAGAGCGTCATTTATTAAAACTACCACAGTCTCGCAATGTTCGTATAAAAATGTACCAATTTGTATGAAGGCGTACAACCTCACAAATTAGTTTCTGTACAATTTCCTCTTGCCCCACTGAAGAGGTAGTTTTAGGGGTGGAGTTTCGTACTTTTTTTTTTTTTTTCAGATAATGTACATATTCGTATTCATTTAAAGTGCTACGTTTTCTCATGATATTGGATTGGTTAAAATATTTCATCAACACCAGTGTTCATTTGTAAATCAAGTGTTGTTTTCAGTTTGCAGAAAAAAAAGATGCATTCCTTAGGTATTTATATCAAGTTCTTTTGTGAGTTTAATTTTATTAATTTTATGTAAATATTGAATCACATGTCTGAAGCCATTGCCCCAACGCATTCTTGCCCAATCTCGGCAATAACAAAAAAGGCAATTAATTAATATTAATTATTAATTGTTAGGCATGTACTGTGACAAAGTAAAACTTAGCAAGCATAAAAATAGCTAAGTTTGCATATAATTCAGCATATATTAAAATAGATTCTTCACCATTATTTATTTATTTATTTATTACCAAGCTCTTAAAAGAGTGAAATTGACTTTTTCAATTTCTATTTCTATATATATATATATATATATATATATATATATATATATATATATATATACTGTTATTATTTATAATAATATTGTTTTCATTATCCAGTGGATGTTTTATACAGGGTATATCTGAGATCATGCTATATTGTGAATACAATCTCTTGTACCTTATTGTTTAAATGTAATCTGTACAGAATTATATTTTTTACAGGATTAAATAAGTAGTCTTGTCCTTTTTCCTTTGAGAAAATAGTGGAAGACTTTGAATATGAATTCTCTCTCTCTCTCTCTCTCTCTCTCTCTCTCTCTCTCTCTCTCTTCCTTTCTGTAAATGTGTGCTTTGTCAGTCTCTCACAAGTCCATCACTATTCCTCCCCTCTGCCGATCTCAGATGAAATCTTGCCCTTTGTTCCGCCATCTATCAGTCCATCATCCTTTTTCTCTCCTTCCTCCTATCATTTTTCCAGTCTGTTGTTGCTGACTTCAGGCATATGTTAAATTTATGCGCGTCGACTGAACTCACGGGAACAAAGATATACACACACACACGCACACTTGGCCTTGCGAGAGATCAACTGCACGCATCTGAATGCATCTGCCCCCCGAAACAGCTGGATAAAAGAATACACTTCATCCTCTATCCGTCCGTTCATCTGCTCGCTCAGCTTTTTGACCCCTGCGGCGATATGCCGAAGTGAGGCTGCGCTGACGTTAGCGCGGCCAGTGTCGGTTGATACGTTGACAATGGAGGCTTTTGATTGGTGGTTTGGTTGAACTCAAGAGAGCTTCTTGTGTGTTGGGTTTGTCACATGACGCAAGCCTAACATTCCTCGCAATAGTCCGATTCGCATTCCTTAACCTCGCAGTGCTTGTTAACTGCTGGATTCTTTCAGTTGGCCTGATTACCCTCTGTTTTCCCTTTTCCTCCATTTTTTATGTCCTCCAGCTGAGCTTGGCCCAGACCCCAACATGCTCTCCCTATCTATAACTCTTTTTCAAGGTTCTGCCCGACTGACTCATCCGCTCTAGCAGGGCAACCCTGTGCTGTCATATGTTGGCACGGTCCACTGCCCTACATGACTTGGCTCAGGAGGGACCAGGCAGTGTGTTGAGGGGTGGACAGCATGGATGTTACTGTTAACTGACCCCATGTGGTAATAGAACCCCCTTTGCCATCTAAATCCACTTGGAATTAAAAGAAATCCTATTATGCCCCCTTTTCAAGATGTAATAAAGTCTCAGGTGCCTACAGAATGTGTCTGTGAAGTTTCACCTCAAAATACCATACAGATCATTTATTATACCATGTTGTCAATGTGTCTTTTTGAGTGAAATCAAAAACGCACTGAAGTTGTAAATGTAAATAAAAGCATGGGATCCCTTTAAAGCTTAAATTTTGCTCACCCTCGTTCCAAAACTGTATGGCTTTCTGCGGCTTTATATAGTGCCCTCCACTAATATTGGCACCCTTGGTAAATATGTGCAAAGGTGGCTATGAAAATAGATCTGTATGGTTTGTCCTTTTGATCGTTCATTCAACAAATTCACACAATTCTAACCTATCATTGATGTAAAACAATGGAAAGTGGGTGGAAAATCTCATTATGAAATAAATGTTTTTCTCTAGTTCATGTTGGCCATAATTATTGGCACCCACTTATTGTAACGTCCTCTAAGTTCTAAGTTTTCTCCTATAATGCCTAATGAGTTTGGAAAACATCTGACAAGAGATCAGAGACCATTCCTTCAAAGAGAACCTCTCCAGATCCTTCAGATTCCCAGCTTCATGTTGGTGCTTCTCCTCTTCAGTTCAGCCCACTTGTTTTTTTATATGGTTCAGGTCAGGGAACTGGGATGACCATGGCAGAAGCTTCATTTTATGCTCTGTGACACCTTTTTTGTTGTTGTTGTTGTTGATTTTGATGTTTGTTTTGCATCTTTGTCCTGATTGAAGATCCAGCCATGGCCATTTATAGGATTTCTCACAGAGGCAACCAGGTTTAGATTGTTATATTGGTATTTGAAAGAATCCATGATGCCATGTATCTGAACAACATATTTAACCATGGGCATGGGGTACTTTTTATCCCTGTTTGAACCAAATCCATCTGGTGGGTTTGCTGCCAAAAAGCTATTTTTTTTTTTGTTTCATCTGACCATAGAATCCAGTGTCGTTTGAAGTTCTAGTCATGTCTGACAACTAAATATGTGTTTGTTTTTGGATGAACGAGGACGATTTTTCTTTAAACCCTCCTGAACAACGTGGTGATATAGGGACTGTTTGATAAACATTTTTTGGGGTTTTCTGACCCCAAGACTCAACTAATCCCTGGAATTCTCCAGCTGTGATCCTTGGAGAGTCTTTGGCTATTCTAACTCTCAAATTATATACACACATCCTCTTCCAGGCAGATTTTTAACATTTTTAGTTGAATGGAACTTCGTAATTATTGCCATGATGATGGAAATGAGGATCTTTAGTGCTTTAGCTATTATCTTAAAGCTACTTTCTATTTTGTGAAGCTCAAAAATCTTGTTCTGCACATCAGAACTATATTCTACTCCTTGTGATGGATTATTAAGGGAATTTGGCCTTTGTGTTCCACGTATACTTATAATCCAGAACAGGAAGTCATGACTGGATAGTTTCATGCTCCTAGTCACCCTGGTGTGCTAAAAAAATTAAATATGAATATACTTCAGACATATCCTACTCATAAGAATTACTAGGGGTGCCAATAATTGTGGCCAACATACATTGGAGAAAATTTCCCACTTTCGATTGTTTTCCTTCAATAAAAGGTTAGAATTTTGTGATTTTTTTGAATGAATAAACAATGCAGACTTATTTCCTCAGCCACCTTTGCTCATATTTACCAAGGGTGCTAATATTAGTGGAGGGCACTGTAGATATATTCTTAAGAACAATTTTTGTCCATGTGATGAAAGTTAATGGAGTCCAGGAAAAAAAAAAAATTCACAGAATGAAAAGGGGTTTGCTGGTCTTAGCTGGTCTCTCAGACTAGCCAAGCTGAATTAGTTGGCTGGCTAGCTGGTCTCCCAGTCTGAGCAGCTGAAAAGTAACTAAAACCTCTTTAAAACCATTAAAAAAGACCAACTTGGCCAGCCTGAGTGGCCGTGGTGTGTATGTATGTATGGATTTACAACTAAATATCCTATTCTACTTTTCCTCAAACTGGTTCCTAAGAGTGCAATGAACAAACAGCTTATTTGTCAAACAGGAAATATAAAACCTGCAACGCTTTGGGGAAAATGTTTTTGTGGTTGATTCGATCATAAGTGAACAGTGCTAAAAAAAAAGTCCAATATGTCTTGTGATCAAATCACTTAAACAGCATTCAGAGTTGGTCAGGGATTCATGTAACCATATTGTATTCATAGTAAAAAGGCGAAAGTCTACTCACATTAGCAGACAACAGCAAAGGAATGTCTACTAACATATCACACTATCACTATTTTTAGAGGTTCAAGCACATAGCGCTGAAACCCTAATGTAGTTGTTAAAACTGATTGAGCAGACCAAATCATAAGTCGTAGTCGGCCTGACTCACTACAGCAATCAAAAGTACAAAATCACTCATAACTCTTAAATCGTTTGTTGCAAGGCTCAAGTGTTTTATGTCATTGGAATCCTTGGCTCACACCAGACAAAACGCATGAAACGGATTCGTGTGCCACCTGGCAAAATTTCCAGTATTTTGCATTTTTTGAAAAACCTACTTTTGCAAACTAGTCCTAGGTTTTTCACCTAATTAGAACCAAACCAATGCAGGAAGATTCTCTGGAGAGTGAATATCAATAATTATCAAAAAAAAGTTGAACTCTCGACCCTCTGTCGCAAAGGGACACCAAAACATTTGAAAGGGACAGGACTGCCTTTACTAACATGGCTATAACTTTTGATCGGAATGAGATATTTTCACTAAACTCACAACTCATATGTAAGAGCTGAATCTGAGTTCACGTGAAAAAAGTTGCAGAGCTTGGACACTTAATGGGGGGAAAAAACAGCCATAACCATGCAGCTGTTTGTCCTATCAACATTAAAATCCGTACGCACGGTCTTGGTCCAAAGTGTCACAAGTGGCTGTGAGAACATATGCAAATCTCAAAAAACATGGCTGCCATAGGCCGATGAACTTTGAGCACTTATTAAATCGGAATGAAACTTGGTGGGCCTGTTTGACTCACGATTCTAAAGGTCTGTGAGAGATGTGAAAGAAATTGGCCACTGGGGGGCGATATCGCGTTTTTTAAGGTCGTAATTGTAAACGATTGTATATTACATATTTCAATATTGCCATATTCATATCATACGATAGATCTCCTCATTCCAAACAACTTTGCCTACTGCTGTTAATCAAACCGTTTGTTAAGTGATTGAAAAAAACAAAAACAAAAAAAAAAAACTACTTCCGCAAACTAGTCCTAGGTTTTTCACTCAATCTGGAAAAAAACAATGCAGTGCAATTCTCTGGACTCTCTATGTCAATAATTATCAAAAAAAAAAGTAGAAATTTACCCTTGGGAAGTTATAACGGGGTCGTTTAGAAAAGGCGCCAGTCCAAATATACCCAAAAGCCTATAAAGCCTAAACGAAAACTCAAAACTTCACAAAACCTGGTGAGCACATGCGACAGGTAATTCTAAACAAGCATGCAAAGTTTAGGGAAATCAGACCACAGCTGCCGCTATAACAGTCATAAATGTTAAAAAACATCATATGTATGACCTGTATTTGCCAAAAATGCTTTTTAAATCAATGATTTTGGTGGTTACAGGCTTGCTAAATAATATGTGATTTTTTTCATATGTGCTTAAATGCCTTAAAGCACTTGAACCCTGCTGCTTGATATATATATATATATATATTGAATCCCTAATGAATTGAATTGAAGTTTTGAGCATAAGACACTTTCTCTTTTAAATATACAAACAAACAAAAATCAAAAACTGAAATATTTGAACAGTAGTATATATACACTTATATATACACTTTTTTTTTTCTCTCCAGAATAGCAATTTTACAATCTATGGTTAATATTACTTGAAGAAAGTTTTAGATTTTGTTTGATAACATACTAAATTAAATACAGTCACAGCTTAAACCAGAATTCCAGTACTTGTTTTGTGCTTTAATAAGATAAGTTGCTAAAATGTTGCTACATAAGGACTGCCGTGGCTGTTTGATTAATCTGGGACTTTAATACACACTCTTGAGGGAGTTGTTGTTTATTTGTACTTTAATTTACTTGTTAGCAACATCTTAAAAATTCACATTTGAGGTACAGCAGTATGTAATTAATGTTGTAGAGCAAAACTGATTATTCAAGAAATGTCCGCTATATCATTATTTTACTTGCAAATTGTTAGCCTAGCCATTGCGAATTAGCCTTCCGGGTTGTCCTAAACTGACGTCATGACTGAACAGCTCTAAACATCTCATGACTGGTTGACAAACGAAAAAAAATGAATGAAAGGAAATCACCTGTAAGGGAGAAATGCTACAATAGGATGCAAGGTTGAAAGAGAACAAGGATCTCTTTCTCTCTCTATCATTCTCACTCATCCTCTCAGAAGAATTCTCATCATTATCCTGGTATCTAAAAATATCGCTCTGTCTTTCTACCTCTTTTTTCTGCTTTCTGGGTCACCCTCTTCTTGCCTGCGCTGCTCCTGTCAGCATCTCACCAGCTGAGCCTCATACATGCAGCCTTCAGCAGCACACACACACATAAACGCTTCCACGCCTCATCGTCTTCATAAGTCGAATCCTCACACCTAAGCACCCTGGTTTTGTACAGAAATATGTGTGTGAGAGAACATTATAGAGCGACTGCTGTCATTTTATCAGCAGGATATTCTCAAAGGAAGGAGCGTGAACTTTATTTGTAGTAGACAAAGTATTACGTTCATCCATCCTCAAATATCAGATTAGGATATCAGAAAAGGTTACCTATCTCCTCTCTCGAAGCGAACAACAGCAGGCTGCTTTACTTAAAGGTTACTCGCATCGGAAAAAATTACACGTGATCTGTTCTTCTGCAGGAATATACTTTTTTTAATTGGTGCTATTGTGGTTTTATTTCAGTCAGTGCTCTTTTAAAGGTGAAAAGTGATTTTTTTATTTTTTTTTATTTTTATTTTTTTATTAATTTTTTTATTTTGGGTGTTAAAATTCTTTCTTTTATAAGTAAAGTTGATTATCCTTAAAACTGTAGCTCAGCACTATCAAAACTCTATTTGATGTTTGTTTTTCAAATTACACAGCAACAGTGACAACCAATGGTGTGAGTTTGGGGTGGGGCTATGAGTTTGTCCAACCAATGGCAGACAGAGGGTGTGCTCGCAAAACCGACATAAATAATAATTTTTTTGTTATTCTGTTTGATGACACTAGTGGTGGTACACACTTCAGCTTTAAGTAAACTGGTGGAAAAGTTTTGCCTCTGGCAGCTAGGGGGCATTATGCATAGTTTATTGCTTTGTGGGAAGAGTTTATGCTGATTATATAGATTGGAGCACACAGTTGTGAGAACGAAATGTGAAAATAAACTGCTAGTAAAATAAATGTTTTTCAAAAAAAGGCAATAAAGAAGACCACATTAAAATGACAGAGTGAAAATGAAACGAACAGTTGAACTGCCATAGAAATTAGTGGAGTTTATTGACTGGAACATTTAACAGCAGAAATGTGGTAAATACTGTAACTTTTTAAACTAAATAGGCACAGTATTTTGGTTAACTGTAATAAAAAAGCATAAGGAGAGAAAAAAAAAAAAAAAACATTTGGGCTACATGTTGGAAAATGTGTTGAAAGTGGCACATCAAACAACTGTTAATAAAATCTGACAAAAACTGTCAAGAACATTCTTTTTTCCACCTAAAAAAATAAATAAGTTAATTAATTAATGAATTAATTAAATAAAAACTAACTAAATAAATATTATATTAAAAACAATTATTATATATTAAAATATTATATATTAAAATTGTTTTCATTGTTAATTAATATTATTTTGATCATTCCTAATTGTTAATAATAAATCAAAATAAATAAATAATAATAAATAATAATTTTTTAATAAAAAAAAAATGTAAATGTTAAAATAATAATAAAAAAATCTTAATTTTCACAAAAATCTTAAATGTGACCCTGGACCACAAAACCAGTCATAAATCAGTCATCTTTTTCTTACATCATAAATCACAGCATGAAAGTTGAATAAATAAGCTTTCCATTGATGTATGGATATGTAGCCGAGATACAGCTATTTGAAAATCTGAAATCTGAGGGTGCAAAAAATCAAAATATTGAGAAAATCACCTTATATAGGTTGTCTTATAACAAATCAGAAATGAAGTTTTGATATATTTACGGTAGGAAAATTACAAAATATTTTCATTGAACATGATCTTTACTTAATATCCTAAGAAGAATCTATAATTTTGACCCATACAATGTATTGTTGGCTACTGCTACAAATATACCTGTGTTACTTACAACTGGTTTTGTGGTCACAAATTAGTTTTTATTATTAATTCTTTATCATTTTCATTATTTTTAGTGACACATGATCTGTATATTTCACTGTGAGATTCACCTGGTTGGAGCATTTTGTAATGCTACACTACGTTTATACCAAATGGCTTTATCGCTGTAAATTATTAGAATAGAATGCAGTACTTTAACATTGAATACTTACACATATCAGCTTTAACAGCACTGCATTTATGTATACAGAATTCTAGTTTTCAGACTGAAATGGTGAGGTGAAACAGACTGAAAAAAATAAAGGTAAGAGAGACAGTAAGAGCAGTTATATGGTAGTTCTTTGTAAGAGGTGAAATACAGTGTGTACGCCTGTGTGTGTGTTAACAAGCTGAAAGTGTGTGTGACTCACAGCCCTCACTTTGTTCATCAGTGTAAAGCACGTCTGAAGAGCTGTGCGCACAAGTGTGCTCACCTGGCCAACAGCACACTCTAACCAATGAGAGACAGAGAGAGAGGTTAGTTGGAAAATCAGAGCTTTTATAAAGTCCATTAGCCGAGGAGAGAATCTGAAGCTGATTTCCACATGTGGACCGCAGTGCCAGACCCCTGTCTTTTATTTTTGCCCTCCTAAAAATCTGCAATTAAGCTGTCAGCACCTTTGAAAATCTGTGATGTGACATCGTGTTTTCTGAAAACACCGGATGCATTAAGATACCTGGAGTTATTTCATTGTTTGTTACCCCCAATTCAGGGTTAGTCATTCTTACTGCAGAAAAGCCACCTACACAGATCAGGCATAACATTATGACCACTAATAGGCGAAGTGATTAACACTGATTATCTCTTCATCACGGCACTTGTTAGTGGGTTGGACGTATTAGGCAGCAAGTGAACATTTTTTCCTCAAAGTTGATGTGTTAGAAACAGGAAAAATGGGCAAGCGTAAGGATTTGACTGAGTTTGACAAGGGCCAAATTGTGATTGCTAGACGACTGGTTTAGAGCATCTCCAAAACTGCTGCTCTTGTGTGGTGTTCCCAGTCTGCAGTGGTCCGAGGAAGGAACAGTGGTGAACCGGCGACTGGGTCATGGGTGGCCAAGGCTCACTGATGCACATGGGGAGCGAACGCTGGACTGTGTGGTCCGATCCAACAGACGAGCTACTGTAGCTCAAATTGTTTAAGAAGTTAATGCTGGTTCTGATGTAAAAGTGTCAGAATACACAGTGCATCGTAGTTTGTTGCGTATGGGGCTGCATGGCTGCCCCCTGCACACCACTGAGAGCACCAACTGGGGGCACTTGAGCATCAGAACTAGACCATGGAGCAAAGGAAGAAGGTGGCCTGGTCTAATGAATCAAGTGGATGGCCGGGTGCCTGTGCGTCGCTTACCTGGGGAGCACATGGCACCAGGATGCACTATTGGAAGAAGACAGGCAGTGTGATGCTTTGGGCAATGTTCTGCTGGGAAACCTTGGATCCTGCCATCCATGTGGATGTTACTTTGACACGTATCGCCTACCTAAGCATTGTTGCAGACCATGGAAACGGTATTCCCTGGTGGCTGTGGCCTCTTTCAGCAGGATAATGCACCCTGAAACAAAGTAAAAATGGTTCAGGAATGGTTCGAGGAGCACGAGTTTGAGGTGTTGGCGTCCAAATTCCCCAGATCTCAATCCAACCGAGCATCTGTGGGATGTGCTGAACAAACAAGTCCAATCCATGGAGGCCCCGCCTCTCAATTTACAGGACTTAAAGGATCTGCTGCTAACATCTTGGTGCCAGGTACCACAACACACCTTCAGGGATGTAGTGGAGTCCATGCCTTGTTGGGTCAGGGCTGTTTTGGCAGCAAAAGGGGGACCAACCCAATATTAGGAAGGTGGTCATAATGTTGTGTCTGATCTATGTATATAATAATTCTTTTTGGCATTAACCCTTTTTTTGGGAAATGCTGGATTTTGACATCAAGATTTCAAAAGCTTGTGGCTTGAAAGGGCTTAAAGATCTACTGTAAATTAGAAAAATGTTGGGCATGACTGAAAGTTTATGTGAGGTGTAAATATACTCGTCTAATTTGCATATTATGACGTCATCAGGGGTGGCCATCTTGAATTTCACAATATTCAGGAAATAGTAGATACTGAATTGATGTTTGAACTTATTTGCATGTGTTTTTTTTTTTTGCCTTTTTGATTTTTTAATCCTCATTCCAAATGATCAGAACAGAGGAAAACAACTATAAAACAGGGGAAAATACTGAATTATAACTATACTATATAGTAGTAAAACGCATGATCCAGATCGCCCTTGCTGCCTCTACCACATCTCCCGGCTCTCCCACGCACAGCGCGGTCACTCCCACCACTTTGGGGGCGCTGGATCCAGAGACGCTGGATTCAGAGAGCTAGTGCTACTTCCAGCCCCACTTTCACCCCTGCCACCCCCATTCCCATTGGGCAAAGGCTCGAAATGATCGCTTGTTTGTGCTTCGTGAACACTCTCGCCTTACACGACAACACCATTGCGCTGCAAAGATGTACCGGGAGAAGCATGATTATTATCGTCATTTCCAAAAGGCAAATATTCCCCTTCAGAGTCAGAATCAGCGAATAACATATGCAACACATCCTCACAGTACAACTTTTTATTAGCCATTTGGCGATTTTCTCTCACAAATCTCACGATTTACTCGCACTCTATGAACTGAACTGCTTCTGCATGAATGACACAATAGCTCACTTGCTATGCTATTTCCTGTAACACGTTGAATAGGAACATGACGTAATTTTGGTCTAGTATCAAAGTACTACATGTCTGCCATCTAGTGGTAGGGAATACAGATGAGATATTAGATTACATTAGAATTTACAGTAGAAAACTGTATTTAATTTACAGTATTTAATTTGCAAACTGTAGCTGTTTTACAGCCAAATACTATTAAAAAAAGTCAAATTCAACAGTAGACTGTAATTCATTCATTTTAATATAGATTTCAGTAGATTTTATAATTTAATATCGAATTCATTTAAATGTATTTTATTTTTACTCTACATAGGTACTACTGACATTCAATTAAAACAGACACAATAATGACAAAATATCAAATACTTGATTTAAAACAATGCATGTATAACACTTAAAAATACATTCTTAAACTGCTGGAACAGTGCATCTTCACCATTTCCCCTGTCTTAGGACGTTTCGCAGTGCATTATGTTGTATCTTCACAAAGAATCTATAGGCAGCAGAAACATAATGGAGAAAAAGACATGCAGCCAAAGAATACACAGCCATCTACAAAACCCAGGTGTTGCTCCAAAACGTGGCCACCACCTTTGCTCACCATCCACTTTGTTAGTGACAGAAATGTCTTCTCTGAAAAACAAGTAGAAGAAATGGCACACTTTTAAAAGGCAAACCCCACACAGAACACACAAACATCTCAAAACCATAGTTGATATCTTATCATGTACTATCAGTCTCAGAGTGGTTGGCATGCTCATGGTCTTTCATGATGCTTCATTGCAGTTGCCTTTAAAACACAAACACAACAAAATGCAGTAAATCCTAAATTCCATTAATAATTATAACAAACTAATTCTAAAACTAGAAAGGCAGCTAACAGTTAGCCTTGTAACTTGTTTAATAGCTAACATACGATTTGTTTTTTTCTCAATAGGCTACTGGCCAACATTACCTGAACAAAATTTCACATTAGTTAACCTATTGTTAATATAAGATAAGTGTTGCTCGTTAAAAAATAATTTTAATTCAGTAACTTAAATCAATAAGCTGACAAAAGCCGTTTGAAACGACAGCGCAGTTTACTATAGTAAAGTTTGTAACTGCCATGTTGTCGGGTAAATATTAAACTGGTGTGCATAAATCTGACAAACACTCAGACAAACGTATATATAATTTTACCTTACTTGTTGGTCTTAATCTCTCGTAAATTGCATCGACACACAGCGTCGATGTTTTCCGGAACTCTTTCGCTCTCATGGGTTCATCCCCAGGCAAACGTCGCGGTGCTGCCCGCTGCTTCAGCGTCTTCCTCGGACACGAGTGGTGCAGCGCAGCGCGACTCGACAAAAGAAGACGATATAGAACCCATTAAATATATAAACTACAGTGGATGCTTACAGTAAAGTAATGCCCCGGTATATTTCTGACTTACAGGTGTACTTCAGGTGCTCGCGCTGTGTTCTGACATGAAGGACAAACGGATTTTCCAGTCACTACAAGCGATGCAAGACATCCAGTGTAGTCTGTCCCAAGCTGTTGCAGCGTTGTAGACACGGTGTAGGGCAAATCGTGTCAATCCAAATATAATAAATGAGGAAAATAAAAGGACCTCAATAGAATGCCGCCAATGAGGCCGTTACAGCAAATACAGTAGTATACAGCAATTTTAAAAAATACAGTAAGTCTCTGTATTTGGGGTCTGACGTCACAGAAAATTCCCATAATGCAATGGTTATTACAGTTATTTACTGCAAAGGGAATTTGCAGTATTATACTGGGTGATATACAGTTAATAACTGTAGAAATGTCTAACAGTGCAGTCTATTTTATTAAGTATGACGTCTTGTCGCAATTTCGCGACTTTGGCGCTTAGAGGGTTAAGTCAAAAAGGTGCTGGAAACATTCCTCTGAGATTTCAGTCCATATACCTGCTGAAGATTTGTTGGCTGCACATCCATGATGTGAATCTCCCATTACTCAATTCTCAATTTCCAAATTCTTGCGCATGCAAAACTCAGCACTGAACAGATCTTCTGCGTTTTGAGTAGTGAGTGGATTCTGTCTTGATTGGACATTGTTTTAAGAAATCAACAGAGATGTCTGTGGCCAGGCCTATGACCAGTCGAGATGAAAATATGAAAAGCACCTGCCCCACAAGTAGATGAGATTAGTGATGGGAAGTCCAGTTTTTGCAAACTTTTTTTTTTTTTTTTTTTGTAAAATTTGTTTTAATGAATCAGTTACCAAAAAAAGGTTCACCAGTTCTTTCATGTCCTCACATTATGATGGCATTCGCAATTCTATCATCCCGGTGGATGAAAATACACATTTAAATATGGTCAGTAATCATAGCTTCAAATAAGTAAGGAATAATTGACAACAGGCCGCTGAATTATTAGAAAATAATGCACACCCGAGGTAGTGATACATCATTTTCTTATAATTCAACGGACCGGAGTCAATTATTCCACTTATGTGATGGTTACCACACCTTACAGTACAACATTGTCCAATTCGTCAGTCAGACATCTTGAGAGCAGGATTACTTTCTTACACATCTCATCCAACGCCTTTGTTGCTAATTCTAAAACGTCATTTTATACCTAGTAACAGATGTTTGAGCCGTTGATTGTAGACTAATGCAGTTAGTGCCAACTTCTGTTATGCAACTCTCAATCAGGGGTGGCGAACGTCGATCCTGGAGAGCCGCAGCCCTGCATAGTTTTGCTTCAACCCTAATCAAACGCACCTGAACAATCTAATCAAGGTCTGAGGGGTTACTAGAAAGCTACAGGCAGGTGAGTTTTAATTAGGGTTGGATCTAAACTCTGCTGGGCTGCAGCTCTCCAGGACCAGAGTTTACCACCCCTGCTCTAGATGGACAGGCTGATGGGTCCTTAACGCAAACTGATGATATTCACATCGTTAAACTACTTGGCACAAGCAGATTGGTTCATGTTGCATACACAGCCAATGAACATGTTGCTTTAGATTTAAATGGCTGTTTAGCATTTACTAGAGCATTTTGCAGTGCACTTTCAAAGTTTCACCTTTCACCTGTATAGATCTGCTACGGGTTATTATATATGCAAGTGCAGCAGCATTAAGTCTTAAATACTCTCAGTACCGTATCTGCTATGTATTGTTAGTAACAGATCAAATACATTAACGTGTAACCATTACCATGCTAAAATCTTCAAGGAGTTGTCATGATAAAAAACGAAGTTATTAGCTGAGCCTGTGTGTCTTTCAACAGTAATCGGCAGCAGCATCTCTACTAATAGTAAACTGTAAGAGACATCTAGCTTTGAAGTTATTGAACTATTTTATTGATAATGCCATCAGAGTAGCACTGACAACACATTTCTGTGCACGTGTATGTTTCCGTATGTGAGTATGTGATCATATCGTATGTGCGTGCGTTTGTAAGGAAGAGAGAGTGGGATAAATAAAGTATGTGCTTTCCTTACATAATGAAATGTAAGTTTATGGCAAAAACATGGAAATATTTTTCGTGTGGACATTTTACATATTAAAGATATAAAGTAATTAAACTAGTCATCAACTTTTTACAGAAACCAAGATCCGCATGAGCGGATAGGTTTCTCTGGTAGTGAAATGTGTGTTTTTTGTTTTGTTTTTTTCAAAATGCAAAAATAGATGTTTAAAATGTGAGGCTTTTCATATTACGCATCCGTTTTGACAGCATGCTTTTGCCATCTAGGAAGCTAATACACAGCTAGCATCACTGTTACTTCGAGCGTTTGGTAGCAAACGTCTACACTCCAGATGCTGATGTGCCGTTTTGGCTCTGTACAATTTTGTCGAGATTGATTTGGGGTTTGCCTTGTGTTGTTTCTTTCTGTCGTGATGTTTCGTGCTTTGTTTTGGTTAGCAGGATATTTCTCCAGAGAGCTAGCGTAAGGTTTCCTCCAGCTAAGTTTTAGATCAAAGTTTTATGAGGGGTGGTGGAGTGACTGGTCAACTGTGTGCGTGTGTGTGTGTGTGTGTGTGTGTGTGTGTGCCGGATCCGATCAGTGGTTGTTGGAGTCTGTCATTAGAATGTGAAGATATGTATCACAGCACCTTGCACTAACACCAGCTCCACAGGTAAACATATCCTTAATAGGATTCCTGTGAGACAGCCATGTGTGTGTGAGTGTGTGAGGAAAGAATGAGGGAGATGGGGTTAGGGTGAAGTTTACCGTAACCTCAATCTCACTCCTAATCCCTCCTAAAGGGAACATGACGGAACATGATTCCAATTCCAAAACCCAACTCTAAACAAAACCACACAGAGCACTGACCTCTCTCTCTCTCTGTCTTTCTCTTCCTCTTATCTCCTGAAACAGGGCGCCACGTTAAGTTGTTATAATAGCCAAACTGACAGCTCAGTGGAGTCTGAGTACCATTTATAGAACCTAAACTTGTTTTATCCTTTTTGAATGTAGACATGGTAGGTTACTGACATGCCAGATGTATATGAATTAAAGATACTATGTGTCCTGATTGTCTAAGAGATTCTTATCATTTGGAATAGCTAATAAAGTTGCAGTCGCACAAATATGAAACAACACCCTTTAACCCTTTAATTTTAATTAAAGACACAGATGCCTAGTAAACAGTTTAATATATTTAATAGTTATTATAGTTTTATTTTACAATGGAAAAACAAAGCCAAAACCTGGACACTTTAGAAGGCCATTTAGAAATAACACCTATGACCACAACAAGCAATGCGCGGTCACTTGGTTCTTATTCTTGCCAGTGATTTTTCATAATAAATTAAACAATAAATGTGTTCTGATTGGCTGAGATATTACTGCTTTTACAGTATTTTTGATCAAGTAAAGTTTGGGAACCCCTTGAAGAATCTGTGAAAATGTGAGTAATTTTAACAAAATAAGAGAGATCATACAAAATGCAAAATGTTATTTTTTATTTAGTACTGTCCTGAGTAAGATATTTTACATAAAATATGTTTACATATTTGCATGGCCCAGAAGGAAACACAATGCATTAAGGGGGGTGAAAACTTTTGAACAGGATGAGGACGTCCAAATTGTTCTTATTTTGTTGAAATATCATTTTTTCCCATTTAGTACTGCCCTTCGGAAACAACAGAAGATACTCGCATGTTTCCCAGAAGACAAATTACGTACGATTTACCTTGATCTTCAAATTCCAAAAGTTTTCACCCCCTGGCTCTTAATGCATCAGTGAATGTTTGAACCTTTTGAACCTAAATAGTTGTGTTTGAGTCCCTCAGTTGTCCTTAGTGTGAAAAGATGGATCTCAAAACCATACAGTCACTGCTGAAAAAGGTTCAAATATCCAAAAGATGCTGGAAAACTGAAGAATCTGCAAGACATGGAGGATTTTTCTGAAGAACAGTGCTCAGTTTAACTGTTCAGAATAAACAAGGGACTCATAAACAACATCACAAAACAAAAAAACAGTCGTAGATCATCCAGGTAACCACACACAGTATTAAGAACCAAGGGTTCCCAAACTTTTGAAGGGGGTTATTTTAATAATCTCAGCTATTTTTTGGTCTTGTGGACTATATGTAAACATCTTTATGTAAAATATCTTACTCAGGACAGTACTAAATAAAAATACATGCATTTTGTATGATCTCTCTTATTTTGTTAAAATTATTTACATTTTCACAGATGCAAGGGATTCCCAAACTTTTGCACAAAACTGTACATGTAGCCTTGGTGAGCATACAAGACGTTTTTGGATTTTGGATTCTACTGTATATTTATAATGTTATTATACACTGTGTATGTGTGTGCGTGTTTGTGTGTAGAGTATTTGAATTGGGATCTGTTTATAGTATTTAGAAGTAGATTTAAATAACAACAATACTAGCCCATTGTATGCCATCATTTAGATTGCAAGGTAAATGGATGGTGGGTGGATGGATGGGAGTGTGTGGGAGTGAGTCAACCTAGCTTACATGCCAAGGGCTGTTAAAACTAGTATGTTTGCATTTGAACGTTGAACTCCTGCCTTCCTAGCTCTGCTATGCGCCGAACATCTCTCTATCTCTGCTGTCAGTCGGCTCCTATATACAGCATTAAAAATGAGAGAGCCAGACTGAGAGAAAGAATGGAAGACGGCTGACGCACAGCTTAAACCAAACACTCTCACAGCGAAACTCTACATTTATAGAGGCACTTAAATCAAGTCATGGTGACCTAAAACACACCACCAAATACTGCAAAACATGCTTTGTGTGTGAGTGTGTGTGTGTGCGCGAGTGTCAAACACAGGAACTGTTCCAAATGCTCACAAGCTCAGAAAAGATGATGGGAAGGATTCCACGCTGTAATGAGAAACAGATGACCACTTACATCAGTGTGTGTGTGTGTTTTGGCTTAGTTCTCACACATCATTATTACGGCCATTTTATTGAACTGAAAAATGTGTAACTGAATGTACTCATGGTTATTCTACCCTTCTCGGTCCCCTCTCGATTTTTCTTGTCTTTTTTTCTCTCACAACACCCCCCTCCTCCTGCCTTCTGTCTCTCGTCTGGCCTCTGATTGAACTTACATAAGCTTAAAGAGTGTTTTGTGTCTTTCTGTCACTTTCCCCAATCGGTTTAGTCTTACTTAGGCCTGAAGCATATGCAAACACAAATGTTTCTGGATACACAAATCCAATTTGTGACGTTCACTTAAATGTTTGAAGATAGCATGTTACCATGTGAACTGTTTAACAGTGTTAATCAATTTCAGTGTCGTTTGCGCATGCATTTAATTTAACATAATTTGGAACATTCGGAGGTGATTACATCAGACTGTGAATAAAAGCTACAAAATTAGAATCTTCAAAGTTGATTAAAGCAATGAGTGACTTGTGAGTGTTTGTTACAACCGCATTACCACCAATAATGATTATTCTAATGTGTAACATGAATCAGAGTGTATAAACATTCTTAAAGGAACACTCCACTTTTTTTTTGCTAATAGCTTAGCATAGATCATTGAATCAGATTAGACCGTTAGATCGATCGAGACGCTAATGGTCTAATCTGATTCAATGATCTATGCTAAGCTATTAGCAAAAAAATGGAGTGTTTCTTTTTAAAGAGATAGTTCTCCAAAAAATTCAAATTACACCATGATTTACTCACCCTCAAGCCATCCTAGCTGTATATGACTTTTTTTTTCTTTCAAATGAAAACAATTGGAGTTATATTAAAATATATCCTGACTCTTCCAAGCTTTATAATGGCAGTGAATGGAGGTCAAGATTTTGAAGCATTTTGAAGTGCATCCATCCATCATAAAAAAAATGCTCCACATGACTCTGGGGGGTTAATAAAGGCCTTCTGAAGTGAATCAATGCGTTTGTGTGAGAAAAATATCCATATTTAAAATTTGATAAACTGTAATCTCTATCTATCTATCTATATCTAATAGGGCTGTTCGATTCCGAAAATTTTGGAATCGAGTCCAATTCCGGTTCCTGGTTCTGGAATCGATGAGATTCAATTCCAAGAATCAATTCCTCGCTGTTGTTTTCGATTCTTGTTTTTTTTTTTTGTTTTGTTTTGTTTTTTTAGAATGGAGGAATCTAATTTCACCATGACTGAAGGATATAAAGGTCCTAGTAAGTAACCTTATCATAATATGAAGCTTTATTTTATTTTTTTTTAAATAAGACCTAGTACCTGTCAATCAGATGCGATCTCAGCGTTTTCTTTCAAAATTATCATTGGCTGATAGGAAGGTTAGAAAATATCATTTTATTGAGATGGAAATAGGATGTAGACCCTTAATCACGTCGTGTAGCGCTCAAAACTGTGGACAATATAAAGCTGTTCCACCGTAAAATAACTTCTGAATCATTTTTTAACTGGTTCATTAAAACTTTCCGAAAGAACCTTTTCGTGGAAAAGAATCAGACGCTAACAGTGATCAGACTTTAACCCTGTAAAGCCCACTGTTGCAGAATTACAACATCACTTTTAACAATTCTAAAAAAGGCCAGCAAATGTTTTTGTTTTTCTCAAAACCACATTTACATATTTAATGGGTCCTATTGTTTGTCTTCACGATGCTATTGGATAGAAAAAGTGTTTATAGGTCTGGTCATCTTGCCGTGAACTTACTCTACCTGCAAACTTCGCATTGAGCTGATCTCCTTTTTTTTGCATGACTGGATTTGTCAAGATTAAGAAGTAAGAAGTAAAGAAGTAAAATTCCTTAAATATTTTTTGTGTGTTTATTACAATGTCTAGAACATATACATATTTGGTTATTTTAGAAAACATTAATCAAATTTGATTTAGAGCTTATTATGTCTATGTTGTAATTCTACAACGTTGGGTCAGAGTGGTAGCCTGTTGCATTGTTTAGGGACAGGTGTGAATGGTCTTGAATGTGAACCTGTTAGTGCTCTGGGGGGATGCATGTGTCCCTTTTAGTATGATAAGTAGAGAGCATAATAGGCCAATAAGACAGTATTGTTTGAATGTAGTGGAATTTTGATTAGCATTTGCATTGAAATGGTAATACTTTGATGGATAATACTTAGATCTCTACCCTTGATACATGGTCTACTACCCTGTCTATTCTTCGTTTATCTGCTACAATATAAGACCTATATGTGTTATTCACATATTTAATTAAATTTTTCCAAACTTTTTCAGTTTCAGAATGCCACCAGTGCAGAAAGGTCATCCATTCAGTGTGCAGGATGTGATTGCTGCAGTCCAAAATGGAGAGAGCGATTTTGAAATGGACTCGGATGACACTGATGCAAGTGACTCAGAGAATGAAGATGTAGGTGAAATGGACAAAGAAAACCACCAACCCACTGACTCCCCAGCCAATGATGATGTGGACGTCAAGCCCCAACCAAAAAAAACACTGTGCCCTGTGACAGGTTTCGCTGGCTGAAAAAGGAGTTTATCAGTCCCAATACTGATTTTTCTGGTTCAGAAATCACCAATGATGCCACCTCCCTCCTCACCCCGCTGGAATAATTCCAAAAGTTTGTGACAGAAGATATGATTGAGACTCTGGCAAGAAACACAAATGAGTACAGCTTGCAAAAAAATGGAACATCTGTAAACACCAGTAATAAGGAAATTGAGAAGATGCTTGGCATGTACCTGAAGATGGGCCTAATGCAAATGTCTGGAGTCCGTATGTATTGGGAGACAGACACACGGTACACCCCTGTTTCTGATGTGATGTCCCGGAACAGATTCCAATCTCTGTTGACTTCATTACACTTTATAAACAATTTAACTGTGTCAGAGATGGAAATGAAGGACAAACTCTGGAAACTCAGACCATGGCTAAATTCATTTAGGGAGAGATGCCTGCAGGTGGTACCTGAAGAACACAACTCTGTGGATGAAATGATGATTCCTTTCAAGGGGAGATTCAGTAACATCAAACAATATATGCGTGGCAAGCCACACCCATGGGGGTTCAAACTGTGGGTGAGAACTGGAATCTCTGGCATGCTCTGTGATTTTGATGTGTACCAAGGGACTGTAGATGGAATACGACAAGCGAAATCTGAACTTGGACTGTCAGGTGATGTTGTGATGAAGCTCGCCTCCACACTTCCAGACGGTCAAAACTACAAGATCTACGCAGACAACTACTTCACCTGTGTCCCACTGATTGTCAAGCTCCTTGAGCATGGAATCCATTATGTGGGAACAGCGAGTCTACCCAACTGCAACCTTAAAGATGAGAAGAGCTTGAAGAAAAAGGGGAGAGGAAGCTTTGATGTCCAAGTGGAGGGGAACCACAACATCTGCGCTGTCAAATGGTATGACAACAGAGCGATCACACTTGTGTCATCCTTTGCTGGACCTGAACCTGTGCAGAAAATTCAACGCTGGGACAAAGCCACTAAAACCATCATTGATGTTGAGAGGCCTTACATTGTTGGTACCTACAACAAACACATGGGGGGTGTGGATTTGTTGGACTCATTTGCTGCCAAGTACAAGTTCCCCATGAAATCTCACCGCTGGTACATTTACATCTTCTGGCACACCATCATCCTTGCAGTTATTAACGGCTGGCTCCTTTACAAGCGGGACTGTAAAGCTCTAAAGATGACTAAGAAAGAGATACTGAACAGGAGACAGTTTCAGGCACAACTTGCATCCTCTCTCATCCTGGTGAACACACACAACACATCACCCAAAAGAGGACAACCATCTTCAGGGAATACGGTGACATCAGGGAGCCCTTTGGATCCTCAGAAGAGACCATCCTCATCAGATGTGAGTCCCCCAGCCAAGAGGTCATCAGACCACCCCCCACTGGATGTACGCAAAGACATGATTGCACATTTCCCAGTAAAGACAAAGAGAGGACGCTGCAGACACTGCAATAATGGATACACAAACACACTGTGTAGCAAGCGCAATGTTCGCCTGTGCTTCTCAGATGAAAAGAACTGTCTTAGGGACTATCACTGCAAGTAAACACAGACTTCATTCAAACCACACTGAATGTGACCAAATAATTTTTTCCAAATATTTTTATAATGTATGTATAAATGTTCTGTATACCTGTTCAGGCAAAGTGAGTACAAATACAAAAATTCTGCTCACAACTAGGCCCAACGTTGCAATATTACAACATTTCCCTAAAAACTTACAAAAAGTAAAAAATGTGAAAAATCTTTAATTCCTACATCAGAGGCCTCCTAAAACAATATCTGAGAGGTCAAAAATTTTTTTGCTAATTTTTTTTCTATATTAGGGTCTTACAGGGTTAATCACCATTAGCGAGCAAGGCTGCATCCTCAAACTTAAACGAGCTCAGTACCGACTCTTTTCCTTTAGTTCATTTTCGTGAATCGATGTTCAGCGAAATCTGATAACAGCAGCCGAGATATGCAGCCTTCGTATGATGCAGCCTTTCGTTTGAGAGGCGCTAATAGATAAGCTTTGTTTAACTGAAGACGGCTATGAAAGGGGAAGTCTATTCCCCTTGATGGAATCGATTACAACCTTTCAAATCGACTCTCGATTCCCAACACCTCGGAATCGAGAAATCTATTCTTTTTGGAATCGACTCCCAGCCCTAATATCTAATATCTATCATACGCACATTTACGACAGAGTGGCGTTCCAGTGGATAATGTAGGATGTTTGTTGCTTTAATGACAAAAAACCTCATCTGCCATTGTTTTGATGAAAAGATAATTCCTGCCCCAAACTAACACCATTGGTTGAGAAAATGTTGCTACATTGGGGTGGTCAGAAAGCAGCTGCAAATTCCATTAAAAATTCATGTCGTGGACATCTGAAGGTAATGTCATCCCCCCTAGAGTATTGGAGGTTTACCAAGTCACCTATTTTTAATTCACAGAGTTCATGGTCGTTTTGCTATATAAGACCCTTCTTCAATTTAAACTTTTTAAATTGCATCAGCCTGACATCTGAAGTGAACTCTATCACCCCCTTGAGTACTGGAGGTTTGTTAATGCCTCAGTAATACCAGAACACACATGAACAGGTATAAAGTAGGGATGCACAATATTATTGCACCAATTTCGGAATCGGCCGATAGTGGCTTTAAATGTAAATATCGGCATCGGCTGGATATGAAAAATTATTCCGATATGTCTTGCCAATAAGATGAACTCACATGTGCTCACAGGGTGTGCTAGCGATTAGATCACGTCAGCAGTGTGGCTCATTCTTGAAGCAAAGTTTTGCCTGAATGATTAGATTCACTGTTTTGGATCACTGCATTTAATCTGAGAATGCACATACAGAATGACGCATTCGATGTGTAATAGAGTAAACAGCCTCCCCCGGGTCCTAATGGCTGTTTGGTGAATAGTTTTAATTCCATAGGGGGCCTCAAATAAAATTACAGTAAAATACACAATTAATGTTTAGACTGTGTTTCTGATTAAATAAAGCAGTAATTGTTATAAAAGCATTAGTATGTTTTGATTTAAAGGTCAGAAGCTGTAGCTTAAATGAATTGAAAAAAAAAAAAAAAAACAGAAACAGAAACATGGCACTTGTAAATTAAATACTTTATGTATACTGATTTATTCATTAATATGTAATGTTACTTAAAATTTTTTTTTTATAAATATAAGCTCTAGAAAATTTGCAGCGAAAATGCAGCAATTGATAAATAGTTAAATATAGTTATTTATAGTTACTATAAACAGTTATTTATAGTTATTTTCAAAGCTTAAATGTATTAAAGCTTCGTTATTGTTTATTAAATTCTAATAAATAAGTTCTTGTTAAAAACTAACCAAAATTAAAATTAATTTGCTAATAATTACCGCACAGGAAAGACTTGTTTCCAAACAAAAGGAAATATATCGGTATCGACTATCAGCCAAAATGAGTTGAAAAATATCGGCATATCGGCAAAAATCCAATATCCTGCATCTTTAGTATAAAGCAATGTTCTGAAGCTCTCTTAAAATAGCAAACAATTTCCAATCTGCCAATGGCCAAGCATAAATAAATAAATAATTAAATAAGTAAAATACTGACCCAAACTGACAGTATTTGTTTCTCCTATTTTCATACAAATTATCATATGAATTACTCAATTATTGTTGTTTCTGCATATTGAACTTAAATAGTATTTTTTTTTATGTATTACAATTCAGTTTATAGTCAGTGTCACTGACATCTCAAGGAAACTCTCTCACCCCCTTGAGTGCTGGAGGTTTGTTACTGCCACAGTAATACTAGAACAGTACAACAGTACTTTAATGTTGCTTTTGCATACTTCCAAAAAGTATGTTTCAGACCTAATATAGCCATCTCATTTACTCCCTGTATCTCTCTCTCCTCTCTCTGAGGGAATTAGACCCTGAAATGCCATTACTATATAACACCACTGAGAGGAGAGCTTTGTGGGCATGACCTGAGGGGAAAAAAAACAACAACGATCACACACACATCATACCAAATATATCCATTCCGCTTTTCCACTACAGCTAAAACATCCCATTTCTCCCAGAGCTGAATATAGAGGTTTACCTCCAAACCTTAACCTCTGACCTCCCCACAAATGTGTGTGTGTGTATTCGTTGTGTGTATGTGTTGGATCATTTTGAAAGATATGAGATTGTTATTATTGCTTGTGATGCCCCGGAGTGATAGGGCAGAGGATATTTGCTGCACACAGAGTGTTGGCATGTCTTATTGTTTGTGTGTGGGTAAGTGTTTGCAGCACCCGCGGGGTAGAGATCTTGTATGGTGACTCAAGTGTTTCCTGTTTGGACCTTTCACATGGCATCTTAACTGGTTTTAATAATGACACACGGAACAATCCCCAGTGAACTTTTGTCCCTCAAGCAATATAGATACCCTGCTGCATACAATCCATTCTATAAAGTGGGTGAATGTCCAAAAAATTCCGCCCAATTTTTTTTTACTTTTCAAAACACTTTCTAATAACAGTAACCACCTTCATAACCGTGTCCCATTTTGCATCAAAAGTGTTTGGTAATAGTTTTATATCACATTTTAGAGTTTTATTTAAGCAGTGTGTTTTATCTGATCACAAACTTCCATAATCCATTTTATAGAGAGGAATAACATGAGTTCGGAGGCCTGAAACGACATGATATGAAACTTCCCTGCTGAGGGTGAGATGAGCTAAGACTGACAAATTGTTTCTCTCCAAAACAGGAAGTGAGAAAAAAAAATTCACTTCCTGCTCAGGAGACAGTTGGGTGCATAAAGCCCACTGAGACAATAGAGTATCAAATTCCTAGTTTTTACATCTGTTTTACAGTCTTTCACTCCCTGGATTTTCTTTTATTCAGTTATGTAGAACAGAAACACTTTTTTTTTCATTAATTTGTCACATAATACTTCAAAGACTGTTGTTACACCATCTATCTTTGTCTTAAGTTCTTCTTTATCATTGCACCATCCTTCACTTGTTATTGGTATTTGCTACTTTCTTCAGAAAATCTCTTCCTTTTCTTGATGGTTTCCTTTGTTCATTCATCACCACACTTTTCAAATAAGATTGTTATTAAGCACACAGTGGCTGATATTGATATGCATAATACAAAAACGAAAAATCTGAGACAGCAGTAATCATACTTTTAATGTTAGTACATCTTCTGCCAATCAAAACTGTCATTCAAATCTGTGAGCCATTACAAGTTTACAAGACACTATGCACGCTAGAAAATTATTATTATTATTATTGTTAAATTTTCCCACAGTCTTCGTAATTTGTGTATTCCACACTTTGAGGTTAGGGTGAAAGGGAATTTGTATTTGAAAGGGATTTGTGGGAAGTTTAATTTTAGCTAAAACAAAACTTCTCTCTGAGAGAGAAGGTGTTTATCATAAATGTTTTTCTTTATAATTTCTTTTTTTTTGTACGATAACTACATTAGATTTCAACTGAAGTCTAATATGATACTTTAAATCAGTTATTCACAAATGGATCACAGGTCTGTTCTAATGCTAAATTCATAGATAAATGCAAATATTAATATTTTATTAGTTATAAGATTACTAAATAGCCTCTAAATGGATGAAAAACATATTTCATATATGAAACTTATTTCAAATTTTAGATTTAATTACTACAGTTTTTTGCTGTGTTTCATTACCATTGTAAAATCTGGATCCTGGAGCAAAACTAGTTGAAAATTGCAAAACTAAATAATGGCCTAAATAAAAATCTTAGAGATGGAATATCGCCCCTGTTGTTTGTTTGGGTAATATTACTCTGGTGCAGTTTATGTACTTCATTAGTTTGTAATAATGGTAGTAAAAACACAATTCATTCTCTCTTTCGCTTTGGCCAGCTCTGTTATTGATTATTTTCTCCATATGTTCCATAACCTCTAATTTCCCAACAATTGGCTTAACACAAGAACATCAAAGGTCTAATTCAACCTCCGAACGATCAATAGCTGTGATTACACAGAGAAAGAACTGAAGGAGGATGATTTTTGCAAAGGAATGACTTGGAGAAGTGTCTTACTGTCAACAGCAACACTCGCATATGTCCAGGAGGCATTTTTCTTAGGTTTTTTTGATTTATGTGTGTGTTTTCTATTTAAAAGAAGACATGTGGCTCAGATATTATGTAATAAAGGCAATAAAACTTGCAATACGAATTAGTGTAAATACAGATCACACAAACCACAAAAGTTATTTAGCTGGAATCACAGAGATATTGACTAATCTCTGAACTGCAAAGCCAGACTAAACCAGCTCAGTATTACTGCAGTCGAGTTGCATCTGGCTTTGTTTGATGTGTCTGTGCAGCAGATTTGATGTGAAAAGCAATAAAATAAAAATAAATCAAGTTTTTACATTATTACTTCAGATTTTAAGTATATAAACCTGGTGTGATAACAAGAAGATTGTAACGTTATCAGGAAATAATTAGATGAGGGTGATAACAACATTTGTACACTTAGGGTTTGTCCCAAAAAACAGTATTGTTATTGTTAACTTAAACTAAAAGTATTGAACTAGTTCGGTAATTCAAATAAAGCTGAAATAGAATAAAATATTAGATGAAAAACTTGATGTTAAGGCAGCAGCTATTTGCACTGTGCGAATAAGTGCGAATAGCATATTTTCTTAGCGATAAACGCTACTAAGTGCAAATTGTGATAGATTGTATTTACACTTTGTAAAAATAGCAGTATTTTCTTAGCACTATGCTTTTTACACTAAGTGAAAATAGCGATAGATTCTATTTACACTATGTAAAAATAATACTTTTTTTAGTGCTATGCTATTTACACAAAGTGAAAATAGTGGTAGATTCTATCTACAACAAGTGTAAATAGCAATTAGATGCTGTTTACACTTAGTGAAAATGGCATATTTTCTTAGCGATAGATACTACTAAACGCAAATAGCGATATATTGTATTTACATTTTGTAAAAATGGCAGTATTTTGCTATTTTGCTAAAGCGCTGTGCTTTTTAATGCTAAGTGAAAATAGTGATAGATTCTATTTATACTGTGAAAATACAGGTACTTCCTTAGCGCTATGCTATTTGCACTAAGTGAAAATAGCAATAGATTTTGTTTACAGTGTGTAAAAATAGCAGTATTTTTAGCGCTATATTATTTATACTAAATGAAAACAGCCATAGATTCTATTTGCACTATGTAAAAATAGTACTTTTTTAGCGCTATGCTATTTACACTAAGTGGAAATAGTGGTAGATTCTATTTACAATGTGTAAATAGCAATTAGATGCTGTTTACACTAAGTAAAAATATAGCATATTTTCTTATAGATGCTACTAAGTGCAAATAGCAATACATTGTATTTACACTTAAACATAGCAATTTTGTCTTAGTGCTATGATATTTACAAAAGTGAAAATAGCAATAGATTCTACACTGTAAAAATAGCAATTTTTAGAGCTATAGTATTTACACTAAGTGAAAATAGCGATAGATTCTTTTTACTCTATGTAAAAATGGCAGTATTTTCTTAGCGCTTGTAACGCCACGCCAGCAGAGGGAGCCCTCACCCCAATACTGACTGCATGCTCCCTCTGCTGCTTCTACTTCCACTTCCTGTTTGGGACTACTTAAGCGATCACCATGTGCTTCCCCATTGTGAAGTATTGCCAGTTTCACCTGCCTTACTGAGCGTTTACTATTACTCTGTCTGACTACCTGTTGCCGTCTTGCTTTGTTCTGGAATTCGAGTTTATGGATTACCCCTGTTTGGATTGTTTGCCTGTGTGGACTGCTTTCAAGGTTTGACCCTGTATCTGCCTCTTGACTATCGCTCTCTGGATTACCCCTATTGCTATGTTTGCTGTATTGGACTGCTTACTTGATATTTGACCCACTGCCTGCTTAACCTCTCTGCTGCTTGGATTACGGTTGTGTTGTGTATGCTATCGGACTGCCTTTCCGGTATTGACCCTCTGCCTGTCTTTCTGTACTCTGCTTCCTGTAATAAATGACCGCATATGGATTCTACTTCTGCCTCAGCGTCCTCGTTACAGAATACTTCGCCTACCATGAATCCAGCGGAAGTTTCTAACCTTCAGGCGGTGTTCGCTTATCAAAGCTACCAGGAACAACTCAACAAACTCCAGTCCGTCAACGAACATCTAACGCAGTACATCCGATCGCTACCTCCTCCCACGTCTAGGACAGTAAGCTTCGCTCTCCCTGACAAATTCGACGGTACTGCTGAGTTATGTAAGGGGTTCATCCGTCAAGTTAAAGTGTACTTCGATCACCGGAGAGATAAATTTGAAGCCGAGGAAACAAAGTGTGCATTCCTGATGACACTCCTGACGGGCAGAGCCATCGATTGGGCTTCAGCAGTGTGGGATTCTGATGTACGGTTCAAATGCTCTGTTGATTATTTTCTAGACCAACTCCGGGAAGTGTTTGAATATCCCGCGGGGGGCAGGGATATTTCAACGCGACTAATCACACTTCAACAAGGGGATCGCACTGCTGCCGAATATGCCATAGAGTTCAGAACCCTGGCTGCCCAGAGTGGATGGAATGATGTTTCGCTAACAGCTATGTTTTACCACAGTCTCAATCCTGCTCTACAAACGGAACTGGCCTGTAGTAAGGAGGATTTATCATTCTCTAACTTCGTCTCGCTCACTGTAAAGATAGACAACCTCATGAGACAACACCCCAAGCAAAAACCTGAGAGAAATCATCCCCACAAAAACATCTTTACCTTCTCCACCGGAGGAACCTATGCAATTTACATCTCCAGATTGTCAGCAGAGGAGAAGGAGAGATGTCACACGCACAATTTGTGCTATTATTGTGGAGGAACGGGCCATCACAGCCTTGGATGTCTCCAGAAACACCAAACCAACCCCAGGGTAAATATTAACCATTTTGCCCTTCTCCATAACCGTTCTTTCACTCTGCCAATTATTCTGGAAAATGATACTCTGTCTCTCGAACTAACTGCCATGATAGATTCGGGAGCAGCGCTGAATATCATCAACCGTGCTGTGGTGAAGAAATACCAGATCCCCGTTCAACCTTGTACACCCCCCATAAAGATCAAAGCCATCGATGACGTCCTCATCGGGGATGGAATCACTCATCAGACGAAGACACTCACACTCAAGGTCGGCCTGCTGCACCGCGAATCAATTACCCTCTACGTTGTCGACTCTCCCAAGCACAAGGCTATATTAAGATTCCCCTGGCTCTCGATTCACGACCCGGACATCTCCTGGTATCATGGTGAGCTGACACATTGGTCTACCTTCTGCCAAAAGAATTGTTTCTCCGTCAAACCTCAACCCTGCTACACCACGACTGTAGAAAGTCCCATCACCCACAAGACCGTTACCGTTACCATCCCATCCTGTTACAACGACTTATCAGAAGGGTTTAGCAAGACCAAGGCAACCCAAATTCCACCGCACCGTCCCTGGGATTGAGCTATCGATCTCCTTCCTAATGCCATGCCTCCCAAAAGTAAAGTGTATCCCCTGTCACAGAAAGAAAGTCAAGCCATGGATGAATACATCAACGAGGCCCTAGACTCCGGGTTTATCCAACCATCCACTTCCCC
Organism: Cirrhinus mrigala; assembly: GCA_036247105.1. NCBI lineage: Eukaryota > Metazoa > Chordata > Actinopteri > Cypriniformes > Cyprinidae > Cirrhinus > Cirrhinus mrigala. Next base: position 21,502,466 of record CM070010.1, read on the forward strand.
CGCTGCTGCAGGCTTCTTCTTTGTCAAAAAGAAGGACGGAGGACTGAGACCCTGCATCGATTATAGAGGTCTGAATAATGTCACTGTTAAATTTCGTTATCCCCTTCCCCTAGTGCCTTCTGCCTTAGAACAGTTACGTGAAGCCACCATATACACCAAATTAGACCTGAGAACTGCCTATAACCTGATCCGAATTTGTGAAGGAGATGAATGGAAAACCGCCTTCCTCACCACTAGGGGGCACTATGAGTTCCGGGTGATGCCCTATGGGATGCCAACTCCCCAGCGGTATATCAATCATTCATCAATGAGATCTTCAAGGACCTTCTCAACAAATATGTCATCGCCTACATTGACGATATTCTGGTCTATTCTAAGTCAAAAGAAGAGCACGTCAATCATGTGCGAACAGTCCTATCAAGACTCCTACAGAATCAACTGTATGTGAAGGCTGAGAAATGTGAGTTCCACGTTCACCAAACCACGTTCCTCGGATACCATATCAGCCATCAAGGGGTCAAGATGGACAGTTCGAAGATCCAGGCAGTCACAGAATGGCCACAACCGACCACCGTCAAAGAGTTGCAACGTTTCCTGGGTTTTGCAAAATTCTACCGGAGGTTCATTCGTAATTACAGCATGGTTGCAGCCCCATTAACCTCACTCCTAAAAGGTAAACCATCCAAACTAGCGTGGACAGAGGCGGCCAGCCAAGCTTTTGTCTCCCTCAAGGAGAGATTCACCTCGGCCCCTATCCTGAAACATCCCGATCCCAACCTACCCTTCATAGTGGAAGTGGACGCTTCAGACTGCGGGATAGGAGCAGTTCTGTCCCAAAGACACGGTCAGCCAGGCAAATTGTTCCCATGTGCATTATTCTCCAGGAAATTAAGGCAGAGTGCAACTACGATGTGGGGAATAAGGAACTTCTCTTAATGAAAGCAGCAATCGCAGAATGGCGACACTGGCTCGAGGGTGCAACTCATCCCTTCCAAGTTATCACTGACCATAAGAACCTGGAATATATCAAGGGAGCGGAGCGTTTAAACCCAAGGCAGGCTCGCTGGGCACTCTTCTTCACTCGTTTCCAGTTCACGGTAACCTACAGACCAGGCAGTAAGAATAGTAAAGCTGACGCTCTCTCACGACGACATGATCCTCCCCTCGAACAACAACCTCCTGAACCCATACTTCCACCTACTGTCATACTTGCCCCCATCTCCCGGGATATCATGGAGGAAATTCAGCGTGAGCAACAACGCGAACCACCACCCACCACTTGCCCCCCGAACAAGCACTTTGTACCTAGCAACCTACGGAATCGTGTGATGCAGTGGGTCCACTCTTCTCTGAGTGCGGGACATCCGGGTATCTCTTGAACCCTCTAACTAACTCGAAACACATTCTGGTGGCCCTCCATGAACAAGGATGTGACGTCATTTGTGAAATCATGCTCCCTCTGTGCTCAGTCCAAGACCCCCAAGGAACTACCCTCCGGCCTTTTCCAACCACTTCCCATCCCACAACGCCCATGGTCACATCTATCCATCGATTTCATCACCGACCTACCGCCCTCCTACGAATTCACAACTATACTGGTAACCACTGATCGCTTCTCCAAGTCTTGTCACCTCATACCCCTGAAAGGCCTACCCTCCGCCATGGAAACCGCTCTCGCTCTGTTCCACAACGTATTTCGCATTTATGGCCTCCCAGAGGATATAGTGAGTGATAGGGGCACTCAGTTCACCTCTCAAGTTTGGAGGGCGTTCTGTAAGCAACTGGACATCAATGTGGGTCTGACCTCAGGATATCACCCTCAGGCCAACGGTCAGGTGGAACGACTAAACCAAGAGATTGGGCGTTATCTGAGGACGTACTGTAACCGGGAACAACATAGATGGTCAGAATTCCTCCCATGGGCCGAATATGCCCAGAACTCGTTAACCCACTCGTCTACAGGTCTCACCCCCTTTCAGTGTGTCCTGGGGTTTCAACCACCGATGTTCCCATGGTCTGGCGAACCATTCTCAGTCCCAGCGGTCGATGACTGGATAAGGCGTAGCGAGAGGGTGTGGGACAGTGCTCATGTTCGTCACCAGCGGGCTGTCAGGACACAGGAACTGCAAGCCAACAGACGACGTCGCCCACACCCTCCCTACCAACCTGGGCAACGTGTCTTGCTCTCCACTCGGGACATCAAGTTGCGGCTGCCCAGCAGAAAGCTCTCCCCAAGGTACGTAGGTCCTTTCAAAATTCTACGGAGAATTAATGAGGTTACCTATCAGTTAGATCTTCCTGCTAACTATCGTATCTCTCCCTCCTTCCATGTCTCCCTCCTGAAACCGGTCCACCCGGACGCTGATCCCGGCCATGAAGCCCCAGAACCACCACCACCCTTGGATATTGACGGGACTCCCGCTTATCAGGTGAACAAGTTGCTGGACTCGCGTCGTCAAGGGGGTCAGCTCCAGTATGTGGTGGACTGGGAGGGGTATGGACCTGAGGAGAGATCGTGGGTGGCCGCCCGCGACATCCTGGACCCATCACTCGTCGAAGCGTTTCATGGAGCCAGACCCGACCGACCTGCGCCACGACCACGGGGACGTCCACGTCGACCTCCGGGAGTCGCTCCTAGGGAGGGGGATTCTGTAACGCCACGCCAGCAGAGGGAGCCCTCACCCGAATACTGACTGCACGCTCCCTCTGCTGCTTCTACTTCCACTTCCTGTTTGGGACTACTTAAGCGATCACCATGTGCTTCCCCATTGCGAAGTATTGCCAGTTTCACCTGCCTTACCGAGCGTTTACTATTACTCTGACTACTCTGGTCTGACTACCTGTTGCCGTCTTGCCTTGTTCTGAAATTCGAGTTTACGGATTACCCCTGTTTGGATTGTTTGCCTGTGTGGACTGCTTTCAAGGTTTGACCCTGTATCTGCCTCTTGACTATCGCTCTCTGGATTACCCCTATTGCTACGTTTGTTGTATTGGACTGCTTACTCAATATTTGACCCACTGCCTGCTTAACCTCTCTGCTGCTTGGATTACGGTTGTGTTGTGTATGCTATCGGACTGCCTTTCCGGTATTGACCCTCTGCCTGGGCTTATAAAGATTGGAATGTAATAAGTGGAAACAGAAACAGGTAAGGGGCTAATTAACAATCAAGCTAAACAAGAACAGGAAAAATGACCAAATAAGGAAAACAGGAACTAAGGCTGGAGGGAAAACGTGGAAACAAAAGTCCAAAGTCCAAACCCTGACAACTATTTACACTAAGTGAAAATCGTGGTAGATTCTACTTGCAGTATGTAAAAATAGCAGTATTTTTAGCGCTATGTTATTTATACGAAGTGAAAACGGCCATAGATTCTGGGGTAAGGTTAGGGACAGGTGTGGTGGTATGGGTAGGTTTAAGGGTGGGTCAAGGTGTAAGGGATGGGGTCAACAGTGTAATTATAAGTGTAATTACAGAAATTAATTACAGATGTAATTACATGTAGGTATTTTTAAAAATATAAGTACAATGTAAAAACAAGTATGTACACAATAAGTACACTGTACCAAATTATTAATTTAAATGTAAGTACATAATAGTTAAGGCCACCTAATATAAAGTAGGACCGTAGGTTCTATTTACACTAAGTGAAAATAGCGATAGATTCTATTTGTAAAACTAGCAGGTTTTTTGCACTTAGTATGTTAAATGTTGCCTTGGCAGCTAAATAAAATAGGTTTATGTTTAAATACTAACAATTACTAGAAAAAATACAGCTAAATAGAAATTACAAGCCTATATTAAATGTGCTGAAACAAATGTTAATTTAAATAATAGACTAATTAATACTTCAACAACACTAATGTATAGAGCATTTGAAGACCAAGTTTGTTCTCAATACAAAGGCTGTTCTAAAACGTAGAGAGCAACATTATGCAAACATTATGCTTCAAAGATTCCAGAATGCATTGTGTTAAGTCAAGTTTTACCATTTAAGAACAAAATCAAAACAAATCCTATAGTAAATTCTTTCCCTGGTGAAAAAAAACAGCATATGCTGGTAGGTATGTTTTCATGCTGGTTTAAGCTGGTCCTTTGCTGGTTCATGCTGGTCCTTTGCTGGTTTATGCTGGTCATGTTGCTGGTCAGGGACCAGCATAATCCAGCAAAGGACCAGCTTAAACCAGCATCAAAACATACCTAACCAGCATCTCAGCATCAGAACATACCAACCAGCATATGCTGTTTTTTTCACCAGGGTTAATAAAGATTTGAGGAATGTACTATAAATATACTTTCATTTTTGCTTTTTACATTTTTGCAGTGTTAGCTAAGCGACATGCTAACAACAAACTTTTTTAGAGTATATATTGTGAGTTGGGTTTCCTAAGCACTTTCTGCATACAAGTTGTAACGTGTTGTACAGTGTGTTGTTCATTCAAGTGTTTTTTGTTCATATAAAATGTACTGAATGGGGCAATTTCATATTTTCACCTCACAACAAAGACAGGAAATGGAGAGCAGATGTTGTGCATTAGCTGTGTAACTAATGTTAATCTGCACATTTTAGCATTTATGTTCTGCCACAGAGAATATTGGGAAATGTAAGTATATTCCACAAGTCTGTTGCTTCAGAAATGAAGACTAAATGAGTAGAATTTCGAACCTTTATTGTTGTTCTTTCTAAAATGAAACCAACAGGCTTACACAATGAAACTTATTTATTAGCATTAACAATTAGCCAACACCATGATGCTTTTATTGACATGCCCCCTACTCATTTGGTTTCAAAGAAAATCCTGAGCTTCCCACTGATAATTACAACCTTGGCAGCATTCGTGTTTGCTCATCATCTAAATATGATCATACCGACATGACTTGAAGGCAGCATTAGACAACTGTCGTTGATAGCAGCACACAGGGTGCTTAAGAAAGACAAAAAACAACAAAAGTGCAATATAACCTCAAAAGCCACTTTTTCAAATGTAAGCTAATCTTTCAAGCTGTTTATTCACTCTGTCACCTTTTGTCTCTTTGTTTTCTCCTTTCTGTTTTGTGCTTTACAGACACCGTAACAGACCTGTTAGCTTAGCGTGATGAATGTAGCCAATAACAGCACATGCGGCTCCTCTGCCATTCTAATGTTACATTTACATATGCTTACCCGCAAGGCCAAAACACCTTCTCTTCTTCTCTGTGTGTTTCTCAGTATCTTGTTTGTATCTAACAGAAATCTCAACTGCAATGTAGCGGTAATTATTATTAGCCTAATTACAGCAAACTAGCAACTGATACACCTATGCTCTGTTTTTCTTTTCACATTAAGGAAAAAAAAAAAACAGGTGTGAATTCATTAGTTATTCTAATTTTGAATGCTGTAACTGAGTGCAAAAAATGTACTTCTTATTAACTAACCACCCACAGTCCAGTAGCAAACTAGCTGCTAAATTTGCAGAAAATAGTAGGCCTAATGCTGCGTTTAATTTACCTCAGAAGTTGGATGTCGGAGCTGGGAATGATGTCACACCCAATTGGACCATGTTCCAGTAGAGAAGTCAGGGAAGTAAGATGGACATTTCTATTGTTAGCAATACCAGTCAATTAAAAAGACATAAAAAGCTGTATTTTCCACAGATAATGTCAAAGTATCATGTCTACAAAAAGAGGTTGTATAGTACTTTGTGCACTACTGAGTTACCGAGACACAGACAAATAGAAGTGCTAATAAGCAAAATATTACTACCCCTGGTAGCACATGTACATCTCAGAGACATCTATTTGATATCTGCATGACATATTTTTTAGAGTGTTTGCTCATCTGCAATACGTCTATAGGACGTTTCCTATCAGATGTCAAATAGACGTGTATTAGATGTCTTTAAGATGTTTATGATTTAGAATGTATGTAAACATCTTACAGACGTCTGTCAGGTGTTTGTACATAGCAGATGCTTGTCAGATCAAGTGATCTATAACAGACATCTTGCAGACATACGTGTGCTATCTGGGACTGTTTCTCTTCTCATGAAGCACTGGGCAGCCATATTGGATTCTGAGGTTGAAGTTGTTGCGATTTCTCTGAGATTCCAAGTCAGAACTCTGACTTGGGAGGGTGTTCCAGTTAAAAGTTCATACTGGGAACTTGGAATTTGCTTGGAACTTTTGAATACAAATCAAACGCAGCATAACTGTTGTTCCCTTTTTAGTACTTTTGGCTTTTTATAGAATCACAAAACTCACATAAGTCTCATTATTTTCACCCACATTTTCTGTTGGTCATGGAAGCAAATCATCATCAATGTCTCATGCATTTGTTTATTATGTTTATTCAGTGGTAAAATTGATAATGTACAGTCCTAGTAAAGTATGTCAGATTGCAGTAGTCTGCTATGTCTTCTACAACACAGCCGTCAGAAATCCTCCACAAAATTGGGAGTTGCTTCATTTTTTTGTGGTCAGTGATGATACCATTACCTGAATTGTGTAATTCTTGTAGTACATTATGTTTTGTCACCTTTTAGTTAGATAATATGATTTTAAAGCAGTTGAGGTGCTATATAGCATCTCTACCATAATAAAGAAACTTTTAAGCCCAGTATAGTTCTTCAGCGGTTCTTTGGAGAAGTTGAGGTGCTATATAGCATCTCTACCATAATAAATAAACTTTTTAGCCCAGAATGGTTCTTCAGCGGTTTTTTAGAGAAGTTGAGGTGCTATATAGAACCACTACCATAAAAAAAGGAACTTTTTAGTCCAGTATAGTTCTTCAGCGGTTCTTTGGAGCAGCTGAGGTGCTATTAACATCTCTACCATAATAAAAAAACTTTTTAGCCCAGAATGGTTCTTCAGTGGTTTTGGAGAAGTTGAGGTGCTATATAGAACCACTACCATAAAAAACTTTTTATCCCAGTATGGTTCTTCAGCGATTCTTCAACAGTTCTTTGGAGCAGTTGAGGTGCTACAAGGGCTGCTACCATAATAAAGAAACTTTCAAACCCAGTATGGTTCTTTAGCGGTTCTTTGGAGCAGTTAAGGTGCTATATAGTGCCACTACCATAATAAAGAATATTTTAGGCCCAGAGTGGTTCTTCAGTGGTTCTTTGGAGCAGTTGAGGTGCTATATAGTGCCACTACCATAATAGAGAATATTTTAGGCCCAGAATGGTTCTTCAGTGGTTCTTTGGAGCAGTTGAGGCGCTATATAGCGCTGCTACCATAATAAAGATCCTTTTAAGCCCAGCATGGTTCTTCAGCAGTTCTTTGGAGCTGTTGTATGGTGCCACTACTATAATAAAGAAACTTTTAAGCCAAGTATGGTTGTTCAGCGGTCCTTTAGGGGTCTTTGGGGTCTTGCTGTATAGCACCACTGCCATACAAAGAACAGATTATGGCCTTGTATAGTTAATTATTAAAAAACAACATTAAAATATAGTGTATTTCCTGGTGATAACTTAGTTCTCAACCTTTTTGCCCTCAGGCCCCTCTATACACTCTTAAAAATAAAGCCGCTTTAAAAGGTTCTTCACAGTGATGCCGTAGAAGAACCATTTTTGGTTCGCCACTTTGTGAAACAGAAAGGTTCTTCAGATGTTAAAGTTTCCTTATGGAACCATTTAAACAAAAATGGTTCTTCTGTGGCATCACTGTGAAGCACCTTTTTTTTTTTAAGAGTGTAAACAAATGTTCCAGGGCCTTCAAACAAGACTTTTTAACCTCAGAAAAGCATAAAAGTGATTTAAAACAGCTTTTGCCATTGTAGTAAATTCCTATTCATAGCAAACATATGAGAGTAGAGTAACATATATAAAATCTAAGGAGGGGAATAGGGTTCCATTTGAAAATGGTGCTCAATAGCACCTTTAAAGATAGGTGCCATATAGCACTTAAAGTGGATCCCCTATTTAGCATCTTTTTTAGTTGACTTTCCAAAATTTGGTTTGAAATTGCCTAATGGGTCATTATTTTCTTCTCTTCTAGATGATCCAGACAAGGTCATCTGTCCACACCTTCGCCGCCAGGTATGTTTAAAAACATTTACATTGATCTTCATCATATTACAAAAGAGACAAGGACATACATTTCATAATTACATTCAAAAGCTCTCCAATCTCTGTTATTCCTGTCCTCCCTGGACGAGCGGCTTTGTGAAGCTTTGACTGTGAACAGAGGCAGCACTTTATTTCTGCCTGGTTAGGCAGAATAGATCCTCATCAAATCGCTCTTTTTAAGACAATGTGCACGTGGGCGTATGGCTTTGGGCTTATTTGACAGCATCAAATGGATTTCAGAAGAAAAGGAAATATCGTCGTTTATGAAATAATCCCCTCATAGTTATTTCATCCTTGCGCTGGTGTGCGTGCCGTCGTTTTAGCGCCTTTCCTCAGTTTCTTATGTCCTTTTCTCTTTTTATTTAGGCTGAATAGATGCTGACAGAGGAATAGAGGAAGGAATAGACTTCGAAAAGGATGATGTTATACATACTTTATTTAAATTAAACGTGCAGATGATATGAGTTGTGAATTATGGTTGATGTCTCAGGTCAGTGTCTCTTATTCTGGTGGAGGTGATGACGAGAAAGCGCCAGTTTTTGGTTTTCTGTTTACGTCTGTCTCGCACTCATCTCCGTGGCTTGAAAAGGAGCCTGAGAGGTGTGTGTGAATGTGTGTAAATATGGTCGCTAACAAGATTACAGGCCGCAAGTGAGTGGATGATGGGTGGAAAAGGAACATGTTTTAAGCACATGTTTTAAGAAGCTATGTTTAAGAATAACACTCTCACTCCCACACAAACCCACTGCTTTCCAGAAACCAGGATTCTGCTTTCTTGTGGGTTTGTTAAACAGACCTTTTTGCTTGTTATTTAGCATGATTGGTCGGTGTGGTTGCAAATGTTTATTAGCTGCTGGTAGCCAAACATTGTGAGCCAAAGTGGTGGACGTGTGGCTTTTCTGGTGGTTTATGGGGATGACGTAGAAGTAGTCTTGCCTGGTGAAGAGGTGACAAGGACACTTACAGTTGTGCAACAACAAATGTTGTGGAATTGCTAGTAATGCTTGCCTCACACAGATTTCACACACAATACAGTTGGTAACACAACAAACAAAGGTTTGTTTTATTTTTTTTAAATTGTGCTTCATATATTGCTAAACTATTGCAATTAGAACATAGAAATTTGACAGACATTTTGTTGTGAATGTACCTTTATTCTGAGGAACAAAATGGTTTCATTCTACAGTACATGGTTAGCTTTTTCGCTAACTGGCTGTATGGCTAATGGGTCATTCTATAATTAGGGATACATTTAGAATTTGACAATGTGAAAAAAGTTTTCCTGTTTCCCAGAAACCCAAACATGACCTTACATAGCTGCTTTGAAACAATCTATATTGTATGAAGTGCTATATAAATAAAGATGATCTGTAGGAATATGTACATAAAATACCATCTATGTTTGCTACTGTCCACCGTGTTACCTTTACTGGGTAACACAGTTGACAGGTAACTTAGTTGACATTTTTAGTATTTTGGGCCTATACTCAACATGGAAGCCTAGAACTACTGAGCATATAGTATGTTTAGAAATATATTTTCATAAACAAAACATAAGTTTTAGTTAAATTGTCGTTCAAATTTGCAGCAATAATACTTGGGTAACACTGTTGACAGTCAGTTAATCCACTCTTGACACAGGTTTGTTAGTTTAACCAATATTAGGGGAAAGAAAGAGAACATCCATGTGCTTCTAGAGGAAATATCATCATACTGTGCAAATTATGCGAGAAAGGGACAAACCATTCCTTTTTTACGGGGGGGTTTTCTAGTGAGTAACTTAATTGACAATGGATTTTTGGACACAAATAAAAAAAGTTATATCACAATAAACAATCATTACTTTTTAAAAGCACACCCAAATGTCTTGATAACAATCTAACTGAAGGCAAAACTATGAAATTAATTTATATTTGGGGTAATTTTCATGCTTAAATGCAGAGTGGAATGAGCAACTTTACAAAATCAGACAGCTGAATACCACGGTTGTATGTGATACGAACATCATTTTTTAACAAAATATATGCCTTTTTCAACATTTAGTAGTGTGATTGGGAAAAATATAATTGTGTACTAGAAAATTAAGCATTGGGGCTTTATATTGATAAAAATATTAAAAATATACTTCACGGACATGAGATGTACCCACAATTACAGAATGACCCTAATGCTAACCAGTAGCATTGCTTTAGCAAACTCACATTTAGGTCTTACTCCATTGTCCTAAAATATGTTACATTAAAAGTGAAATGGGTTGCAGATGCTGTTTTAGTATTGAATTTTAAGATGCAAGAAGTCTTTTGTTTGTTTGCTTGGCTAATGTGACTATAGTGTTGGTGTGGATGTAGCATGTGCATTTTAGTTATTAATATTATTTAGCCCCTTCAAGATTTTGTTGCGATTACAAGAACAAATAGAAACCACATTATTTTACTGAATATACAGTTGTTGTTGTTGTTTTAAATTTCAAATGCAGTTTCAGTATTTAAAAACAATATCCCTGCTGAAAAAAAAACACCATCACAAAATTTGTATTGGTTTACTAGTTATAATGGGACTTGTATTGGTTTTAATAGAAACTGTAATGGACCCTGTGGGTTTCTACTGGCAAATGGTCCCCTTCTATTGGTGGCTTGTTAAAACCTCTAAATCCTAATGGAATATGTCCCAAAACACATGGCAGAAAAACATTTGTTAATGGTTTTAATGGTTTAAAGTTGATGGTTTGTAATGTCTGTAATGGTATTTGTGTTGGAAACTATAATGACAACAGTAATAGAACTATTAAATAATAAAAAACTATTTAAATTTACAGTAATGTAATCCGTCACCATGTGCAAGCATTTGTCTCACACACTTCTGTATTTTCAGCAACGGTGACTGTTTCTATCCCGGTGTCGCCATTGGCGTGTGTTTAGGGAGTCAGGACTACAACTGAGTTCAGTAAATATGTGCAAAAATATTTACAGATGATTGTATTTTTTCTGTCACTAATGCTAATTGCATAAGTACATAATGGTTATTGATGGGTTTTCATTACACAGTGCTGCAAATATCGGCACAATGCAATAGTCAGTCATTTTAGGCTGCATTAACTGTATAAAAAAAAAAAAAAAAAAAAAATTCCTGTGAAATCCTGGTGGGACTGACCATTGCAGAAATAGCCTATTTGTCACCTACTGTATGATTTATTCATTCCATAACTGAATATGCATGATTAAAATGGGGGTTAAACTACATAGTTATATATAGTTTGGCTAGTCATGATATCTAAAATCACCCGATCACTCAACATATGTAACAAAAAAAAAAAAAAAGACTTCATCTGCATTATTGTTGTTGTTTCCTACTGTATATTCTGATGTTATTGTGTTTGCCCTTCTGCCTTGCTGCAGTAAAAACAAACCTCTGAGAACTCTGACCTAATGATATTGAGCAAGAGATACACTGGAAACTCATGCTTCAAGCATTTATTAATTTTATTTCTTCATTAATCTCATTTTTATAAACATGCACAAAATGTACGAGAAAAACGACCAGGTTTTACATTGTAATGAACACCGCAAGTAGTTTTACTTTCATTAACCTGAATTAGCACACTTCATGTGTTGTAAATATCTGCAGTTAAAGCGCAGACAAGGTAGTAGCCCTAAAACAGGATGTGGTGATGTGTCAAACAGGAAGTAAGTCTTGTTAGATACAATAATGTCACGTGGAATGGGTGTCTGTCTTCTCATTTGACTCACAGACCTAACCGTTTTCCCCCCCTTCTGCTTCTGCTCATAACAGTTTATGACAAAACAACATTTATATTTTAAAATGCCCATTTTAAAATTAAATCCGAACTGTTCTTTGCCATTTGTGTAGTTTGCAACAAAATACTTTAAACTCTAAATGATTAAATGAACTATGATTCAGCTAGTCTTCAGCTGAGTGTCTACAGCCATGAACAGTATCAAGGACGTTATGAATGATTATTACGAAAATATTTATTTTGACTAAACATTTCGTTTTTTTTCAGCATTTGGTTCATGTTTTAAAGCACTTACATCTGGTATGTAGCCTAATAAATGCTACAAATGAATGTATAATAATGTGAATAACATGAAATTCATTTGTTATTTTAGCATTATTGTAATTATTATTAAATAATTATTGTGTAAAGCTTTATATTTATATTCCATATTAGACGTCTTACTGTCGTTACTGTGTTGTTACAATTCAGATATATTTTAACAAATATAAGATCGCATTTGTTTATTTAACATTACAATTATTAGTATTTATTCATTCTTAAAGACATGAGACTTACGAGAACTGTGGGAAATGTGAAAAATGTTTAAAAAATGTAATATGCACCCTATTTATCCGAAGTCTGGTTACATGACTTTGTAACACTAACCTTAACTGTCTCTTGTTAGTTTTGCAGAACAGCACAGTATGTACTAGGAGGACGGTACACTGTATTAAATGCTCTAAATCGTAACTTAAGTACGCCTAATATGAAGCGTAACCGCGTAAAGTGTTACTCATAGGCCTACTTACCTATTTTAACTGTGGGAATCAGACTTTAAAATGGAGAACAGTATGACATGTTCATTTCGTTGGCAGTTGGTATCATAACACAGAGTTATAGAGATCCGCCTCTATAAAACCCTCTTTTAAAAATTCACAAGAAAAGCGCCAGGTATTCATTCGACAGTCTACGGCAAAGGTTGCATACGTTGAGTCGGATATTACACAGAAGAGCTTCGTATAGAGATGAGGCGGTGAGAGAGAGAGAGCGAGAGACAGAGGCAGAGCTGGAGTGATTGTGAGGGGCGGAGGAAAGAGAGCCTGTTCTCAGCGCTTATCACACTCAGAGCAGTGCAGAGAGACAGTCGGAGTAACAGCGCTCACTCACTCACTCAATCAGCCGCATTCTGTCCGAGCAAAGCCCGAGCTGCCCGAGCCGCAAGCATGGTCTCTATAATCTCAGACCTGGACCCTCTCAAGAGCTGGAACGTGTTAAGGTAAGACCCGACCCGAACATGCATGCGGAGAGCGCCGAGTGTCTCCATCTCGCCCCGCTCAGGCTGAGGACTCGCTCTTTCCCTCCGCTCGACTCCAACACAAATGTTGTGAGAATTACGTACGGCTGCGTGTGCCATTTCGGCTCGAAAAAGTGTGTGTGGGACTTTTTTTCTCTTTGAGTTCGCACATATACTGTCATGTGTCTGACGCATGGAGTGTCTTATTAACCCCTTGAGCGACCAAACCCTCCCCCGAACACACCGGGAATGAGGAGTCTTATCGGACCGGGCGCGTCTCATCTCATCTGTGATGCGGGATGATGGTGCTGATGCTGAGAAGATGCGGTCCGCATCGCTGCGAGATTTATACACAATACTTTATTTATGCACTTTAAGTCGATCAACTTGACATTTTGGGCTGGTACTATTTTTTCTTTTCTTTTTTTTTTTTTTTTTAAAGCCCCCTCAGGCTTTTAATACGACACATGGTGTTGCGCATCTCCGTCTATTGCGCAAACAAATGCGCGTCTTTGAAGTTGTTTTGCTCTGTTTTTCTTTAGTTTAAACACTCTTGGATATTTACGAGCTGTGTCTTAAAACTGTGCTACAGAGACTGAGCATATAAACAGCTGACCCTAAACCTAATCATTATCTTTGGAGATTTATGGTCATTTTTAAGCATTACAGATGCTTCTAATGTGCCTAAAATGTTAAATACGTAGCTCGCTAGGGTTTGAAACAGCCATTGTGTTAACTCAGTTCGAAGTTTTTGAGGAAGTAAAGAAGGGCAACTGAAACCACAGAAAGCATGTCATGATGTCAAATCGTTCCGCTTTAGTTCTCGGAAACACTTTTAGAGGACAGCATTTTGACCCCAAATTTGTGTTATATTATGTTTGTTTTTGCAAAAGTTGTTTAGTGTTTTTGTGATTAATCTGCATGATATAATAAATAAATATTTGACTCATTTGTTGAATGTCAAGCTCCATCCCTGATGTTCTAGACAAATACATGAGAGGTTCAGTCAGAATTACTAATAGCACTTTAAAAGCGTCCACGAACATATTTGTAATGAGGGTATGAAGAGCGAACTATAAATACTCTGGATCTTCATATATAGTTCAGGATTCTGGGTTGTTGTAAATTGGGGCGCCGCTGTATTCCACACTGAATTATGAAAATAGATCAAGGGTATAAAGATGACACGCTGTGCTCTCTTAGAAGAAGTGTTATTTTTGGTCAATTATTTATTCCGATAAGCAGGTCACGGCTCAGATTGCACCAAACTGCATATATGCGTCCTCAAACATATACATACAGAAATGCACGTTCTGTTCGTTTTTTTTTTTTTTTAAACGTGCGAAACCCATGTTGATAACTGCTAGAACACACACACATGTACAGTTCTGTTTTAATAGCTTGACAGACTGCTGCTGCATTTAAGTAGACATTTCCCGATCGATGTAGCACTATTAGTCAGTATGTTCCTTTTCTTTCTCTCTGACTGACACTCACAATCACGGTTCCACCCCAGAGCCGTCCGGGGCATAATCTTCTGTTCAGAGCGGGCGAAAAGGGGCTGATGGGGGATGTGTGATGGATCGCTATTTGTCTTTTTCTCCTTTATTAGTGTAGAGGCTCTATATTAGCCAGAGGAGCAGCTGCCGGACGGCCTTAATAAAGACCAGCTTAAGTTTCCCTGTCTTTCTTTTGCTTTTCTTTACGTTTCTTTCTTTCTTATGTGGCTCTAGGGTGCTCGGTGGCATTCTTTACAGCCTAATGAAGCCACCAGACGACCCAGAACACTGTTGCCTAATGAGCACACACTCAAGAGTGTGTGTGTTTGTGTTGCATCCGATTAACTTTCTCATTATCTCTCCTTTAGTTCAAACCCCTTTCTTCTGTCATGCTTTATTTGAGTATGGGAAAATGGCTGATGATATGGATCCAGAAATAACTTTGCTATCTATTAAGTTGATTTTTCCGGGCGCAACTTTGACATGCTGCGCAAACAAAAACTCCAGCGTGTGCGTTTTCCTCAAATTTCTACCAAATCGTCACCTCTGAACATCTCGCCGTCAGCTCGCAATAATTCCCGCCTGGTTCAAATACATCATCTTGGATTGCATCTGAATATGACGCATCGTAATGATATCGCATTTTTCTTATGATCCGTGCAGTGGAAATTTCCGACGTGCTTCATTTCTTTTTAGGGCTCAGCTCTCTGCGGGATCACTCTGTCATGATCCCACTTTTCCTTCAGAAGGGTTTGATGCATTTGTAACGCGGATGTCGTTTGAACGACAGACTTGCAGATTTATTTCAGCTGATTTTGCATTCAATGCATTTTTGCACTTACTAAAGAATGTAATTTGCTACATGCCAATGTCAAATAACATATTAGGATAATAGTGTTCTATCTATCTATCTATGCGATTCTCCACTAATATAAGAGAATATTCGCCTTGTGTTCACCTCTGCAACTTCTTTACCTTTCTCTAACTTTTGCGCGAACGTCTTGCGCGAAAACGAAGCCAAGAGATGCAACTCCGTTCTGTCACTGCAAGCAACAAGAACAAAAATACCATGGAACTCATGTCCGCCCACACAGACACACACACAATGAGTCATAAGCACATGCATAATGTTCTAACACACACATACAGGCACACAACAGCCTCTCTGTCACGCTGACACGCACACACTGCGCTCTGCGCGCTTCGGAAGGCAGGTTGAGTCGGTAATGAGAGGCAGCATGCTTATTAATACCACTTGATTACATTGAAAATTACTTTAAATAACAATGACAAGTTGTTGCCTTTATTGAATTAGCAGAGAGGCAGGCGGGGGAGATGATTTGATTAGAGGCATATTTAAACACGAGACTTGGTGTTGTTGCGGCCGATGGCAGGTAAACTTGGTCTTTTTACGTGCTTCTGTCTGTCACTCGTTTTAGCAGCGTGAGAAATCAACTTGTTTTTAGGCCAGAGAGAGAGAGAAGTGCTAGTTGAGAGGCAATGGAGTGGCAAGCATCCGTCTTTAGCAGTGGGTGACCTCTGACCTTTGCAGTGTTGGTTTTAATGAACGCTGTTAGCGGCAACGGCTCCGAGTGTGTGTTTAAGCCTCTGCCCAGGACGCATCCGTAATTATCTGGCTGAGTGGCTTTTCTGTGCGCGTGTGTGTGGGTGGGCGGCTCATGCCGTTAGCCTGTCCCTTATCCCCGGCATTAGCGGCTGGCTGCAGACAGTGGCGCACAGACGGGCAGCGCAGATGAACGGCATTCCATGCTGATCTCTGCACCTGTACCAGCCTCAGACGCACACGGCAGCGCACGTCACTCCTACCCAACAGGTCTGAGCACTGTGCGGAAACGAAAAGGACAAGATCCTTAACTGAGGAAACACATCTAGAATAAATAACCTCCATTATGTCTATCTATTTATCTCTCTCTAACGGTCTGTATGGCTGTCTGTCCGTCTATCGGTCTATCTCTTCCTGTCTCTCTCTGCCTGTTGAGATAGTCTGATAGTCTGTGATCAGACAGGCAGACAGACAGACAGACATACAGATAGATAGATAGATAGATAGATAGATAGACAGACAAAAAACAGTCACAAATACTGAGAGACAGACCATTAGATAAGACCATACAAAATTTAGTATGTCTGGATAGATAGAATGAAATAATGAATGCAGATAGACAGATAGACAGTCATTCACAAATACTGAGAGACAGACCGATATATGAGACTATACTGATTTTTATATGTCTGGATAGACAGAATAAAAGCACAAATGCAGAGAGACGGACAGACATAGATGGACAGACAGACAGACAGATACGTAGACAGACAGATAGACAGACAGCATTCATTCATTTCACAAATAGTAAAAGTCACAAATAGTAAAAGACTGACCGTTAGGTGAGACTATACAAATTTCTGTATGTCTGGATAGATAGAATGATATAATGAATGCAGATAGATAGATAGATAGATAGATAGATAGATAGATGAGACAGACAGACGGACACAAAAGTAAGAGACAGACTGACAGATGAGACTATACAAATTTCTGTGTGTCTGGATAGACAGAATGAAAGAACGAATGCAGAGAGATAGATAGATTAGATAGATAGATAGATAGATAGATAGATAGATTTAAGAAAATGCAATATATATTAATATATATTTATCTGAAAAGAAAAATGTGTTCTTGTGAGTGTATATTTGTTTTTTGGTTCGTTAGTTGTGTACTCTGGTTTTGTGAAAGCTCAGGGTAATGAGGAAGAGGTGGAGGAAGCGATGTGGCAGTGCAGGCTGGAGGTGAGGACAACATTTGATGAGTGTGTGCTGGATCCGCCGCTCTCCACTAGAGTTCTGTATTATTGGCTCGAGTCAGTGTGGCGATGCACTGCCCTCCGCCGTCTAGTCAGTGTACCCATTATACTGTCTGTGTATGTGCGTCTGTGTGTGTGACCAATATTGTTCCACAGTCTGACATTTTCGGAGCCTGCGTGAGCTACCCAGATGGGTCTGCACCCGTTGAAGTTAAACCCCCCACCCCTCACACACGCACACTCTCTACCTAGAGAACGTAATTACAATTATCAGCTCACCCATCACAATTACAGCTGAAGGAGAGAGAGAGACAGGGAAATGAATGCAGGCAGAACAATAGATGCTCGAAAGAATGAGACCGCGAGAGATAAAAGTGGAAAGAAGATGGATGGGGACAGAGAAATTGTACTACTTTTTTTATATAGATCCTCTGCTGTACCTTCCGTGTCCTAAATAACAGTATCCTTGAAACACATAATCTCCATACATATCCTGTAAAAAGAATAATCTCTTAAAATCTGAATAGTTTCTCACAGAGAGCAGTGAGATTCAATGGAAAGCAAACTGGAAGTCCTATTAAGAGTTTTACAAGAATTATAAAATACAATTAAAAAATAAGATATCTCAGTATGATTTCTCATCAAAGTTTGAAGATCTGAAGTATGATATCCACATAAATTATATGTCCAATGTTCATTCTAAATGTCTCATTAGTTGACTCACATTTGTACAGTTTCAAGAGTATCACCAGATATAATAAAAATTGAGATCTCCATTTGAATTCAGTTATTTGTCAAGTTCTGTGAGGATCCACTTTGATGATATTCACTTTTTTATAGAATTTTATCAATTGTATGAGACGTATGTATGTGTCACTTGTGTATTTTTAACATCTTTTTAGATCTCAATCTCCTGAGCAATAAAAGAGCAACCTTTGAGACATAAAATTTACTGGTGTTTCTTAATATGGCGCTTCGTATTTCTAGTTATTCTGAATTTGTCTGAGACACAGACCCCCCCCAGCCCAGTTGGCTGTTTGACGCAATTGGGAAATGGTCACAGGGTTTTAATGAGAATCTGAATGTGTGTGTATGTGTGCAGTGCATTGTTTAAGCCGTAGGAGAGCGCAGGGCTCAGGACAGAGACTCTTTTCAGGCCGCACTGAATGTCCGTGATTAAAACTGGCCTGAACGTCTGACTGTCTGAGAGAGAGACAGAGCCTATTGTCATCTATCTCTCCCTCTCTCTCTCTCTCTCTCTCCCTCTCTCTCTCATTCTGTGTGTGTAGGCAGTTTTCTATGATAAGGTTGAAATCCAGAGAGGCATATCAGTGCTGGTTTCCTCCTACGCTAGCTCTGAGAGAGGAGAATGTGCTGCAGCTATGTTTGAGGAGAGCACTTCAGGAACCATTCATAGAGCTTTTACACAAACACACACACAGAGAAAGAGAGAGAGATGCACACATTTCTACCCATGTAACTAGCACACGGATGTCTCACCTTGCTGTCGAAAGTAGCACTATTTCTCTTCTCACACACATACATACACACATGCATTTATATACCATAGACTTCAACTATTTTTAAATGAAGTTATTTATAACGAAAACAGTAGTGGTCAAAAGTTTTCATACACCTTGCAGAATCTGCAAAATGTTAATTGTTTTACCAAAATTACAAACAAAATTTAGTGACTGATGCTCATTGATGCTTCAAAAGGAAACATAATGCATTAAGAGCCAGGGGTGAAAACTTTTAGAATTTGTAGATTAGAGAATATTTAACTTATTTCATCTTCTGGGAAACATGTTAGTATCTTCTGTAGCTTCTGAAGTGCAGTACTAAATAAAAAAAAAAAAAAAAAGATATTTAGGCAAAATAAGAAAAATGTACACATCTTCATTTTGTTCAAAAGTTTTCAACCCCCGGCTCGTTTTTCCTTCTTAAGCATCAGTGAGCGTTTGAACCTTCTGTAATAGTTGCATATGAGTCCCTTAGTTGTCCTCAGTATGAAAAGATGGATCTCAAAATCATGCAGTCATTGTCGGAAAGAATTGGATTACACAAAAACTGCTGAAAAATCAAATAATTTGTGGGACCTGAAGGATTTTTCTGAAGAACAGCAGGCAGCTTAACTGTTTAGGACAAACAAGGGACTAAACAACTATCCCTTAACGAAAAAACACAGCTATATGTAAACGTCGTTTATGTGAAATATCTTATTCAGGTCAGTCAATATAAAAAATAACCCTCTTATTTTGGTAAAATAATTTACATTTTGCAGATTCTGCAAGGTGTATGTAAACTTTTGACCTCAACTGTACATGCTAAAGCTAACTGCTAAACAAAATTATTGTCTGTTTTATTTTATTTATGACTTGAGAACATTTCTAACGTATCCATAGGCAGATTTGATCAGATTTGGGATGAAAGTTAACAAGAAATCACTAACTCTTATCAGTGTTTTGTGTTAAAACAAAGCCTTGTTTTGATGCTGTCTAGCTGCTAAATGCTAAAGTGATTTAAGATTTATATGGCAGTCCCGCATTGACCATCCCATTAAGTTTGGTTCAGAAAATGTTAATTTGAAGTTTTCCAAAACAATCCAGTCATATTCTAAGCACATAGGCTACTGTAAGTATGGCTACATAAATCCACAGACACACTCCGTGCTAACACTGTATGCTAATGCTCTGAAATCAAAAGCTTGAATGAAACTTTTATAGTTTTAGCTTAGCATGTAGCATCTGGGAACTTGGAATATTACATTATAAGCGCGCTGGGGGAAATATATTTTGACACTTTTGGCTGCGTATGAACACACCATGCTGTTTATATGTGAGTGTGTGCTGCTTTATAAAATTCCCAGTTAACAGTAGAGCAGGATTATTGTTGAACTGCCTGGATTTCTGTAGCCTCATGCATATTTACAGAGAAACACTCCTCATGTTCACTGCACTCCTTTATTAAAAAGAGCGAAGTGTCTTTCCAGACGCTTTGCTCTGGGAGAGAGAAATGGCAGATACACGCAAGACGGAAACAATCTCTGTCTTGGGCCACACGCTGATATCATTTGTTATGATTTTACGGCACAGTTTTAAAAGCTTTGTGGGATGAGGCACATTAATAGGAAGAGGATGACCTCTATTTTACTGTGACACACAGAAGCCGACATGTTCAAAACAAGTGGTAAATGAGACTGGAAATTAATAGACAGGGGACAAATATAATAAACACTTTTTCTTCACAGTTTTTTTTTTTTTACAGAGCGCTGAAATACGTGACACAAATTTATACTCATGCTTAATGTGTTTCATATCTCAAACCTCATGAAATGGTCAGACAGTTGACGCATTGCTATTTGAACACAGAGTTCACGTTTTTACCGCAAGTGTTTTTTTCGTTTTCAGACTGACACTGATAGCTGAGCTAAGCTAAACATGCTAGCATCCCGTATTTTTTTTCCTCTCTTGTCTCTTTTCTTCCCTTTTATCTTTCGTTGTTCTGCCTCACTGGCTGTCTGCAAACTCCTCTATCCCTTAACCCCAAGCTGAGAACACACTTTTTGTGTGTGTGTGTGTGTGTGTGTGTACAATGTTACATTAGCTAGCGCTCACACAGGAAGTTCTCAACTCCAGATGTGTTGTGTGTGTGTTTAATCTTAATTGTAGCTGTCTTTCTGTACTGTGTCTTATGTTTCACTTCACTGCTGAGAGAAAAACGGGCCTTACGCTTGTTAAAGGGATCACACACACACATACACACTGTCCCCTGGCATGGCCCAGTAACTTTCAGTCCCTCAAGATTAAAAATCCAGCATGTGGTCCAGTGTGAGAGGCCAGCTGTGTGTGTGTGTGTGTGTGTGTGTGTGTATTCTTCTAGGTGAAGTTGGCTTACCGCATGTGAGAGTGGATTACGGCTGTAATGATCATGGCATTTTGGCTGTCGAATAATTGTAATACAAACAATTGTGATTAATTGTTTATTTTATTCATGTGAAATTCAGTGACATGCACTGCAGTTTATTCGCAGTGAACATGGACTCATACAATAATTTCATTGTTATATTATTATGCTTCAATATTATTTAAAATATTATTTGTCTAATTATGCTCACAGGGCCCTATAGAAATGCTTGTACTTGCATTACTAAAAGTGCGTATTTCATGACATATAATTGAGGTCAAAGGTCATAATTTGCAAAATGTTATTTTACCAAAATAAGAGGGATTGTACAAAATATGTTGTTTTTGTTTTTTTATTTAGAACTGACCTGAATAAGATATTTCACATAAAAGTTTTTTTTACACATATTCCACAAGAGAAAATAATAAGCTTACATAAGCTTGATTCTTAATACTGTGTTGTTACCTGAATGATCCACAGCTGTGTTTTATTTTATTTATTTATTTATTTATTTACTTACTTACTTGCTTGCTTACTTGTTTATTTATTTATTTTTGTGGTAGTTGTTCATGAGTCCCTTGTTTGTCCTGAACAGTTAAACTGCCTGCTGTTCTTGAGAAAAATCTTTCAGGTCCCACAAATTCTTTGGTTTTCCAGCATTTTATACCCTTTCCAACAGTGACTGTATGATTTTGAGGTCCATCTTTTCACACTGAAGAAAAACTTAGGGAATATAATAAAACTAAAAAAAAAAAAAAACGATGCATTAAGAGCCAGGGGTGTAAACTTTTGAACAGAATGAAGATGTGTACATTTTTCTTATTTTGCCTAAATATCTTTATTTATTTATTTATTTTTTTCATTTAGTACTGCTCTTCAGAAGCTACAGAAGATACTTACATGTTTCCTAGAAGACAAAATAAGTTAAATTTACCTTGATCTTCAAATTTAAAAAGTTTTCACCCCCTTAATGCATCATATTTCCTTCTGGAGCATCAGTGAGCATTTGAACCTTCTGTCATTGTTGGAAAGGGTTCAAATACACAAAAAAATGCTAAAAAAACAAATAATTTGTGGGACCTGAAGGATTTTTCTGAAGAACAGCAGGCAAAAAAAAAAAAAAAAAAAAAAAAACACACACAGGATCATTCAGGTGACAACAGAGTAATAAAAATCAAGTGTATGTAAACTTTTGAACAGGGTAATTTTTAAAAATTCAACCACATTTTTTTCTCTTGTGGACTATATGTTAACATCTTTTATGTGAAATATCTTATTCAGAGTAGTACTAAATAAAAAATGGCATGCGTTTTGTATGATCCCTCTTATTTTGTGCAAGGTGTATGTAAAATTTTGACCTCAACTGTGTTTATATTCACTAAAATCCATTTATTTGGGTAGTAATATGTGCTTGTGGTTATCTGAAACAATTGTGATCAGTTGATTATGCAACAAGGTTACTGACTGAGTGTGATCAGTAATAGAACTATTTTTACTAGCCTTTCTGGTTAAAACTGAGACTTCGGTGAAAGTCGGAAGTGTGTGTGAGAGTGTGTTTTGCCAGATGTGCTGAGCTTAGGTTGTATGACGGTTAAGTGAAGTCTTAGGTCTGATTAAAGTCAGGCGACTGATCTTAGGCCATGCGTGTCTATGTGTGTGTGTGGTGGTATTTTTTACAGCGTACACTTAAACTTTCCCTTTTTTTCTGTTTCCACAGGAAGACAAGTATGTCTGTTTCCTGTCGTCTCTAAGCACTAATGAGCACGCTGTGTGCACACACTCTCACACGCGCACAGCTGGAATCTAGGCAACACCCTGCCATATTTTTACTCTTTTAATTTCTGCTTCTTCGCTCTTCTGTGTTTTTCTCGCTTTGATATAATCCCCGCGTGTGTTTCCGTGGTTACGCTGGCTTAATGTCGTACTGATGTGACTGTATCAGCTACGCATGGCCAACCTCATCAACAAACTTTAGCAAAATATGTTTCTCTTCTTCCTGTCTTCGCCCCACTCTTTCCGCCTTTAATCTGCTTCCCCATAATTCTGCAGCAGCCTGGGGAGCTCTCGCTGTCTTCATCCCCAGGGGTCATCATCATCATCATTAGCATCAGCATCATCAGAATAATTGTTATTGCTGAGCACTTGTAATGATTGAAACACATTTGTATGTGTGAGAGATACCCATGTGTAAAAAGGCCTTGGCGGGAGCCTCAGACGGCACGTCCAAGGACCATTCGCTGGCTGTCTGATGCATATAACGCACAAAAATATCAAGCTTCAGTCTGATTAGATGACTTTACACAAGTCCTGGGAGACAGTGTCAAGCTGGGACGAAAAGTAGTACAAATTCCTAGGTTAGAACTGGTTGCCAGATTTAAAACTAAGATTTATTATAACCAGTATCACCAATTTAGGATTTACCTGCCCTTAACTATCATGTAAAAAAAGGACTGTTGTTTGTTGCTTTGGGGTATATATTTGTGTTCAAGATGGAGAGAATAGAACAAAACACAATGTTTTCCAAAAAGTAAGATGTAACTTTTAAGCAAAGACGTTCTTCTGACACATTTACATAAATCAACATTATCCCATTTGAATGTGCAGAATTTCTGTAGATGTCTTAGGTCAATCGTTTGCTTTAATTGTCCATTTGTCCCTATGTTGCATGCACAGATTTCAACATGTGCTGTTTCTACTAAACACATCTTCTGTGCATGTGCCTGGAATTGCTTGCACTGATTGGTGGGTCCACAAGGTGGCAACACGCAGAGTCGGAATGTTGCTTTCAAGAGCTATTCCAAAATTTTTCTCAACTTTGGCCCTCAAGGTCCACAGTCCAGAGCACAGGTTAGCTCGAACCCTGTCAAATGGACCAAACTGAATTTTTGAGTAATACTGAATCTTTTATAGTTTAAGAAGACAGCCATTTGTAGTGGTGTCTTAAACTAAAGTGGACATTTTCGAGTGAATGCATTCAATCCCATAACGCACTTTAATAAAGAATGTACAACTAATGTACACTCAGCATCTAACCACTAAAACAAAGGTCTTCAACCCTGCTTCTGGATACCCACAGTCATGAAAATTTATTTCTAACCTGCTTTAACAAACCGGTCTGTGATTTTCAAATGACCCTGAAGACTTTGATTAGGATTCGAGAGTGTTTGATTAGAGTTTGAGGTAAACTCTGCAGGACAGCGGTTTTCCAGGAACGGGGTTCAAGAGAATACCCATGCACTCTGCCAAATGAATTCCAGAAGATGTCCACAGCCTAGTAAATGAGGGTCTGGGGTGATTTCAGATACAGCCTGTGATTACCATCTTTAGATGTGTTGGAAACTCCAAACTTTGCAGGGCAGTGGACCTTGAAAAACCATGAACTAGTCAAAGAAAAAGATGGTCAAAAGATATTCAGGTTTGTGCGACTTAAGTTTGAAAGAGTTTAAAGATGACAACTCTGAACTGTGAGTTAAACATGTCAAAAAAGATGTTATAGTGTGTGACAAATATGTCCCTACAAGTTCAGTGGCCAACAAAAAATGCTCAGAAAGACAATACAGCATGTGTAACGGAGGCCAGCTGTAGGTGCTGTGCAGGTAAACCTCACTACCCTGATCTCAAATGCTGGAGACCCGGGTTCGAGTACGATTCAGAGCGGGTGCAAGTAGGACCCGGGGGGTTAGATTGGTGCCGTGACCCGGATGGGGGTGAGTGTAACGGAGGCCAGCGGTAGGTGATGTGCAGGTAAACCTCTCTATCCTGATCTCAAAAGGCGCATTAGCGACTGACGCTAGTGACTGCAGTCTGTAGCCTACTTGTTAGTGTGCCCACCTCCCATGTCAGAGACCCGTGTTCGAGTACGACCCAGTGGGGTAATATTGGTGCCGTGACCCGGATGGGGGTGAGTGTAATGGAGGCCAGCAGAAGGTGCTGTGCAGGTAAACCTCACTCCCCTGACCTCAAGAGGCGCACTAGCGACTGACACTAGTGGCTGCAGTCTTTAGCCTCCTCGTTAGTGTGCCCGCCTCCCATGCTGGAGACACGGGTTCGAGTAGGTCCCGGGGGGGTTACATTGGTGCGGTGACCTGAATGGGGGAGAGTGTAACAGAGGCCAGTGTTAGATGCTGTGCAAGTAAACCTCACTCCCCTGATCTCGAGAGGCGCACTAGCGACTGACACTAGTGGCTGCAGTCTTTAGCCTCCTTGTTAGTGTGCCCGCCTCCCAAGCCATAGACCTGGGTTCGAGTACCGCTCGGAACGGGTGCGAATAGAACCCGGGGGGGGTTACGCATGCAGAAAAACAAAGCCTGCCCCAGGCTTAAGTGGTCCTTCTTGTCCAGAATGAGCTGCAATGTGGACCAGACTTTATACAGATAAAATCTGGCTCTGTAAGACTCCCTTGGTGGTAACAGAACTGTTTACCTTGTCATTTCCAATTTTCTCCAGTCAATCGTTTATACCTTTCCACCACCACAAGTGAACGATCAAAAGCCCTCCGCAGCATATGTACAAGCCTTTGCCAACATTCTGCCAGCAGCCTTGCCAAAACTCAGATAACGCCACTGATTCGATCTTCTCCACAGTTGCCAACGGTTCCTTCTCCGTGCTTCCAAGATCTGGTTAAGTGTGAACACATCTGCGTTCACCCACCCTTGTACCTCCTATCACAGCGCAGTTACGCACAGCAAGCGCCCATCTTTCCTGTTAATGCCTTCCCAAACATCCCCATAAAAATTACGAGCAGAAACACATTACTGGCAGCGCGCCCCATGTCTGCGTTTATTAGCCTATCAGGCTGGGTTTATATCTGATCACGCCTTTGTTCTAATGAGATCTCTTTATAGCCAATCAGAAGCGCATCTCTTATGTGGCAATGGCCTGATCAAATTTATGGTCAATAACCAGCCTTTTAACGATGATGAGATGTGGAGTGTGGGAGAAATCGGTTTTATTCCTTCGCTATTTGCTCTCAGATAGGCGGAAATCAGTGCGTGTAGCGTCCAGGTGCTCGGTCGGACGACTCGTCCTGGTCGAATGTGTTTCCGGCCCTCTCCGAGGGGTACGTGCTGACCTGCGTGCCCAGAGCGAGGACTCTTATCTGAGGCAGAACGAGTGAGACGGCCCCAGGAGGCTGGACATTACCAGGCCTTCTCGGATCCTAATTATGGGGGGAAGGTGTGGAATGAAAGTGGAGGGCCGCCGAGGCAGCCAAAACCAGACCCCTTGAGTCCCATTACAATTACTGCTACGAGACGCACATAGACACGCTCCCACACACACAAACACAGGAACAAACATACACAACCCTTTCGCCCTGACGTGCTCATGCACACACCAAATCACAGCACGTTTCTACACTCTCATTCTCTCTTGTAATTGCAAAAGCGTTGACGCCCGCTCCCCCGTGGCCTAAGCGGTGCAGTTCCATCTTTTCTGACAGTCAACGATGCACACATACAAAGTCTCTCGATTTCTCTTTTTGTTCGGTGTGCTTTGCCTACATGGGTACCACACATACATAATCTCTTGTATTCCAGAAGGGGTTCAGTAAGAGGGAAAACAGATGGAGAACTAACCTTGAGTGACATCATAGTATTTGCCACGCAACATGTCCAAACCTGCAAAACCACAATGACCTACACATACAAAGACATACACGTACATCTAAAGACTAGGTGACAATTCTTTCTCTGCCGTTGCTCGTAATGACCTGATCTCCAGCGTGACACTCTGACCTAAAGAAAGGCCGTGTGAGAATGAAAGACAGTGGGGGAGAGGATGAAAAGAGTGGAGAAACAGAAGGATAGATGCTCTTTGATGAAGAATGGGTTTATGTAATCGCTGTCATGTATGTTCTGTGTCGTGTTACTTTCAGGGACTCGGGAGCTCAAGAGCTCTACAGTTTGTGTGTGAGAGTGTGTGTGTTTCATGGCCATGAAAAGCCCTTTTTGTTTACAATATCAGCACTCTCAACGTCAGTGTATGTGTCTGAACTGCTGTTAGTATAAAGGTAACTCGTACGGCATGAGTTCTTTTGCAGACACAATAAAAGTGAAAGAAATTTCTTTCTCAATAATTAATACTTGGGAAAACAACTAAAGTAGAAGCTTTAGCACGACTACAGGTGTTTGGCAGTACATAACCAAAGAAGTAGTGCTGTACTTTTCCAGGTGCGTAGTGGCTCCGCTAGCTTCGTAACTTAGATTGTACTTTTTTTTACACAAGGGTAATTTGAATTTACTTCAAATTATGAATAGCTTGCAGTTTGAGATGCAACATACCCAAGTAGCTTCCCCAACACTTCCAAAAACACTCTGAGGAACCATGAATTGCAACTTGTTATTGCTAGTTGAAGCCAGGTGGTATTATACTTTATGGAAATGGGATGTTCTCATTCTAGTGAGTGTTTTATTAGACAAAGGTGCACTGTAAAAGATGAGTCATCAGTATTTTGATCCTACTAAAACTTTTAGGTGCTTTTAGGTATACAGATTAGCCTCAAAGCTAACAGACCAGACTAAAAGCCACAACTGTTAATTTTATTGGGTCTTGAAAAGGGATTGTTGACCCAAAAATAAAAAATTATGTCATTAATTACTCACCCTCATGCCGTTTCAAACCCAGACGTCCTTAATCGTCTTCAGAACACAAATTAGGATATTTTTATATATAGACAGCAATGTGACTAACACGTTTAAGGCCAAGAAATGTAGTAAGGACATCGTTAAGATAGCTCATTTGACATCAGTGGTTCAGCTGTAATTTGATGAAGCTATAACTTTATTTAATGATACCTTTCTCTTCCATGTCAGTCTTCGACGCATGTTCACAAGAGCACCACAACGCATGCGTGACCCTATGAAGGGTCAGAAAGCTCTCAGATTTCATTACAAATATCCTAATTTGTGTTCCAAAGATGAACAAACTTCTTACACGTTTGGAACGACATGAGGGTGAGTAAATAATGACAGAATTTTCATTTTTGGTTGAACTATCTCTTTAAAGACGGTTTAGACATGAATAATTAAAGGATTATGTTAAGAGCGAGATGTTAAAACCTCATAAGATTTCAGATTATAAACAACTGGATTTCCCACACACTTTAGAGTGCATAGCACTATATTAGATTCCTTTACCCCATGCATCCTAAAGTGTGTAAAAGAGCGCGCATCCTCACACGTGCGTGTGTGCATGTCCGCCAAGCCTCAGGGTACTGGCACACCGTTCTCTTCGCTGCCACACTCCTTTCATCTCTCTTTTTGAAAGAAGACAGAGAGGCCAAGCATCCGTGCGGTGTTTAGGATATGTATGTGTGTTCTTGCTTTAAATACATTCTCATGTTAGGCCCAAAAGCACCCTCATTAATTCCTTTGATGCCGTCTGATTGGCCGGGCATTACTAAGTCGCATTAAGAAATGTATTTCCTCGCTTTTACTTAATGATGCTTTTCCAGCCACTGCAATTAACCAGGTCTGTGTGTGTGTGTGTGTGTCTTTTTTATATCGCTTCGTGTGGGCCTGTTTGTGTGTTTAGGTGCTCTTAAGTGCAACAGAAAACTAGTTAGACTACAAAGTGTCTAACCGTCGACAGAAAATTGCCCTCTGATAAGTGCGGACCCTTTTAATAGGTCTGAAACTAATGGAATATGTTTCTGCAACATTGGCGGAATATTTTCGGCATGATAAACTCATTTGCCAGTTCTGCCGTAAGTCGTTTGGTTATTTGATGGACATTTAATGATACGGTTTGATTTAATTTCACTCTTTATCTACATGTCTGCCAGTATTTACTCCACAAATGCCAAAATGAAAGCTGTGCCCCCCAAGTTTATGATATGGGTTGGTTGGAAACATTGTGGCTAGACAAGGACATATACCCACAGTTCATTGGCTGACCATCTGATACATATTGCATACAAAAATGGCAAGTTCTTGTCAATCTGGCAAGCTCTGATCTGATTGGCTGGCTTTTTTGCGGTTTCTAAATGTCAAGGCACACCAGCCTGATCTCACAGCAATTCGTATGTATTTTACGAGGTGGCTAACTCGTACGAATTTGTACGAACTCACTCGTACAAATTCATACGATTTTAGCTAAGTTGCACAATTTGTATGAATGACCTACACTTAACTGGGGTCTACTCAAATCGTACAAAATCGTACAAGTGAGGTCATACGAATTCAAATGAATTAGCCACCTCGTAAAATACATACAAATTGGTCGTGAGATAATGTTGAGGCACACAGGTTTTAATCAGTCTGTTTTTTTGTGTGTGTGTGTATTACTGGTAAACTGGCTTCTAAATGCCACATAAAGACAAACCAAGCTGTGGTTGGTAATTTTACATGTCAGTCAGATAGCCGCTTCCTGTCTAAGTGGGCGTATGTACATATACAGAAACTGCAACATAGACCAGCCTCTATGCCTATAGTCAAAAGGAAATGAGATTGTGTTCTCATTTTTGCGAATAGCTCATTACGCAGCTGCTGCAGAATCTCTCACATAAACATTCGCATACACCGAACCACCATTATACAGTCTTTGTCTATAGTGAGACGCATTCCTGTTTGCTCATGTAGACATTTTATACGTGTGTACACATGTTCTCCAACACATTGGACATACAGACGCGAATACGCACTTGTTGTAACACATGCTGACACAAATCATGTTCTGTCCATGTGAATATGTGTCTGTGCGTAAGATACACAGGGATGCTGTAACATTTGGTTTCAGTCGGGTCTCATGTGACCTTTAAAACCGCAGATGCCACAATCCATCCTATCACTTCACTTTATGGATGTGTTTGTTGTGTCTAATGTTGCTTCAGAGATCTGCAAGTACATATTTTTAATATTAAATAGTGTTGCTTTTAAATTTTAATTGTAAAATGCAATTACATTTAATTAATGTTGTATTACCATTGTGCATCCCGTAGTGCCGTGTCAAAAAAATCATGATAATTTTATTTTAGTTAAAGGGAAAGGACATTTTTGATAGAAGAATGTAGAATAAACAGTTTTTGTTAACTGTGTACAAATGAGTATTGTTCAAAGATGCTAACACATAAACACACCCTGATCATATATCTAAGCATGGTATGGACCCATAAGAACTCGCAGCTGGAAGCGTTTTTACGAGGATATCCCTTTTGTGCCTTATAAAACCATCACAACTTTTCTAAAGTGTGTGTGTTATTACTGTAGGGACAACTGTGCGCTTTTAAGAGAAGGGCTTATTTTTCTGCAATACAATACTGTTGTTGCAATGTATAAATAATATATTTTTGTCAAAACACTTGGCGGCTGATATAACACAGTATTTATCGGCGTGTAGGGGGATTGTGGGTGTGTGTGTGGGTGAAAGCGGGTTTAAACAAGTCTGGGGAAATTTATGAGTGTGTCATGAGTTTAGGGCTTTCAAACTCTATCAGAGAGGAAAGCAGATAGCCACAACGCAGCTGGAGTTTAACACCACGGTAAATTTTCTCTGACAGAATTCATCCCTCCAGTCTTCCTACAGAGACAGAGGCGGCAGTCACCTGATCTTGACAGAGGCATGTGACCACTAAAGCAGAGCTGTAGATGTGTTCAAGATGTGTGTGTGAGGGGATGTTTGTGTCTCCATGTCTGTAACATGAGAGGGGGGACCTCTTTTTCCCAGATTTCCTCATTTTGTTGTCATAGTAATAACAAAAACACTGGGCCGCTCATGCCTAGAGCTAAGTGTCGTCACTCTGGTTGACTTAATAACGCCATTACTAAGATCATTACGGCATTACAGCCTTTGTTGTGTGTATATGAAAGTCTAAAACAAAGTGTTCACTTAACATGGTGCACTGAACATATGTAACTCAATCAGCAAGAACGTTTGTACTCTGAAAAAGACTCCTTAAGGTTAGCGTCATTGCAGTTCGCAAATAAATGTGATATTACAAGGTTTAAAATGAACAAAATCATAGCTATTCCATAAAACTTTGCTGTATTTAATGTATTATTTCATGTGAAGTAAAGGATTAGTTTACTCCAGAATTAAAATTTCCTGATAATTTGTTCAACTCCATGTCATCCAGGATGTTCATGTCTTTGTTTCTTCGCTTGTAAAGAAATTAAGTTTGTTGAGAAAGACATTCCAGGATTTTTCTCAATATAGTGGACTTAAATGAGTATCAGGTTAAAGGTCCAAATTGCATTTTTAATGCAGCTTCAAAGGGCTTTACACAAGCCCAGTCGAGGATCGGTCATTTTCTAAAAAATAAATAAATAAATAAATAAAAATGTATATACTTTTTAACCACAAATGCTTGTCTTGCACTAGCTCTGTGAAGCGCGTCTGTGACTTTGCGCATTATGTAATCACGTTGGAAAGTTCTTGTGCGTTTCATTCATCATTGTTTTACCTTTTTTGTAACAAGTGTTTGAATTTCTTTACATGTTTGCTTTGTAAACACTGGGTCGGTACTTCCACCTACATTATTTGAAAACTTTCCAACTTGACTATGTAATGCGTGAGGTCGAGATTTCTATTTGTGGTTAGAATTTTTTTTTTTTTTTTTTAGAAAATGACAAATTGTTTCGCTGCATAAGACCCTTATTCCTTGGGATCATGTAGAGCCCTTCAAAGCCACACTGAAACTACAATTTGGTCCTTCGACCCTTTGATCCCCACTGAAATCCACTACACTCTTAAAAATAAAGGTTCTTTATTGGCATCAATGGTTCTATGTAGAACCTTGAACCTCCTTGGAACCTTTCAAATGCAGAAAAGGTTCTTTATAGTCGAAAAAGGTTCTTTAGATTCTTAAAATGTTCTTCAAAATGGTTCTTTTAGGAACTGTTCACTGAAAGGTTCTTTGGGGAACCAAAAATGGTTCTTCTGTGGCGTCACTTTTTTTAAAAAAAGGAATGTTTTCCTTAAAAACCTTTGAAGAATGAAGAAAGAAAGACATGAGCATCTTGGATGACATTAGGGTGAGTGCATTTTAATTCTGGAGTGTATTATTCCTTTAAAAGATACTGTAAGACGTGCATATTTCTTACCAGAGTAAGCAAAATACACATGTACATCTGCACACTTAAACACACATATGTTCCTCTCAACTGAGAACAAAGCTCTGGGAGAATAATCAGATCTTTATTCCCCTGACCCTCAACACTGCCATTTCCATAACAACACACTGTCAGGGGTAACGCCGTCGTTTCCGGTCACCATCCCGAGAGCATAGTCTGCTAACTTGATTTAGAAATGATCCGGTCAACTTTGTACACTGACAGAAACCAGTTGTTACATTCTGTTGACAACACTGAATTTGTTTTCTTGGCAGTTCAGTTGAGTATTATAAGATTTATTATAATTAGAATGAAAACTGCTGTGTTTTGGACGTGGTCTGTCTTTTTGCTGATTCATGAGAACACATTAGACACTTTTCCAGTTTTCCAACTGGAAAATCCAGCTAAAGCCAACTGAAACTCAATGTGAATCACAGTTCGTAAGCTATCCTACCATAACGTAGTATATTTACATGGAAAACCAATAAAATTCAACAGGTTTGAATTGACTGGGTCGTAAAAATGTGGATGTCATAAACCAGAATGAAGCAAAACTTGAATATGTTATCTGGTTATTGGTTAACTGTATCCAATTGCCCATGTCACACAAACGTCATCAGTAGAAAAGTTATTTTAGAAGAAGAGCAACAATACATTTTAATTGAACCAGTGAACTGTCCTTGATAAACATGTGTAATCATGCAGTAAAAATGTGGCATTGGTAGGTGGTTTTATTTGGTTTGTAGCTAGTTTAGGTGGGGTAGCTGGAGGAGACTTGGACAAGCAATACACCATCCATTTCCCATATTCTAAAGTTAACCTAACCACCTCAAAATGCCATAATCTGACATTTCAGCAGCAATTGTTAATTATCTCAAAGCAGAGAGAAAAGCAAAAACAACAAGCTACGGAAAAGAGAAGGGCATTAGGTCAGGTGGACAAAAGAAAAGCCAAAAACGATCCCTACACAACAAAAACCAATAAAATAATGAAACCTGATGAATATTTAACACTCTTTCTTCATCCTTTGGTCTTCAAACTCACCCTGACAAGAGAAAAGAGCAATCAACGCTTTACACTAACATGATTTGGTGCTTCCGGGCCCCCAAGGGCCAGCGAAGGAATCCCTGGGTGAAGGCATTAAAGTCATTACAGGGCATTGTGTTTCTGTCTCCTTCATTAACTTCTCCCAGAGCCATGCAGATCGGCCTGAACGCAAGCACCCCGACCCCATCTGTCTGAAATGTGATCTGGCTTATGAAATCTGCAGCCTACGGCAGCTGTGCAATCACATTACATCCGCGAGATTAAAAATATATTGAATTTTTTTCCACTCCCTCCTCGCGCTCTTGCCCTGATTTTGTTCAGCTCAACGATGTGTTTCCAGTTTTCTTGCTGCTGAGGTTTCGTTAGCTTTCTCTCTGATGTTCTGCATTCCTCTGGATATCCTCTTCTGTTTCCCCTACCGGCTAACTGCCTCAAAGGAATCATTTGGAAAATTCGGTCATGTACATGCCCTCATGTACTATAGTTCCAAGCCTTTTTTTGTGAGTGTGTGTGTGGAACACAAAAAGAGGTGTTTTGCAGAAAGTCCAAGCTGCTTGTTTCCATTCAGTAATAGTGAAATGCCACCAATGGCTGTCAAGCTCCAAACAGCACTATAAAAGTGGTCCATCTGACTCTTGCAGAATATTCCAAGCCTAAAAAAACCTTTGTTGGAATAACAAACCAACATTTTTGTTATGTACTTTGAAACCTAGTGCATTTCCGATTACTGTGAGAGCTTGTTCTGGTCTTTTTAGTCTTAGTCCAAAATATTTATCAACCGGAGTGGCTTTAAGGTTAGTGAACAATGTAGGAGGGGTGTCCAATCCTGCTTGTGGAAGGCTGCTGTCCCACAAAATCTGCTTTAAGCCTAATTAAATACACCTGAACCAGCTAGTCAAGGTTAGGGCTGCGACGAGATTCGTGGATCGTTTCGGAGATCTTCTGAATGCATCATGATTCTCTCTGGAATTGTTATCGGCCCACTTTGTACACCCTTGTAATTTGCTTCAACCTTTTCAAACTTTATGAATGATTATTTAAGGTTCAAGTGTGTGTAAGAAATTGGAGGCAAGCAGAGTACGGATCAAAATCGATTCAAGAAAGAATCGCGATGCATTCGGAAAATCTCAGAATCTATGCATCATTTCTTGATTCGCGACGCATTGATTTATTTTCCCAGCCCTAGTCGAGGTCTTCAGGATTACTGGAAATATCTATACAGGTGTTTTGAGTCAGGTTCGGTAGTATTTCGTTCTCCAGGAGCGGGGCTGGAAACTCTTTCTGTCTGCTTTTCTAAGCACTCAAAGCATCCTACATTGTGAGGGTGGTATCTCCTCGTTCACCACCAGTGTGCAGGATCCACCTGGATGATGCGACGGCAGTTATAGTATAAAAATCCCAGGAAAGACATCCTGGGGTTTTTAATGACCACAGAGAGTCAGGACCTTGGTTTAATGTCTCGTCCAAAGGACGATGCTTTTTGACAGTATAGTGTTCCATCAGGACCCAAACAGACTACAGACTACAGGGTGAGCACCCCCTGCTGGCCCCACTAACATCTCTTTTAACTTTTCCCAGGAGGTCTCCCATCCAGATACTGACCAGGCTCAGGCCTGCTTAGCTTCAGTGGACGGCCAGTCTTGGGCTGCAGGGTGATATGGCTGATGTGATATGGTAGCTCCGGAGACTCTTAGCAGCTACCACTCAGGCGATTGGCCCAAAAATGCAAGAAAAGGTGGCATGTAGCATGTAGGTTGCATACATCTGGAGGACAAAATCCATGCTGAGCAACTGCCTTTGAGATGCGTACGCCCTGTCCCAAATGGCATATTTCATGTGCATGTTCAGTCTTGCAGACCTAGAATGGGCGCCGCATGCGCGTCCAATAAGTCCACGAGTCCTTAGGGCAGGGATAGGCAACGTCAGTCCTGGAGTGCCGACGTCCTGCAGAGTTTAGTTCAACCCTGAGAAAAAACCTCACCTCGGTTTAGCCCTAGTAATTCTGAAGCCCTTGATTAGCTTGTTCAAGTGTGTTTGTTTAGGGTTGGAGCTTAAACTCTGCAGGACAGTGGCACTCCAGGACCGACGTTGCCTATCCCTGCCATAGGGTGTCCCATTTGTCATTTTAGTGTTCTAAAGAGAGCTCGCGAGTTCCCCCTTTGTGGCCGCTATGCACCCTCGCTACGCACTTCTTTTGAGCCCATTCAGAGCCTGTGAGGTCCGCAGCAGACTTCTACGCTGTAAAAAATGACAGTTAATTTAACGGTAACAAACTGTAAAAATGCTACCATAAAAACCACAGCTGCCATTTTTTTACCGTAAATTTTACAGATTTTTTTTTTTTTTACAGTGTACCCGACAGTCTAAGCTGCATTACATTATGAAAGTGTGGTCTCAGAGGAAGACCGTGAGGTTTTAGGGTGCTATCTGGGAGAGGGGCGTGGAAATACTAATGAAAACTTTCTCCAGGATTAGGTTGAACAATGACAGAAGAGGTCCATGTTAGAAACCTGTTTAAAATAGTCATTATTTTTGCAGGTGAGTTCTGTGTTTCTGGTGGAATATCAATCCTGGTGAACACACCACAGAATTCTTATTGCGTAGAAAGGTAAACCTATGTGTAATCTCACGTTTATTTTTCCACCGACCCTCTTTGACTCCGTCATCCGCCTGTCATCTCCAATCTCCACCTGTTATTCAGATGATGATGTTTACCATGTGTATGTTGTATATCAGTGCGTGGTACCAACAGTGTAGCGGGCACACATTCACACGTGTCGTCACTTGCATTTTGGATCTTGAGGGAACAGGGTGATGGCAATTGCGTGTAGCAACGCTGATAGGATATGACGTCTGTGTGTGTGTGTCGGAGACGAAGCTCAATATGGATGGCCAATTACTGTCCAGTGCAGGAGAGGACAGCCATCACCTCTTTCTCTCCTGATGCTGTCACCACAACGACCAGACAGAAATCTGCTCCCACTGGGAGTTATTACTACAGCACTCCACAACACACACACACACATTTCAATTCCACAACAGTACACACACAGAGACTCACAAACACCTCCTTAAGACCTCCCAGCTGCTTAGCA
The DNA here is from genome assembly GCA_036247105.1 of Cirrhinus mrigala. Taxonomy (NCBI): domain Eukaryota; kingdom Metazoa; phylum Chordata; class Actinopteri; order Cypriniformes; family Cyprinidae; genus Cirrhinus; species Cirrhinus mrigala. Next base: position 21,538,960 of record CM070010.1, read on the forward strand.
AAACCATAGCGATGAGTCTCGCTCGCATTGTTCGGTCAATTTGCTGGAGTGTGTTGACATTTTTCCAAGCTATTAAAAACTCTTCAGTCTGAACGCTAAGTTATGGCATTATAGGTTCACTTTAAGACAAACTTAATAGGCACATAGTGAAAACTGAACTTTCAAAGCTTATAGATTTGTTCTTCTAATGGCTTAAATGAAATGTCACTCGCTTTATTTTGCACTGTGCTTCGTTTCAACTCTAAGCCACTTGACCAAAGTCTACGGTCCAATACACATCCCACTCAAATTGGAAACGAGCAGTTCAAATACCGAGTACATGAATAAACCACAACTGTACATTCTAATTTATTTGTATTTCACAATCATTTTGCTTAATTAAAAAGTGTGCAGAAAGGCATGACGGCAGCACCTGTTCCTGTCGTTTACTAAGATTGGGTGCTTGCTAGGTAGTACAGCAGTCTTTGCTCTGTATTACACGAGGCTTATTATTTAAAACAATGTTTTTAGGGATATAGGAGCAAAAACGTTATAGTAATTGTGACCATCCTTTTTTCATCCGTTTTGCAGATACTGGAATAGAATGAAAGGATGTTATTAGTTTGCAGATTGTTTAGGAATTGAAGGAACAGTTCAACCAAAAATTAAATTCTGTCATTAATTATTCACCCTCATGTCGTTTCAAACTCGTAAGACCTTCGTTCATCTTCAGAACACAAAGATATTTTTAATGAAATCCAACAGATTTCGAGGCCCAGAAACGTAATAAGGACACTGTTAAAATAGTCCATCAGTGGTTTAACCTCAATTTTAGGGTAATTAAATAGTTGTTCAATTAAATTTTAGGTTTAGTTCTTAGAGTTAGATTTCCTTAGTCTACATTTACCACTATAGGAAGTAGGCCAGTTTATATTTACAGATATAGTGCACCTGTACTGAGGTTCCTCTTTGCCTGTGGGGTGAACCGTGGTGTTTGGATCAGTTTTCTCATGAATACTTTACAATACAGATCACCGGCGATGTAGAAAATCTGACCCCAGATCAGCGTGAGTGTTAAAGAAGTGTCAGCAGTGGTAAAGGGAAGTGAGTGTTGGCTGTAGACCCGAGATAAGCTGTGATAAGATGCGGCTACACACATTGTCAGTGATGTCTAGAGTTGTTGTGCCAAAATCCATTGAACCGTGATGTAAACTTTCCCAAGGGTGAGCATTCCTGCATGTGTGTGCGTGTGTGAGCGTGCTTATCTAAAGGCATCTCCATCTGAAGAGGGCAGATATCTTCAGTTCTACCTGCCGTAATTCGGTTCAGACCATGTGCATGTGTAACAAAGCGTATTTGCGTGTGGGTGAGGGTAAGGAGAGGTGTTTGTTTCATTTGCATTATTGTGTGCTGAAGTGTGCAATGCAGAAATTAAGCTTTATGCACTAGTTCGCTAGATACACAATGCACAGAAGACAAAAAGACTGCATTAGTGACACTAAGGTCATAGGTGTCAAATCACAGGGGACACATATACAAATCAAATGCATCTTGAATGCACTTTCATTTGCCTTGGTCTTCAAAATGTATATAAATATCTCATAGATGTGACCAGGTGGGTAGTGCATACTGTATGTGCCTATATGGTTTCTGTGTTTGCCACTCTAAATTGAATATTTCTGGAAAGCTATAGCATTCTATAGCTATAGCATTCTATAGAAAGCATTGCATTACCAAGGTAATGGGTTCAAATCCCATTCCCACACATATGATGAAATGTATATCCAGATTGTACTGTAACTCAGTTCGGTCTTCCAAATCTACATAAATATGCATGTAAATATGTCACAGATGTGACCTGGTGGGTGTGCCAACATGGTTTCTGTGTGGGCGATCCTAGTTTGAATTTGTCTTAAAAGGTCAGTCTCATAAAAACATGTCTGGGACACATTTCTCCCCAAAATCAAAATCATATTTTGTGCATCTATCTACTGTTTTAGCAAGAAATATATTGCTTGCTTGCTATATATATATATATATATATATATATATATATATATATATATATATATTACCAGTCGGAAGTTTTGGAACAGTAAGATTTTTAATGTTTTTTAAAAAAAAAAACTTCTGCTCACCAAGCCTGCATTTATTTGAACCAAAGTACAGCAAAAACAGAAAAAAACTGAAATATTTTTACTATTTAAAAATAACTGCTTTCTATTTGAATATGTTTTAAAATGTCATTTATTAAAAAGCTAAATTTTCAGTATCATTACTCCAGTATTCAGTGTCACATGATCCTTCAAAAATCATTCTAATAGGCTGATTTGCTGTTCAAGAAACTTTTATGATTATTATCAATATTTAAAACAGTTGATGTTTTTTTTGTTTGTTTGTTTGTTTTTTCGTTTTTTTTTCCAGGATTCTTTGATGATTGGAAAGATCCAAAGATCAGCATCTAAAATAAAATGCTTAACATTATAAACTATAGCAGTGGAGAGATAAATTATGTAAATTATACTTATGTAAGGATACTTTAAATTGACCAAAAGTGATGATAAAGACCAAAAGATTTCTGTTTCAGATAAATGTTGTTCTTCTGAACTTTCTATTCATCAAAGAAACCTGAAAAAATTCAACTCCGCTGTTTTCAACATAATAATAATAATAATAATAATAATAATAATAATAATAATAATAATAATACATGTTTTTTTGAGCAGCAAATCAGAATTTTAGAATGATTTCTGAAGGATCATGTGACTGGAGTAATGATGCTAAAAATTCAGCTTTGAAATCACAGGAATAATTTACATTTTAAAGTATATTCAAATAGAAAGTAGTTATTTTAAAAAGTAAAAATATCTCACATTACTGCTTTCAGTGCATTTCAGATCAAATAAATGCAGGCTTGGTGAGCAGAAGAAACTTAAAAAACATTAAAATCTTTGACTGGTAGTGAATATATATTAAATACAGCTTTGTTGGTCTCCTAATTGCATGTAAATATATATATACCAGTGTGTAATTATGTCATAAACTTGGTCTGGTGGATAGTGTATGAGTAGAAATGTTTTCTGTTCAGGCAACGTTAGTTTTAGACCCCTAGAAGTGTGAATCTCACAAAAAAAAAAAAAAAAAATCTGGGTCATATTTTTCCCCTCAAACTCTTAAGAAAAAAGAAAACAAGAAATAATATTTTGAGAGAACTCACTTCTAACTCTAACACAGCTGTAAAAGAGAAAAAAAGGTCTGGATGTCATTATGTTATATGCCGGTTGACAATAATTTAATGACATCATTGTGTTAACCGCCCGTCCACCTATCGTAGCGACCCTTTGGCGTGCATCCCGAAAGCATGCGTCTGGTTCTCATAAAGACTTTGAGTGTGTTTGTGTGTATGGAAGGGCCGTGTAATGTTTCGGATGGAGTCAGTTGTATGTTTGCCAATTCTTCCTTGTTATTCATACTTATTTCTCCTGCTTTCTCTCATCTTCCTCTTCTCGTTTGTCATTCAGCCTGCATAGTATGTAGATGAGGAGATATCACCCAGCAGCACTGATGGATGTGTAAGACTCCGTGCTGTGTGTGTGTCAGCAGCATAACTTTATTTTATTACAGACTTACATCAAAATCATCATTAATGATGTATATGCTCAGCCCTCCTGCAGGGAGTGTGTGTTGTGTGTGTGACACATGAAAGTTTGTTTTCTTGCGCACTGGTGTCCCATTTCAGGCCGCTCTGTGTGGACTATTTATCACAATCCTGAATGTTTACTTGGATTATTGCGCTCAAGTCTTGAGTGTGTGTGTATGTATGTTTTCCTGGTTGCTATGGGCCTCAGTTGGAGGATTCTCGGCAGACTTCATTAGTTAAAACAAAGCAAGATGTCCATTTTGTCTGCTACTCCACCTTAATTGATATTGATTTGTTCGCGCTTCTCGCGGGATTAAAAGTGTGTTTTGTCCCGTCGCCAGCGTTTTTTTCTCCTTCTCGCCAGGGAAGTTAGTCAGCGCTTGTTTCTGCGGCTTTTCTCTTCTTAAAACGCAATCCGTTGTCAATCCCATCCTCATTAAAACACCATTAAAATTGTGCAGGTAGTTTATGGATGCCTGTGGTTTCTGCCAAACACACTTATCTGTAAGAAAACCAAGTCTTGCTGAGTGTTTTAATTGGCAATACTGGAATATGGGTTGGTAATAAATTGGGTTATTTTATCATTTTGAATGGCTGGGAAAGTTGGCATGGTGCACTGCTAGCTGTTGGTGCAATGCTAGCACATTCAAGCCAGAATCACTAGCTCTGTTGCAAACCCTAGTGAGCTGTCTGTGCTGTCTACATAGGTAGTTACCCTCTAAATTAGCATCCTAATCTAAATGGAAGCTTATAAGTAACAGATTTGAAACACTTCCAACAGATTAATGTTAGCATGTTGCTAAGCTAACAACACAATACTCCAAAATTCAATTTTGACAGCACACGTAAGTGTGCTATTGATTTGTGTTTTTAGAAGTTTCAAAATCTCCAATTAAAAACTGAATTTTAATTAAACATATTTTTATGTTCCCTTATGAAAATTAACAAGGGTTTTATTGTAGTAAAAGTGTAGTAACCATGTTTTTTGCCATATTGATTACCATTTGTATAACTACAGTTTTACTCCCTGGTGAAAAAAAAACAGCATATGCTGGTAGGTATGTTTTGATGATGGTTTAAGCTAGTCCTTAGCTGGTCTATGCTGGTCCTTTGCTGGTTTATGATGGTCCTTTGCTGGTTTATGCTGGTCCTTAGCTGGTTTATGCTGGTCCTTAGCTGGTTTATGCTGGTCTTGACCAGCATAAACCAGCAAAGGATCAGCTTAAAACAGCATCAAAGCATACCTAACCAGCATCCCAGCATCAAAACATACCTACCAGCATATGCTGTTTTTTTCACCAGGGCTACAAATACTATGGTTAAACTATTAGTAACCATAGTTTTTAGGCTTTATTGTAGTAAAACAATGGTTAATTTTGGGTTAGCATACTAAATACACAGTTGCGGCCTAATTTTACATGTCTGTGACACATTTTACAATGCCTTAAAGTGCTGTCTAGTTACACTCTAAAAAAAATACTGGGTTAAAAACAACCCAACTTGGGTATTTGGCAACCCAACACTGGGTAAATATTGGACGGAACACATGCTGGGTTATTTTGGGTTAAATGTTTTTAGCAAACATGTTGGGTTAGCTTATTTAAGTCAACTATTGTTTCAAAATTATTACATTGCTTGTTTAAAATGGACTGGAATTTAAAAACACACACAGAATTGCTAGAGGCAACAGCAATAATCAAAAGATGAACATTTATTATTAAGCAAGAACACATGGACAAAATACAAGACAATTAGAATTTATTTGGGTGAATACAGCGTAGTTTGCAATATTACATACATTTAAACTTGTTTAACAAGCATTTTAGACATAAAGAATGTAACTTTCAAAAGTAGAATTTTAATTTTAATGTATTCAACCATTCTCTGTAATCATTTTTTACTGAAATAGCACTAATTCACATGCCGGCGTGTTGCCGAAATCTGAGCCAGCGAAGGGCTGCTGTTCGCCGGGTTAACTGCGAACTTCAGACCGCGGCCTTGCGTTTCACTCGTAGCTGAAAGATACCATGACTAACTCCAAAAACTGCCCATAAACAAGCAGTACAGACATTAGAGAACATATTTTAAGATTAAACTCAGTACAATAACGAATGAAAGGCAAAAGGCGTTTTTTAATCTTGCGAAACAACCGCTGCTCTCGTCCTTATGTTGCGTTGCGTAAAATAACACAATTTACAGCACAATAAAGACTTTATAATTAAAATAAAATGTATACAAACCTTTATTCGCTAAAGAAGTGCAAATCGGCGGCGCTGAGAACCGCTCTCTCCTGTAGAGGACTCAAAAAGCGATCTGAATGACTGTAACTCAGCAGCTGGGTTGTTTCATCAGAGACAGGCTCAACCCAGCGGTTGGGTAGAAAAAAATAACCCAGCGCTAAAAACTTAGTTACAGAAAGACTACCCAGCACCTGGGTAAAAAAAATATTAAAATAGCCCAATAAAATGAGCCAACATGTTGAACCCAGCAATTGGGTTAAAAAAAAATAACCCAGCACCTGGGTAAAAATATTAAAAATAACTCAATAAAATGACCCAATGGGCTGAACTGAGCATTTGGGTTAAAAAAATAACCCAGTATTTTTTAGAGTGTAGGAAGTCCACTAAGTTTTGGAATGGAAATACTGTATGTGCTCTTAAATCAATGTGTGATGAGTGTGTGTGATAGAGCAGTCCTTCCACGCATGCTGATAATACACTAGCCCGTCTGTGGCGTTAGCGGGCTTTTCATCATCATGATTGATGGCGTGCCGACCCGGATCTCGAGCGGTTATGATCATATCAATTTGCCGCCAACCTCATTGACATCTCTTTACAAGCCCGTTATCTTCCATTCTTGCCATAATGACGTCTCGCAGAACGACCGCACGGCTCATCGCCCCGGTCCCCGGCAGAGTGGGCCGGGATTATGCCGTCAATATGAGGGCCAGATTAAGTGGTAATGTGAGATTAACGCATGGCACGAGTTTATTAAATGGGATTAGCGCTGACATTTCACCCCAGTGGGACACCTCTGACATTCACAATCATGCTCATTTACGCTCTCATCCGGAGAGAGATGACAAAAACGTTACCAAGGCAGCTGTGTGTAACCCCATGAACCGGTGAGACCTTTTGAAGACTGTGTTAACATGCTGTATTGTTTAAATGTTTTTCTTTTCAACTTTAATATCTAAGAGAAACACTACTTTTAGAGCCATGTGTAGTAGCAATGCATATATATATAACCCTCAGAAGCATCCTAATAACATAATCACAACATTTCCGTCCACATTATACAGTGTTTTGGAGTAATATGGGGAAAAGAGGTTTGAAATGAGTGTTAACTAGAGGAAATGAGTGGAAAGTAGACTAAATTAGTAAAGGAGGTGACGTGTGTAGAAAGGGCGAAAGTGCAAGGTTTTGATCTGGTGAATTGGGAGCCACAAAGCCTTGATTGTTTCTAATTATAACAAGAAGTCATTTTCTACAATTACATGACACATCAGTCAAACTGGGTGAATGTGTTTGCGCTTATGTTAGTGTGCATGTTAGGAATGATACTTTTAGCATTTTTAAGTCATTTTTAAAAGGGATGTACTGTATATATACAGTTGATGTCAAAAGTTTACATACCCCTGGGAGAATCTGTAAAATGTTAATTATTTACCAAAATAAGAGGGCTCATGCAAAATATATGCTATTTCTTTTATTTAGTACTGACATAGACATGTTTCCATATAGTTCACAAGAGAAAATTTAGTTGAATTCATAAAAATTCTTATTCTATCAATGATTCTTAATAGTTTGTTGTTACATGGTTTGTTTTTGTTTTAGTGATAGTTGTTTGTGAGTCCCTTGTTTGTCCTGAACAGTTAAACTGTCCACTGTTCTTCAGAAAAATCTTTCAGGTACCACAGATTCTTTGGTTTTTCAGCATTTTTGTGTATTTTAAACCCAGTCATTGTTGCATAGGGTTCAAATACACAAAAATGCTGAAAAACCAAAGAATTTGTGGGACATTTGTGGGGGCAGCAGGCAGTTTAACTGTTCAGGACAAACAACGGACTTGTGAACAACTATCAAAAAACAAAACAAAACAAAAAAAAAACTTGAGTGTTCAAATCCTTGTGGATCATTCAGGTAACAACACAGTATTAAGAATCAAGCATATGTAAACTTTTGAACTGGGTCATTTTTATAAATTCAACTATTGTTAACTAATTAACTATTATTATTAACTGTTTCTCTACTACATAAAACTACATAAAAAAATAACATGCATTTTGTAATAATGCTCTTATTTTGGTAAAATAATTAACAAGGTTTGCGTAAACTTTTGACCTCAGCTGTATATATTAGTGCTGTGAAATCGAATAATCGCGATTAATCGCATCCAAAATAATAGCTTGTATTTACATAATATGTGTTTGTACTGTGTACAATAAAATGTATATATAAATGCACACACATACATGTATGTATTAAATAAATAAACACGATTAATGCGATTCATCTGGATTAATCGATTTGACAGCACTAACACACAAACAGGATGTGATTAATCTGTATGTGTATGTGTGTATATATATATATATATATATATTTTTTTTTTTTTTTTTTTTTTTTTTAACTATCCCTTCACAAGTCTTTGTCTCTTTAAATGTGACCTGAGTGTGCATTACTCATGAAATAAAAGGGAATATTCAGCAGAGCATAAAGTACTTGAATTGATCGTGTGCAAACATGTTAGGTAAATACAGTATGATATTATTGGTTAATAATGACAATTAGGTAGACAACCAAATCTGTCAGACCACTAAATGCACAGTTTATGAAGTCTGAGCCACTAAACATATCCTATTGTCCATAAGTCGTGTTAATGAGGTGTGAGAGCAGTTTGTTGAACTTGTTGCATTTAGAGGTAAAGACTGAAGCCGGGCTTTACGACACCAGCATGACTGAATACAGGCCGCTGTGGCAGTTAATGAAATCTTGGCATGTCTGTGGACCTCCTCTCCTTTCGTTCCACAGCTCTCCTGTTACGCCGCACAGCTGTGGAGTGTGTATATGTGTGTGTCCTGTTCCATTTCAACAAACTCTTATTGCTCAAGTGCTTTAGTTCCAGTGTGGATGAATCTTTCTAATACACTTCTCACGCACACACCTACAGGAAAGAAAAATCTAAAATTAGATGTCTTTAATATCTCATTTGATTCTCCTAGGCAGCAGTGGGAGCAAATGGAGACTTTTGCTTCAAATGTTTATTGGAGAAAAAACCTTGGTAATCTAACATATATCTAGAAACAGGTTCCTTAAATACAGGCCTCACGCACATTCCATGTTAAAATGTTAGTTCCATAAATCCAACCTACAGCAGTAAATCGTTTAAATTAGTGATTGTAAAGTGATGTTAAAGTTTACGCTTTTCATTTAATATTTCTGTCATTTTATATTTGCTTTATTTCATTTAACAAAAACTATTTTGACTAGTTTAAATATAACAACACTGCTCCTGAGGAATTTTATGAGACACTAAGTTTATACTTAATTGAACATAACTGACAGCTCCATGAAATCTCTTGAGCTATGAAAGAGCTAGCTTCGAGTAATCAGATTTAGCGAGTTATTAAGTATTGGATATTAGCATTGCTCTGTCGGTGGCTATTGCATACATTAGAGAAGAACTAGGACAGTTAATGTAGTACTCAAACTGTGCGATGTTAACGGCAGCTCCCAAAGGCTCAGCTTCTTTATAACTACACACACACACTTCATCTAGGGCAGATGCTCGAGGCTGCTCAACTCACTGTCATTGATAGTCAGAACAAAGAGGTCAAAACAAAATGTATCACATATGGTGGGTGCGTACATATGTTTTGCGTGTTTTTCCGCAGCAGCGAAAGAATTGGTATGTTATTCTGCCGGGTCATTATTTGGCGGAGACACTTTTTGGCAGTGGTGTTTGGCGGCATACCAGCTTTCTGTCATCAGGTGATACGCTGCCGTGTGTGTGTGTGTGTGTGTGTGTGTGTGTGAGTGTGTAAGTGTGTGTGTGCCAGAGCATCTAGAACAGCTGCTGGGGCACATCTGTCTACATTCACACACACACACACACACAGTGCTGCACTCTATGGCGAACCCATTTCCGAGCATCCAGTGCACTGTTAGGGACCTTTCACTCAGGATGGGTTCTTGTGGTCCTTCTGTTCTGTTTTTTAATTGTTGATCTGGGTAAACATGCACTAGACAGACGTCTCGGAACCTTGCGACGTGCCACACTGTGTTTTGCACCATGACTACTGTGGTGTTAAGATGCCCTGTCAACTTTCATCTCGAGACCCCTGCATTCTTTCCCACTGCGCTGTGTTGTGTCTAGCTGCTTTGAGTGTAAGAATGTGTCCTGTGTACACTGCTTGAATAAACTCTGAACCCACTTCATAACTTGGAAACAGCATTTGTGATGTAGACATAAATGATACCTTAAATCATGCAGATTTTAGAGAGGTGTGGTATATGTAATTTCATAGCGACCCCATTTACATTTGGCAAGTGAAAAATTCCTAAAAACTTACATACACCTCTTTCACTGCATGGTATGGCTTAGTGTAACTCTGTACGCCTCACTTTTGGGGGTTTTCCACTGTGTAGAGTACCTAGTACCTGGTATTTTTTTGGTACCTCCTTGGTTCAGGTTCCAAGGGAGTCTATAGTCTATATCCCATCCCGGTTTTAAGCAGTACTAAACTACAGTGGAAAAGCAAACCTAGCTAAAGTAAAGCCGAGCCAAGTTGTACCACGCAGTAGAGATGCAAATCTAGAAACTTTAGAATTGGCTCTTTTGACATGGTCTAGTAAATAACCGCCTAACAACCATCATCCAGAACACTTGAGCAACTGCCCCGAACACCCAAGAAACCAACTACAATTACCCAAGCAACCAGCTGAATTGACAGTAAACTGATGCCCTGTTCCCCACTCCATGCAGTTGTGCTACTTCCACCAACAGGACAAAATGAATTTGTGATACTGATTTTAACGTATGTAGACACAGTGTCAGAACACTCTAGCAGCCACATAGAAGCTGCATAATAATTTACAAAAAACAGAGCAACTACTTTAAAGGGAACCCCAGGTATTAAGACTTGCATACAGTAACTTAATATAATTATATTAATTTAATATAATCAGTCTCTTACTAAAATATATAGTAGAAAACCATGTAGCAACACTCTAAGAATATTTAGCAAAAGGATACTAGCAACCAGTGCCTTAAAAAGTCCTCGGGACACCCTGACAACTACTGTACCTGGAACAGCCAAAACAATGTTATAAAACACTTTAGCAATTCTCTAGAGCAGAGTTAGGCAATGTCAGTCCTGGAGTGCTGATCTTCAGCTGATTTTAGGTCCAACCCTTAAAAAAAAAAACTCACCTGCCTGTAGCCCAAGTAATCCTGAAGAACTTTATTTGCTTTTTCAGGTGTGTTTGATTGGGGTTGGAGCTAAACTCTGCAGGACAGCGGCACTCGAGGACCGATGTTGCCTATCCCTGCTCTAGAGAGTAGAATACTCTAGTAACCACCTAAAAACATGGTAGCAACCACAATCACTACTCAGAACACTCAAGCAGTCACCCCAGCAAGAATACTACAGCCAGACAAATTGAGCAACTGCTTAGCAATGTCCTAAAACCAGAACACCTTAGTAACCTCCAAGGAATGCTCTAGCAACCACTTAGAACCCCATAAACCACTTAGCAGCATTCTAAAACACATGCAAAACAGCCCAGCAACCACTTAGAAGCACCCCAGCAACTAAATCCCACTCAGAACATCCGGACAACTACCCAGGGGTGCATTTCCCAAAAGCTGGTTGCAAGTTCTGTCATTACCAATAGAGTTCAATGGGGCTTGCGATATTAAAGCAGTCATCGGATGCCCATTTTCCACAAGTTGATATGATTATTTAGGGTCTTAATGAAGTCTATAATATACTTAAATGGTGAAAAATTCTCAGTGGTAGTGTAAAACGACACCCTTTTTTTCCTTGTCAAAATGAGCTCTGCAAAAATCATCCCATTCTGATGGATTGTTCCTTTAAATGCAAATGAGCTCTGCTCGCCACGCCCCTCTCTTCTCTCTGTGGAGTGTCGAGCCTGTTTACTTTAGCAGCATTTAGCCGCTAAACTGGCTAACTAGAACGTTATTAGGAAAGGTGATCACAGAGATTCATAATAAACCCCTTTATACTCACTTCAGCTGTAGGTGAAGCTGGATCATGTATGATTTGCGCGAACATAGACGCGTTTATGTAGATCGGGAGGTGCATTCCCTTCACAAACAAACCGGGAGCAAATGACGACCACCATGTTCATTATTACATCCAGCAACACAACATCTCAATCGCTCAATCAGAGATATTGTTGTCTAGCTTACATCCCTGCTCCAGCATTGAAACAGTGGAGGTCGGACTGTTACAGCTGATGTAGGGCAAGTCTGAGGTAAGATGCTCATGTCAGTTAGCTATCGTGGGAGCAGCCTCTGTCAGTGTGACACCACACCTACAGGCATCTGAGAATGGCTCGATTTGAAAAAGGGGATATTATTTTTACAGATTAATTAAAAACCACTGCATGGATTTTTTTCATTATAGGGTAGATGTGTACATACACTGTCAACACACATTAACGTTCAAACAACATGTAAAAGTGAACTTTGCATCCGATGACCCCTTTAAGGGTCTTTCCCACAGTGTAGTTCTAGGAACTAGCCAGCAGGGTTTCTCCCTCTTTCCTCTCAGGCCGATTTCCTGGTTGCATTCGCACTGGAAGAACGAATTCTGAAACATCCAACGACTCTCTTTATGCACGGCATTTACAAACGTCAACAACCAGTGAATGGAAGACGCCGTGATTGGAGCTGTTTTTGTTGTATGTTCTGGGTTTCGTGACAACGGAGATGGAATGTAAACACACAATTTACTTCAGGGGTGCCCAAACTTGGTCCTAGAGGGCTGGCGTCCTGCAGTGTTTAGCTCCAACTCCAATTAAACACACCTGAACCAGCTAATCAAGCTCTTACTAGGCATACTAGAAACTTCCCGGCAGGTGTGTTGAGGCAAGTTGGAGCTAAACTCTGCAGGACACTGGCCCTCCAGGGCCGAGTTTGGGCACCCCTGATTTACTTGATTGAAAGAGCATGAAAATCTGACAAAATCTCTTATGACAGCTTGCAGTGTTATCATCGAGGCTGAGAAAAGAACACAATGCTGCAGACAACGGGTCAATGTCATCATCGAAGTTTTCCACGTTCGTGGAGTAAATATGTTTACATAGCTTTTAAAAAATGCCGGGTTGCCAGTGTTTCGTATGCGCTTGGCCAATCAGCGTACACTTACGTCACTGGTAGTTCCTATAGAACTGTTTTAGACCCTATTCTGAAGTAGGATTCCTAGTTCCTGCAGTGCGAACACGCCAAAAAGCACAAGCTTCCGCCAATGGTTCTAGGAACTATGAAAGGTTCGTCCGTTGCGAAAGCCACTATAGTTAGTTAACAGCGCTTTTGGGAAATAACAGAACAGCCAAACAGCTACCTTAAAACACTGGACAACTGCACTGTGTAGCAACCAAATAGCAACACCCTGGCAACCACCTACAATACCCTAGCATTTTGACAACGTCTTTGGCATGAGCAAGCACCTTTAATTTAAATGTCATAATCATAATTTGGTTGGTGTGTGGGTCTGTCTCTATCTCTGTCTCCCTCTAGAGAGATGAATTGATATTGTAGCCAGTTTCTCATTAGCCATGTGTCCTGGGACAGTTTGACTTTATGTATGCCAGTCTCATAAACCAGCTGAGACGACTGTTCTATAGCCACACTGTGTGAGTGTCTGTTCTTCCTCTCGCAGTTCTTTATAAGGTGTACGGCTTCATTTATAAGTGGTACACATACTGCGTTTATGTTTATGGATTTTTAGCAACAGACTTTAATAGCTCATAATGCCTCATAAACCGAGATCTGTGAGGGCTTGTGAGTAATGGAGCTTATGAGAAAGGGAGGGTGTGGATGACTGATGAATGGTGTTGTCTAATCTGTTGCTTAAGGTTATGTAACCCGCTGTATAACTCCGATGTGTGTAGGATTGATAGGGTCTAGGCTTAGAACAGTAAATTCACCCTTTGAGCAATTCTTGTCAAATGAAGCCTAGCATTGAACTTTCTAGACAAGTTTTGCATCTGTCCTCTTTCTTGTTTTTTTGTTGTACACTCTCAGACAAACAAATAAAATGAGCAAGGCAGGGGAAAAGGAAAGGGGTTTAGACTCTTGGCAGTGATGGACGGTGCTGTCTGAAATGTCTGCATAATCAGAACAACAAAGCAGTCATCATATTACACCAAAACCTCTAGAGTGGGTGATGATATTGTAGATTTCTTTTGTCTTTTTTACGGTTATCATATGTGTAAATTTCCTTTTTCACCACCCAAACTAGACCCATTCCAGTCGTTTCCAGCAATTCTGAGCTGGAAAAAAAAATGGTTTTGCACTCATTCGAACAGTGAGGGTGTGAGGGTAAAAGATCTCGTTTGAATATATGCGACGTCATCTTGTGTTTTGAGGATGAAATATTGGGAGAACTTATTGAGAAAGACAGAGTTTAAATCCTGTCAGAAGAGATGAGGGTGAAGTCGTGGGTCAGTGACTTCCTTCCTCCCAAGAGGTTAAATGAGTTTCTCTTGAGTGCCAGTCACCCAGAAAGAGTATCAGCTTCGGTCTACCTAACTTAAATCGGACAGACATAGCAACCTGAGGCTCAACTGACCACAAAACATACACTTTAAAGACCCCAAAAGAGTGTTTAAGCAGTCTTTAAGTTCACCAGCAAGACGTACAGGTTTCTTCAGTTTGTTCCAATATGAGATTCAGTTTAGTGGTTTCCCAATCCTGGTTTTGGAGAACCCCCAACATTGCATTTTCAATGTCTCCCTAATCAAACACAGCTGATTCAACTCATCAGCTTATTAGTAAAGACTCCAAGACCTCAAATATAAGAGAGACATCAAAAACATTCAGTTTAGGGGGTTCTACAGCACCAGGATTGGGAACATCTGTCCCAGTTTTTTCAATTTGTCCACTAGCCATAAAGCTTGGTCATTCATTTCTGTTATTTCACAAACATTCAGAGCCACTTAAAGTGAAGTGAAAACATCCATTCACTAGATCCAATGAAATGCGCCTTTACTCTGCTCATAAAGTGAATGAAAAACTTGGTAAGTCAATGGAAGTGAACGAGATTGATTTGTTCATGTTATAGATTTGTTCAAAAAATGTTGATTTGTTCACAAATGAAACACCACTGCAAGGTGTCATGTTATGGCTGGTTAAAAAAAAACAAAAAACAGTTGGTTTCTATTTTCACTGCATCATGCTGGTTCGCCCTACCACTTAGAAATCTCGTTGGTCCAAAATTCTGCTTTATATAATTGTATAATAATCATTCATATTCTAATGGGGTGTAACTGTATCTTGTTACATTGCGTAATAAAGTGACGAGCAGTCACTTGCTCTGTATCTACATTGGACGCAAGTGGTGCAACGCAATTGAGAACGCATTCCAATCAATGATAGAGCATTGTAGGATGCAATACTACAAGACACCAACAGTAAACTGATGCCCCATTGTATTCCTGATATACTCCATGCACTTGCGCTACTTTCGCTGACAGTACAAATGGATTTGGAACATTCACTTTGACATGGTGTACCCTAGACATGGTGTTACTCATAAATATCTTCGCAAGAGGTTGCAGGACATTTTGTCATTCATGGTGTCTTTTTTTTCTTGCATTATGCTACGTAGCCCCGCCCACATGGTCTAAAACTCTACATACAGTGGAGATCAAAATTAGAGAACAATTTGTAAATACTTTTAGATTTTTTTCTGAAATGTTAATCATCATTGCTCAAAATTTGAAGGAATATTACCTGTAGGTTTACCACTGTTCTACTAACATGTTTGACCTAATATCCAAGGTATTTAAAAAAATAAATAAAAAACAAATAAATTAGAGCACCGTAACCACTGATGAGATGTTTGGTCACTGCAGAGTGTGCTTTCAGTCCGACTTCTCTTAAACATGCCGAGAGAGATCCTTACACTTTTCTGCACTCAACTGGCTAGCAATTCCAGCTGCAGTGTTGAACCGATTCCCCATTGAAAGTCTCTGCATTATCCTGTCTTCTTGTGCATTTTTGTGGGACTTAAAGGAGTAGTTCAGTTCCAGAACAAACATTTACAGATAATGTACTCACCCCCTTGTCATCCAAGACGATTATGTCTTTCTTTCATCAGTCGTAAAGAAATTATGCTTTTTGAGGTAAACATTTCAGAATTTTTCACTATATAATGAACTTCTATGACGCCCTCGAGCTTGAACTTCCAAAATGCAGTTTAAATGCAGCTTCGAAGGGCTCTAAACAATCCCAGCCGAGAAATAAGGGTCTTTTCTAGCAACACGATTGGTTATTTTCTAAAAAAATGTACAATTTATATACTCTTTACTCTCAAAACCTCCTCTTGTCTAGCTCCACGTGAACTCTGTGGATTTTGGTTCATGACAGTTAGGGTATGTCGAAAAACTGCCATCTCATTTTCTCCTCTAACTTCAAAATCGTCCTACATCGCCTTTTTTGTAAAGGGCATTTGAACTTCTTTGCATGTTCACTTTGTAAACACTGGGTTGGTACTTCTGCAGTGATGTAGGGCGATTTTGGAGTTGGAGGAGAAAATGAGATGGGAGTTTTTCGACATTCCCTAACTGTCGTGAACTGGAATACACAGAGTTCATGCAGAGCTAGACAAGACGAGACTTTGAGGTTAAAAAGTATATAAATTGTAAATTTTTTCTAGAAAATAACCAATCGCTTCACTAGATAAGACCCTTCTTCCTTGGCTGGGATCGTTTAGAGCCCAGATTTAAACCGCATTTTGGAAGTTTAAACTCAGGGGGCACCATAGAAATGAACTGAAGAAAGAAAGACATGAAGGGGGTGAGTACATTATCTGTACGTTTTTGTTCTAGAAGTGAACTACTCCTTTAAATGAATGAGTGTCATTGTAAAGCTGCGATATTTGAGAAATCACAGATTTGGAATGGCCCTTTGGCCTTCATCTGGACAACTTCCCGTCACAGGGTTTCAGTCACCTTAGAGCGGCCCACCATCTTACAGTCTCAGTGAAAATTGGAGGAAGTGTGCAAGCTAAATTGGGTTTATCTTATAATTAAAGAAATCAGCACCAGGTGCCAAATTAACACCACTAACTTGGAGGTATCAGTAAGTGTTCTCCAATCAGAGTTCTTTTATAAAAAAAAAAAAAAAAAAAATACCTCAATTTTAAGTTTTTCTACTGTGCTTCAGAATACAATTAATTTATGAAAGGAACTTCAAAATAGGACTAAGCAGTGACCTTGAAATTGAGGAAATTATAGGTCGATCTCTAATTTTGATGTTTAGCACGCGGTGTTACGGAAAAAAAAAAAAACATTGAAATTTTCAAAGGCAAATAATCAGAAAAACACCCTCTTATTCCAGGAATAAACAAGTTTAGTGACTGCTGTCAGCTGTAGTCCAGTCAGGAGTATTTTAAAACACTCCACCTGTCTAAACTAGTGAATTATCACTCAAAAAAACATGATGAATTTCTCAAGCAAGCAAAACACATACTGCAAAACACACTCTGTTGCACAAGAGCCTTGATAAGAGAGGATGTGCGTGTGTTTGTGTGAGAGACAGATAGATAGACGGAGAAGTAAAGCACAGAATGAGTAAAAGAGACGCCGGCACACAGATGGTGGGCTGTTGGAGAAAAAGAGATAATGATTACAGATGAGAGGAGATGGAAACCGCACAGTTAGAAAGAAAGAATGATAGATAGAGACAGAGAAGGAGGGGAGATGTTTCATTTCCATCTACCACCCTCCATTTTTTTTAATAAGGTAATTTTCTGTTGGAATCCGGTGCCGTATTAAAGAAGCAAAGTGTTTTCAGACACATATTGTGCAATGCCAAATAGATACCAAGTTTGAAGGTTTATTTATTTATTAGTAGTTCCGCTTGCACCTCCTCATGTCTTTTAGATTCTCGTGATATATTCAGCCTTGGTGCTCTGGTGGGTAATGCGGGTTCGTGTCCAGCCTGCAACATGTTCTGATTCTACTTCCAGTGCTGTAAATTTACACAGGGCAGAAAGCCCCCAAAAATGCAATAATGAAAAGAAATGTCAGTTCAGAGTCGAACAGGAGCTTTCAAATAGATTATCTGTGGTTTCTTAACCCCAATTTCTTAACCTCAACAGTTTATGTGTATAAGACAGAAAGAAAGATGTTTGTCTGCACAAACACATCTGGGTTAAGGCCTTGCATAATTCATCCCAGTCAGACTCAATGCGAAGATATATACGGCAGAAAGCGCGGACAGACCTCTCGCTGCGTGGCTCTTTGAAATGGAAAGTAACCTCCAGCCCACCTTTGCTCTGATCACCAGAGCCGGCATATGCTATCCCTCTGCATCCCTCTCATTTGGGTCGGAATAAAGGAATAATTCACCATTAATAAGTGCATAGCTGGCGTCCTGTTATTCGACAGCGCTGACGGCAGCTGTTATCAAACAGCGGCCGTTTCACCGGAAGCTTTCAGAATCATGACCGCACACCTCCTCCCCATTGTCCACAGGGGACCAATTTATTAACATGCCGTGGGAAGCACGGTCTCTTTCTTCACACACACACACATATACGCACAGCAGGAGCTCCGCGGTTGGGGGACGGAGGGATGAGAAGAAAAAAAAAGGACAAAAAAAGAAAAGAAAACAATTTGGAGTGGGCTGTTTGGTGCTAACAAGAGCGGGGAGTTCATTTTGATTACCTGAGCTCGGGTGCCATGTTGAATGAGGGCCAAAATTAGCCGCGGTGAATTGGCCGCAATTGATTTGCTCTTTGAATACAGCATTCCGCCTTTTCACGCCAGTTTTTGAAATGGTACTGGATGTTTTTTCAGGGTGTTTTTCCTGCAAAAGGCAATTGAAAAGGTCGCACGAAGTGATTGCTGGTTTTTATTTCAGTTGATTTATTCCCAGAAACAGAAGAGGACGCACGTTGCCGCAAACACACGCGTACATGGACGATTCTCATGTTTTACCATAAAATCTAAAGCAAAATAAGACACTGTGTTTTGAATGAATGATGTTATATGATGTTCACAAGTATTACCCATTTGAATCCACTTCTTATATTTTGTGGATATTTTTTCTTCAGTATAACACTTCAATCGTTTACAGCGCAAAACCATTTGCCTCCGTCGGTGTAACGTGTAAATTATGATTCATACAGGAACCGTTTGCTAATGAAGTGCTGTATTAGCCATTTGTAATTGTCACCGGGCATGAATTTGAGTTTTCTTGGTGAATTATGTCAAGAGGAGGCTGAAAGAGGTGCTCACAATGTACCATTCCTCCTCTCTCTCTCTCTCTCTCTCTCTCTCTCTCTCTCTCTCTCTCTCTCTCTCTCTCTGTCCATTTTTTCATCTCCACTTCTCTTGGGCTCAGTGGCTTGTGACGCTCCATATGTCCGTCTGCTTCTTCTCAGAGAGAGAGAGAGAGAGAGCGAGAGACATTAATACAGGCACCCCTCGCTTCGTACATTCAACACTCATGTTTTCCCAAAAGCCGAACGCTCTGAAATGACAGGAGAATGGAGGGATGGGAAAGAGGATGGGAAAGGGGGGTGAAATGTCTGTGAGTGTGTATGTGTGTAATGTAGACAGTAGTGAAGTGAATGTTATCTTCCAGACATTGAATGCACCTGCAGCTAAAGGCATGCATGAGAACTCCCTGCAGAAATAAACACATACACTTGAGTACTATCACATACACACACACATCTCGTTACAGCTGTATTATCACAATCCAAGGAGATGTACAAGCACATACACACACATCCACTTGTGCATATTTGATCAAAATTAAAGATGTGCGGATAGATGGAATATCAGTATTTTTGTTGTATCATGCCTATAAATAATATGGACACAGAATGAATTTGCTTATTTAGTTATTTAAAAATCATATTTTTTGAAATGAACTTACTGTTATATTTTCTTTTAATTTAAAAATGTATTTTAAATATAATAATAAATTGCTACAATTGTCCATTTAGTCTTTAGACACATTTTTTTATTTTATTTATTTATTTATTTATTTATTGGTTGGGGTGTGTGTGTGCAAGTGAAATAACAGTTTGACACTAGTTAACAAAGATCATGGGTTGAGTTCGCAGGGAATGCATGAAGTGCACAAGAACAAAAAAGAAATGTATATCAGTTAGTCAGTTTGGACTGTCAAATGCATAAATGCACAGTACTAACTGGTTGTGTATATTACTTTGACTGAGCTAATATTTATTTTCTCTTTTTCTTTTACAGGCAGGACGCTAGTGATCTGACTGGAACTATACAGAGGTAAGACTGTCTCTTTCTATCTATCTTTCTTTCTTTCTTTCTTTATTATTTCAACTGAGTTCTGCCTCTTCAGTAGTTTGTTGACTGCTATACTGATGTGATGATTTTTTCTGTTTCACACACATTTTTTTTTTTTTTTTTTTTTTTACTGAGACCTTGAGATGATCGCTACATTGCGTACTTGACAGACACATAACACTCTAGACATTATAAAGCTTCATAGCTTTGTCCATGTATCATCTCAATAATGTTTAATATAACCTCCCTATATAATAGCAGGACATGGTCTGTTATAAAACCTTAGTGAGCGAAACCTTAGGTTTACTTCCGACTTCCATTCCAAGAGGTTGACAATTGGTGTGCAATCCCAGTATGCACTGCAATACATTTAGTGGAAAATAAATAAATAAAAAAAAATAAGCTGAGGGACGTCCCTTACGAAAATTAACCATGGTTTTGCTACAAATAAAACCAAAAAAACATAGTTACTATAGATAAACTGTGGTAACCACACATCAACCATAACTATACTATAACTGTGTTTATATAAATGGTAATCAATACGGCAAAAAAACATGGTTAATAAACCTTTACTATAGTAAAACCATGGTTAATTTTCGTAAGGGACATGTTGTTCCATGGTGAAATAGCATTGGTAATGTTAAATCTAATTATTAATGTGCTACTTTCCCCAATATCCATGTATGTTATGAGTCTTTATATGTGTATAATGCTGTTAGCTCAGCAACATGCTAACGCAAACCTTTAAAAATTAACCATGGTTTTATTGTAATAAAAGTGTAGTAACCATGTCTTTCGTGTATTAATTACCATTTGTATAACCAGAGTTTTACTACAAATGCCATGGTTAAACTATCGTTAGTGTAGCAAAACCATGATTAATTTGTGGTTACCATGGTTTTACTATAGTAACCATTTTGGTTTTATTTGATGTAAAACCATGGATAATTTTTATAACTCTATTGAAATCAAATCTCTTGTCAAGACTTCCGTGTATTTTATTGCTGCCTAACTAGACTGCTTGAATTCAGTCAAGGATCCATTTTAGGTAGGATGCAGCTGTTTAATCCAAAATGGCGGATGAATTAAGATAACGGTTGACGGTAACATTGTGTACAATTCCAAAATCTTACAATAGATAAATCTGACTAAAAAGCCCACTTTGTTTGTTCTTCTATGAAGATTTATGCTTAATACAGTTTTGTTTTTAGCCTAGCAACATGCTAACGTCAAACTCTGTGGTAATTAAGTTTCTGAGGCGCTCTTTTTGTACAGGACTGCCTGTGTAGACCATTCTAAATCAATCATTTGTGCAGTACCAAAGCTCAACCAGCATCCCTTATGAAAATTAACCATAGTTTTATTGTAGTAGAAGTGTAGAAACCATGTTTTTGTCATATTGATTTGTATATAACCACAGTTTTACTTCAAATACCATGGTTAAACTATTGTTAGTGTAGAAAAAACATGACTAATTTGTGGTTACCATGGTTTTACTATAGTAACCATGGTTTTTTGGTTTAAAGTTTGAAGTAACACCATGGTTAATTTTTATAACTCCATTGAAATCAAATCTCTTGTCAAGACTTCTGTGTATTTTATTGCTGCCTACCTAGACTGCTTGAATTCAATCAAGGATCCATTTTAGGTAGGATGCAGCTGTTTAATCCAAAATGGCGGATGAACTGAGAGAATTGTTAACTTCTCTAAAT
Organism: Cirrhinus mrigala; assembly: GCA_036247105.1. NCBI lineage: Eukaryota > Metazoa > Chordata > Actinopteri > Cypriniformes > Cyprinidae > Cirrhinus > Cirrhinus mrigala. The sequence goes on from CM070010.1 coordinate 21,560,826, forward strand.
CTTTTTATACTGTGGACAATTCCAAAATACAGTAGGTTACAATAGGTTAATCTTACTAAAAAGCCCATTTTGTTTGTTCTTCTATGAAGATTTATGTTTAGTAAAGTTTTATTTTTAGCTTAGCAACATGCTAACATCAAACTCTGTGGTAATAAAGACCCAAGTTTCTGAGGTGCTCTTTTTGTATAGGACTATATATGTAGACCATTCTAAATCAATAATTTGTGCAGTTCCAAAGTTGAAACAGAATCCCTTATGAAAATTAACCATGGTTTTACTGTAGTAAAAGTGTAGTAACCATGTTTTTTGTCGTATTGATTTGTATATAACCACGGTTTTACTACAAATACCATTGTTAAACTATGGTTCATTTGTGGTTACTATGGTTTAACTATAGTAACCATGTTTTTTTAGTTTTATTCGTAGTTAAACCATTGTTAATTTTCATAACTCAATTGAAATCAAATCTCCTGTCAAGACTCAGTCATTATGGAATATCCATTTTAGGCAGGATGCTCTGTTTAATCCAAAATGGCGGATGAACTGAGAGAATTGTTGACGATAAATCTGTTCATATTGTGGACAATTCCAAAATACAGTAGGTTACAGTAGGTTAATCTTACTAAAAAGCCCATTTTCCTTGTTCTTCTATGAAGATTTATGTTTAATAAAGTTTTGTTTTTAGCTTAGCAACATGCTAACGTCAAACTCTGTGGTAATTAATAAAGACCTGAGTTTCTGAGGTGCTCTTTTCGTATAGGGCTATATATGTAGACCATTCTAAATCAATAATTTGTGCAGTTCCAAAGTATCAGCATCCATTATGAAAATTAACCATGGTTTTACTGTAGTAAAAGTGTAGTAACCACAAAAAGTGTAGTTTTTTGTTGTATTGTATTTGTATATAACCACAGTTTTACTACAAATACCACGGTTAAACTATGGTTCATTTGTGGTTACCATGGTTTAGCTATAGTAACAATGTTTTTTTTGGTTTTATTTGTAGTAAAACCATGGCTGATTTTTGTAAGGGATATACAGTACAGTCCAAAGCCTGATATGTCTGTTATGTCTGACATCTCTAAGTCAGCGTCCAATATAAGGACAGCAGCAGGAGGGGATGATGGGATTTTTGGAAAGAAGAAAGAGCAAGCTCAGATTTTGCTGATTTTAACATAGCCTTTTCTGAATTTTTGATTATGAGAGGAGAGCGAGATGACAGGGAAGAGAAATAAAAGAGAAAAAGGTGTTCTCATAGAGTCAGGGGTGCAGAGTTGAAGCTGGTAAAGATCTGTGACTGAGGGCCATTAAACCCAGCCCCACGGCTATGAGACGACACATCGAAAGAGTGAGAGAGAGCGGCTGAGAGTTTTTTGATAAACTGCTGATCCTGAAATAGCTACACCTATTTTTCATCGGGAATTCTGTTAAGAATAAATTGTCACGTCTCATCTGGAGAGGAGCTTTCTTCCTCAGGGCGGCACACAGAAACTCAAAGCCACTGCCGGAGTTCGCCACCCTCTCTGTCGTTACAGCGATGCACTGTGGGTTACCGCCGGCTAACAGCTGATTGACAGACAGCCTGCGAGTTTTCAAGGGCACTCGCAAAAAGGAAAAAATATGTCACTCTGGGAAAATGCTGTGGACGTTACAGTAAAATGAATGAATATGACATGACAAAATACTAAATTTAAAGGACATTTTTCTCAAAAGTCAACAACTGGCTAAAAGTTAAAGGGATATTTCACCCAGAAATGAGCATTCTCTCATCTTTCACACACCCTCATGTTGCTCTTTTGTGTCTAACAGCTGAAAGAAGCTCATATAGGTTTGGAACAGCTTAAGGTTGATAATAATAACAGAAATTTTCATTTTTGGGTGGACTATCTCTTTAACTGTAAGTATAGCCCTCGTATCATTGTCAAAATTAAATATGCTGTCGTTGGCCATTGCGTGACTCCTAGAAAATTGTGAACATGGACTGTTTCACCATCGAGATCTGTTATTTCCAGCAACACAATGATGTAATTGGCATCACGTGTTCCTCAAGTGCGCATATGGGTTTAATTTGCCAAATATTGTTGATTGAATCCCCCAACTTTTCTCTTGTGCACCACACCCAGAATTACCTCAGCGTTCATCCGTGAGCCAAAAGTCGTTTGTGTCTGAGTGCGTGTGTTCGCAGCGATTTTAGTGTGACTTTATATGCAGATGAAGTGCAAAGGAACAGTGAAATTCGCAAGAATAACAAAACACCTCAGGAGCGAGAGGAAATGAGCTAGAGATACAAAGCAGAGGAAATGAGAGGAAAGGGGATTTGGTATTGGTATATTAGCAAAAATTATTAGGGAAAAATATTTTTGTTTGTGTGTAAATTCACAGTCATAAAAATGCTTTATGAAAGTATGATAATGCAGATGCGAAGGCTTGGGAGAACGTGTTCTTGCATTACTTAATGTAGTAATGCCTCAGAATGTCAGACAGCAGTTGACCTGAAACAGCAAACTTACAGTAGATATATATATATGTATGCTAATCGGAGCTCTAGCACCCCTTGTGGTAATGCTGAGAATGCAGTAACACTCTGACACATTCAGTCGAAAACTAAAAACGATTGTGTTCATGTACGTGTGTAAAGTATGTTTCAGGCCTAAGGGGAAAATATATCCCTGAGGAAAATTTTACTGTGCAGACTTTGAGAACAAGGTGCAATCTATAATAAGCCTAATTTACATATAAAGGAGGCGTATTTGTGCTGAAAAGAAAGACAATGACTTAAATTCCCATGGCACGGTGGAATACTACTCTCAAGAGACTTGCGGTAGAAGTCTCCATTTAATATAATTTGTTCTCCATTTAATATAATTGCTGTATTTCTAAAAAAACAAACAAACAAACAAACAAAAAAACAATAGTATTTTGAAGAATAGATTCTCTTAATTTTCTTTTGAATTTGAATTATTTTGAATTTCTACTATTATATTATATTATATTATATTATATTATATTATATTATATTATATTATATTATATTATAGTATAGTATAGTATACAAAACATGAAAGATTAATATTTTTAATATTATATTTAGATCCTGTTGAAACACAATGAAAAAAATAAAAAATAAATAATATAATATAATCTGAGACCCAAAATAAATGTAACATTTTTTTATGGAAGGCATTTGGAGCATGTTATTTGTTGAATTTTGCGTTATTATAAAATGTATTGTTAAATTTAATAATGAGCATGGCAGTGCTAATTATTAATATTCATTTATTTAATATTATATTAAGATAATAAAATATCCCAATTTAAATTAAATTAAATTAAATCTGAGACTCCAAAGAAATGTGACATTTTTATGGAAGGCATTTGAAGCATGTTATTTGTTGAATTTAAAGTTATTATAAAATGGACTGTTATATTGAATAATGAGCATGATTGTGATATTTATTAATATTAACTTATTTAATATTATATTAAGAAATTAAAAATAAAATAAACTAAAATGAAATAAAAAGAATGTCTTTGAGACCCCAAACAAATGTAAAATTGTTTTTTTTTTTTTTTTTTTTTTAATGGAAAGCATTTGAAGTGTGCTATTTTTGCAAATAAAAAAAAAATAAAAATAAAAAAATAAAATAAAATAAAGTCTTTAAGACCTCAAACAAACGTAACTTTTTTTAATGAAATGCATTTAAAGTATGTTATTTTTGCTAATTATTAATAAAATAAATTAAAATCAAATAAATAAAATCAAATAAAATAATGCTTTATATCTGGAGTCTCTGAGACCCCAAGCAATTGTACATTTTTTATAGTAAGCCTGTTATTTGTTGAATAAAGCTGAATGTTGAATAAAGGATATAAAGTTACTATAATATATAAATATCTACTATTACAATATGTATTATTACAGTATGAAATATTAATATATTTATTATTACATTTAGTTACTGTTAAAACCCACTGTAGAAAAATAAAATGAAAATACAATTTTAATTTCATTTAATTATAGATAAAATAAAATAGTGTTTCATGTGGCAATATTTGAAGCATGTTATTTGTTGAATAAATCTGAATGTTGACTAAAGAATACAAAGTTGAATTCTCTTTATAATCAGATCTCATAAGATTCGAAAAAGTTACAACCTGAAAGTTAAGTATGTTTGGGTCCTTTGTGTCTCTAAACAGAAGAACAAGAGGGTTAAAGAGATCTCCAATGTGCTTTTCCTTTCCTGTGGGCTACCATCCGAAATACAGTTGTCAACTTAGATGCAGAGATACTCTAATCTCTCTTTTTATCTTCCTCTTTCAACATCCATGGCATAACAAAGAGAAAAGGAAGTGAAAGAAAGGGTGGCATAAAAGAACGTGTGACTGTGTAATTAGCTCCTGTGTGCAATCACTGATTCCCTCATGCTGAATGACTGACTGCCTCTTAGCTAGCTGCATCAAAACCATTTCTTCTCTTTTTCGCTCCCTTTTTTCCGGTACCGGGGGTCTTAACAGCAGCGGGGGGGCCGGGAGGAAAGGGGGGGGTGGGGGCGGAATCGGTTGTCAGCTAATTGCATCTCTCCGTGGCGATTATGTTCTCATAGAGAAAACAACCGATAATTATGGGAGCCGGGATGGCAGCGCAAGAGAGCGGTTGCCGAACCGTCATGGCGGCCGTGTGGGACCCGGCCTCATTATCACCACGGAGACTGACCCGCCCCCTTCACCCCAGCAACCGCTCTAATTACCATCCAACCAGACCTGTCAATCAACACTATTTATAATCCAACTCCGAGAGAGGAAGGGAAAAGAGCGAGTGAAAGAAACATTATGAAAAAGTCCCTTGGTGTCACAAATATAAACCTTCACCGTTTATTACAAGTATTCAGGTTCGTCCCTTGTGTGGATTGATGTGTTCTGTGAATGTGAATGGGCCTGTTTTTCTCTTTTGTCCTCTGTTTTTTTGTAGATTGATTATTAGACCTCTCTTGTAAGAACCTTTTTAAAAGGTTTGCATTGTAGCAGATCACAGAAAGTAAATTGTACTGAGTAGACTATAGGCCTTAGTCAGGCTAGATGCCATATTTAATTTGACGCAGTTGAAAATAGACGTACCGTTCGTTCAATATGTCATTCCGTTGTTTACCTTGGCATTGATCGTTCAGCTGACAAAACACTGAAAACACTTTTTCCCAAAAAAATTCCAGTGGACCAGAAACCTTAGAAATTAACACGGTACTTATTGGATGGATTTTACGTCTACCACTCACAGACTCTTCTTCATTTGTGTCACCACAAAGGCACACGCACATATTCTAGGTGTTTTTTGTTTTTTTTACACATCTGCAAAAACATTTCCAGTGTGTTCAAATAACATTTAGTTTTATGATTTAGAATGTACTTTTTTGGTAATGGTAATTTGATTCAATATAGTTGTGAATTCTGTGTATGGTTATAAATGGTAAATATATTGTGTAAAACTGAATATAAAGTTTTAAATCTTGATTATGCCATTTTTAAATCAAAATATATGTAATTAATACTCTTGATGATGTAGTTGTAAATTGAAGATGTTACTTTGATTAAATATGACATAAATATGACAATACGAGCACATTTTCAACACTGTTTGTACATTTACTGTGCATGTGATGAAAAAAAAAAAAGCAAATTTGATCATTATAATGATAGAACATTTAATAAATCAGCTGATATTAGTCCATTTTTAAAGTTGTAAGTGGTAGAAGTTGTAAGTGATAGTTGTTGTTCCAAAAACATATGCTTGTAAATTTGCATAAATACATATATTCAACTTGATTATATAGTTGTAAATTCCGAGTATGTAATTAGAAAGTCTAAATGTATTGTTTAAATATGAATACATAGTTTTAAATTGTGATTATATAGTTTTTAAATTCAAGCATGTAGTACGAAATTCATAAAATATTGTATAAATCTAAATATATAGTACATTCTTGATTATGTTGTCATTAGTTTGAGATAAACAGGATGAATGTAGATTTATAGTTTTTAAAATCATTGTATGAAAAGTCATTATATAGTTTGCATATATATATATATATATATATATATATATATATATATATATATATATATATATATATATATATATATATAACATGATTATATAGTTGTAAATTCTGAGTATGTATTTACAAATTTTAAAAGTATTGTGTAAATATGAATATATAGTTTTGCATATATACATATATACAACATGATTATATAGTTGTAAATTCTGTGTATGTAGTTAGAAATTCTAAATGTATTGTGTAAATATGAATATATAGTTTTGCATATATACATATATACAACATGATTATATAGTTGTAAATTCTGTGTATGTAGTTAGAAATTCTAAATGTATTGTGTAAATATGAATATATAGTTTTGCATATATACATATATACAACATGATTATATAGTTGTAAATTCTGTGTATGTAGTTAGAAATTCTAAATGTATTGTGTAAATATGCATAATACAGTTTGAAATTGTGATTATATAGTTTTTAAATCCAAGCATATGGTACAAAATTCATAAAATATTGTGTAAATCTAAACGTAGTAAATAATCTCGATTATGTGTCATTAATTTGCAACATACAGGATAAATGTACATATATAGTTTTTAAATTGTGATTATATAGTTTGCATATATATAAAACATGATTATATAGTTGTAAATTCTGAGTATGTAGTTAGAAATTCTAAAATGTATTGTGTAAATATGAATATATAGTTTTAAATTGTGATTATATAGTTTTTAAATCCAAGCGTATAGTAAAATAATTCCTAAAATATTGTGTAAATCTAAACGTATAGTAAACAGTCTTGATTATGTTGTCATTAATTTGCAATAGAGTGGATAAATGTAGATATATAGTTTTAAATTGTGACTATATAGGTTATAAATCCAAGCATATAGTAAGAAATTCGTAAAATGTGTAAATCTAAAAATATAGTAAATAATCTTGATTATGTTGTCATTAATTTGCAATATACAGGATGAATGTAGATATATAGTTTTTAAATTGTGATTATACAGTTTGCATATATATATATATATATATATATATATATATATATATATAGCATGATTATGTAGTTTTAAATACTGAGTATGTAGTTAGAAACTCTAAATGTAAGAAATTCTTAATATATTGTGCAGCTCTAAATATATAGTAAATATAGTTATTATTTTCAATATACTGGATAATTGTGGATGTTTAGTCTTTAAATTATGATTATATAGTTTTTAAATCCAACTATATAGTTAAAAACATTTGTAAATTTGTGTAAATGTGAATTTATGTAACTGCAATTTCTGAGCATGTAAATTTTAAATTCTGACTATTTTGTGTAAATCTGAATATATAGTTTTAAATCCAAGTATATAATTAAAAACTCTTAATATGTAGTGTAAATCTGAATACATATTTATTAGTCTTGATTAAATATATATTTAATAGCCTTAACTGATGTGGTCATTTTAAAGCTAAGTATATAATTATAAATTGTTAATATATTTTTGTAAAACTGAATATATAGTTAGAAACCTTGATTATATAGTTGCAAGTTATAAACTCTGAATACACAGTTGCAAATCAGAATATTTAATTGTAAATACTGATCCATACTGTATATAGCTGCAAATATATGCACGAATGAATACAGTTACATGAATTACTGAGCCAGACTGTTTCTTGACTTTCTCTCTTTTCATAACCATTGTTATTTCACAATAACAATTCCACATTTCACAATAGCCCGCTAGTGTTTGTTTCCACTGAAGAGCATTTGTAGTCATCTGAATGAGCCACCCGAGGTGAGGCCTTGTGAAAGGTTCGTTAGGCAGCCCTCTGAACGAGCTGCACCACAGCACCCCATCTCCGTCTTTAGGGGGAGGCACCTGGACGAGCTCCACGGTGAGGCCTGGTGTAGGCTGAGTGATATGAGGCGTGAGACTTTGGAGTGCTGCCCTACTGTTACTCACAATCCTAATACCTCACAGATGTTCTGGATCGAGAAACAGCTGTCTAACATTACGTACGCACACAAAAACGCTAGCGGCCCCCAACAGCCGGTGGAACGTTGTGTAAAAGCCCCCAAACACAATGTAAATTTACAAGCGTAATACAGGAACTCCAAAAACACCACATCCCACCTACAAGGAGAACATCCTCCTGTTTTAAGCCGTTAATACCGGCATCTAAAACGCGTAATACTTTAAAACAAACGCTACGTCACAGCACTAATACCCTCACAGCCTCATATTTGCATTCATTCATTGTGTATTTTTGTGCGTTTCACTAAAATATTTGCATTTGTTGTTCATCTACCCCAGTTCAGACACTTTCCTCGAATAAACCAAAGCTTCTAATCAGAAAAACCATGAAAGATTTTGAATGCTCTGCTTAATTACACATTCGCACACAAAGTCCCGTCCCTCATCCCTGATTGGGTTATTGTCTCCGATTTTTCTCCACTAACGACCGCTGGGCCCCCCCTCGCTCTGAATATTCATGAGAGGAAGTGTCTCACTAGATGGCAGTGCAGCTCAGCGTGGCCATGCTAATGAGCACACAGGGGATTAATATTTATGAGATCTGGGAGGAGGATACTGGAGATGTGACTTGTGCGAATGTGTATGCGTATGGTGACTCAGACCTTAATAGCTAAATAAGTCAGACAGCACAGAGTGGCCTGTCACATACACGCAGACATAAAGAAGAAAAGAGACTGCTATTTTACTTGATTTGAGTATATTTGTGGAGGAAAGAAAGGCTTAGGTGGTTCACAGGAAGATGAGAGACGACAAACAGAAAGCATGTGCACCGTATATTACAGTCATTTCACATTTAAAGGGATGGTTCAGGCAAAAATGAAAATTCAGTCAGTGTTTACTCACCATCATGTTCCATTTTTATTTCTTCCATGGCACAGGTTTTAAGTATCATGTTATATAATATATAAAAATGTAAAACACAAAAATACCATAGCAGTAATAATAGTAATAATTGCTAGTAAAACTCACAATTGTGTGTTTGTTTTGCATTACTTTGTTTTTCTATTTTGCTTTGATTTTTGTAGTCTTGTTTTTTTTTTTTTTTTTTTTTTCAGTTTTTCTGGCAAAAATGAAAATTTTGTCAGTATTTACTCACTGTCATGTTACATTTTAAGTGTAAATTGTTTTGTTTTGGTTTGGTTAGTTTTTTGGAAGAAATTAGTAACGTCAAATTATACATGAACATTTTAAGTGTAACTTTGTTTAGTTTAGTTTATTTTTTTGTTTGTTTGTTTGTTTTGCATTACTTTGTTTTTCTGTTTTGCTTTGATTTTTGTAGTCTTGTTTTTTTCAGTTTTTCAGGCAAAAATGAAAATTTTGTCAGTATTTACTCACTGTCATGTTACATTTTAAGTGTAAATTGTTTTGGTTTGGTTTGGTTTGGTTAGTTTTTTGGAAGAAACTAGTAACGTCAAATTAAACATGAACATTTTAAGTGTAACTTTGTTTAGTTTATTTTTTGTTTGTTTGTTTTGTTTTGCAGTACTTTTGCTTTTCTATTTTGTAGTCTTGTTTTTTTTTTTTTTTTTTTTTTTTCAGTTTTAGTCAGTTTATTTATTTGTCATGTTCCATTAGTATTTCTTCTGTGGTACAGTTTTAAGTTTTATATTATATAATTTTTAAAAATGTAAAACAACGCAGAAATACTGTAGTAATAATAGTAATATTAGTAATGATTGCTAGTAAAATTCACAATTATGAAGTAACGTTAAATTAAACAAACATTTTAAGTGTAAAGTTTTGTTTTGTTTTGTGTTTTGTTTTGGTTTGGTTTTTGGAAGAAATAAGTAACACATTAAATTAAACAAACTTTTAAGTGTAAATTAGTTTTTTTTGTTTGGTTGGGTTAGTTTTTTGGAAGAAACAAGTAACACGTTAAATTAAACATGAACATTTTAAGTGTAAATTTGTTTTGTTTAGTTTATTTTTTGTTTGTTTCGTTTTGTTTTGCATTACTTTGTTTTTCTATTTTGTATAGATTTTTGCAGCTTTTTAGGCAAAAATTAAAATTTGGTCTGTTTACTCACTGTCATATTCCATTTTTATTGCTTCTGTGGTGCAAGTTTTAAGTTTTAAATTTGGTTTGGTTTTTGGAAGAAACAAGTAACACGTTAAATTAAACAAACTTTTAAGTGTCAATTTATTTTGTTTTGTTTTGTTGGGTTAGGTTTTTGGAAGAAACAAATAACATGTCAAATTAAACATGAACATTTTAAGTATTTATTTTGTTTTGTTTTGTTTGTTTGTTTGATTTGTTTTGCATTACTTTGATTTTCTATTTTGTTTAGATTTTTTGTAGTCTTTGTAGTTTTTGTAGTCAAATTTTGTCTGTATTTACTCACTGTCATGTTCCATTTTTATTTTTCCTGTGGCAAAGTTTTTAAGTTTTATATAATATATTAAAATTTAAACACTAAAAAATTGTAGTAACAGTAGTAATTGTAGTAGTAATTGCTAATAAAATTCACAATTGTGAAGAAACAAGTAATATGTTAAAGTAAACATGAACATTTTAGGTGTAAATTTGTTTTGTTTTGTGTTATGTCATTTGCTGTTTTTTGTTTTGTTTTGTTTGTTTGTTTGTTTTGGAAGAAACAAGAAACAATAAATCAAACATGAACATTTTAAGTTTAAATTTGTTTTGTTTTTTTGTGTTGTGTTGTTTTGTTTTATGTTTTTTTGTTTTGATGATTTAGGCCAAAATGAAAATTCAGTATTTACTCACCGTCATGTTCCATTTGTATTACTTCTATAGCACAGGTTTTTGCTTTTATAATATATAATACATCAAAATTTAAAAAAGACACTAAATGAAATTGTAGTAACAGTAGTAGTAATTGCTAGTAAAATTCACAATTATGAAGAAACAAGTAACATGTTCAATGGTTTGGTTTGTTTCGTTTAGTTTTTTTTTTTGGGTTTCAGAAGAAACAAGTAACATATTAAATTAAACATGAACATTTTATAAGTAAATTTTTGTTTGTTTTGTTTGGTTTGGTTTTGTGCATTCACATTTTTCTGTGTAGACAGTTTTTTGTTTTCGTTTTATTTTGCGTTGTGTTTTTTTTGTTTGTTTTTTTTTCTTGTTGTTTTTGTTTTTTTTTTTCATAGCCTTAAAAATGTATAGTTTATTTTTACCTTTCCCCATTTGTTTTTACTTTAAAATGTTTTCATTTACGATGATAACATCATTTACAGTCATCACTAGACACATCACCAATGACAGTCAAAGTCATGACGCATCATGTTTGGACTGCAAGCTCAAAATGAAACTCAAGAACCAGGTGATGTGAGGAAATAATTTAATTTGGAATGACATGGAGGTGAGTAAATAATGAATTTTCGTTCCCTTGGCTGCATTTCAAGTTTGATATTAAACCAATATTAAAATATAAGTTTTAATTGAAGCTTCCTGTTGCAGTGTCCTGACCTGTGGCATTTGCGACTCATTTTAGTAATTGCAGCAGTTAGGTGGTGTGTATAAGGGGGAGCGGGAGTTTGTGCAAGAGTGTGTGTGCCCATGTTACATAAGATGTAACTGGAAGTCAAGAGGATGTAGTGTCACAATAAGTGTGTGTGTGCAAAAATCAGTTAAGAAAGACGATGGAGGAACACGTCTCTCTAGCTCAGCTACCTCGAAATTACACACACACACAAACACGCTGTCCAGACAGGTCCATCAATCGTCAAACACCCCTATTGGGTTTGACCAGTCACCGACTAAGCCATTAACCTCTCTCTCACACACACAGACACACACTTACACAGCATATAGGTACACAGTCCCTAGAGTGGTTGCATATTGAAATACACACACAAGGTTTTAAATGTATTCCAAGTGGTTGATCCCAAAAATAGAGCAGGGTATAGTAGGATTTGAGCTATTTTAGTGCATCCCAGACACACGCACACACACACACACACATATAGACACAGAGCAGATGAACTAGTCCAGACATGAGTGTCAGGTTGACAGCCTCATACCCAGAGGAATGCTTCCTTCAAGCTGAAGAGAGAGAATCGCTCGTTCGTTTGTGAGGTACTGGTGAAAGAAATGTGCAATCTCCCTTAGGGTTGAGCCTCTGGCCTCTGCCATCATTGTCATGCACGTGTGCATGCGTGTGTGGAGATGAATTTGACGGTTGTCAAAAAAACTTGTTGCCAAATTGAAATCGCTTTCTGACCTTTAACGCCGGACACACACGCAAAGCATGTCCACAATGTAAATTGCCACCTCGTTTCACTCATTGAGGGAAGAAATCAGAATTTACTGTAGGCTTACCAGACATTTAATTTCCAAACTGCTGTAATAGTATAACAACCAAGGTAATAAAATATTGCTAGATTCACATCCATCTCCTCTCACTGGACTAAATGTCGTAAAACATGCAATAAGTAGCCTAATATCATTTTTCAGAATTTTCCAATGAGTTAAAAATGCATGATTATGTCATTAAAATTAGCTTTTTGACATATGGCCACTCATATTTTCATATATATATATATATATATATATTTAGTATTCAGCAAAGTTGCCTTGTGTAAACTACCTAAACTTTAAAATATTATATCTGAGACTGAGTGCTTATGAGCAAAATGATGAATGGGAATGCTGACAGCTAGACTCTAAAAACTGCTGGGTTAAAAACAACCCAACTTAGGTTATTTGGCAACTCAGCACTGGGTAAATGTTGGACAGAACACATGCTGGGTTATTTTGACCCAGCTGGTTGGGTTAAATGTTTTTACCAAACATGCTGGGTTATTTTATTTAAGTCAACTCTTGTTTAAAAAATATTATACTGCTGGTTTAAAATGGACTGGAACTTATAAAAACACACACAGAATTACTAGAGACAACAGCGATAATCAAAAGATGAACATTTATTATTAAGCAAGAACACATGGACAAAATACAAGACAAACTGAATTTATTTGAGTGAATACAGCATAGTTTACAATATTACATACATTTAAACTAGCTTTTTAGACATAAAAAATGTAACATTTAAAAGTGGAATTCTAATTTTACTGTGTAATCGCTTTTTACTGAAATAGCGCTAATTCTCATGACAGTGTGTCGCCGAGTCGTTGAAGGGCTGCTGTTCGCTGAGTTAACTGCGAACTTCATAGCACAGCCTCACGTTTCACTCATACCTGAAAGATGTCATGACTGACTCCAAAAACTGCTCATAAACAAACAGTACTGACATTAAAGAACATATTTTAATATTAAACTCAGTACAATAACGAATGAAAACCATTTAGTTTATGAAATCCAAAAGGCATTTCCATCCTTGAAACAACTGCTGCTGACGCAGCTGACTGATATTTCGTCCTTATGTTGCGTTGCGTAAAATAATAAAATTTACAGCACAGTAAAGACTTTCTAAATGAAATAAAATGTATACAAACCTAAATTTCACTGAAGAGGTGCAAATCGAACCGCTCTCTTCTGTAGAGGACTCAAAAAGCCAGCGTTCCGATTGACTGTAAATCAGCAGCTGGGTTGTTTCGTCAGAGACAGGCTCAACCCAGCGGTTGGGTAGAAAAAAATAACCCAGTGTTAAAAATTACCCAGCAACTTATTTACAGAAAAACTACCCAGCAACTGGGTAAAAAAGTATAAAAAAAAATTAACCCAGCATTTGGGTTAAAAAAATAACCCAGCACCTGGGTAAAAATATTAAAAATAACCCAATAAAATGACCCAACGGTTTGAAAAAAACAAAACAAAACAAAACAAAAAAAAACAAATAGCCCAGCATCTTTTAGAGTGCAGGCAGCTACTTTAGCTATAAACAACAGTTTAAATAACACTAACTAGCTAGCTTAGCAAGATTCTCTTCAAACTGTTATAGAGAATAGTTAACCTGAAAATGAAAACCATTTATGCTAATGCTAGCTATAGCGCTTATACAGTGTGTGATATGAACTTTCCTCTGATGCATTTTGAAATGCAATGACATGAGATTGATATTTCTTGGCTTGAAATGTTTGCATTTACATATTTCTGTATAGAGAACGTGGTCATTATGTTGGTTACTAGCATTAAAGATGGACTTCAGAGAATAAAATAGTACAAAAGTGAAGAATTTAGCCTGTTTAACATTTATTGTCATAGTTTTATGATAATTCAATGCTATGACATTGAAGATGATATTTCATGGCAAAAAAAAATCCACTGTTGACAGCTTTTTACGGAGAAGGAAATATTTAGATTATTTTGATGCTTCTCAATAGCCAAAAATACCCAGAAAGAAGAAGAAAACGCTGTATTTTCTGTCTCTCATTAGCATCCTAATGAACAGATTCTCTACCTCTTCTGTTTTTCTGTCATTCTTAGAGAGAGTGTGCTGGCTTTGAAGTGTCTACACAGACATTTTTGCATCCAAAAGCACAATAGTCCTTATTTCACTTTGGAAACGCATACATACACACTTACGCAAACACACACACACACACACACACACACACACAGAGTTCAGTCAAGAGCAAATATGGACCTGAATACAATGACAACATAGAAAAAAAAACATCTATCCAAGCAAAACATTTTCCATATAGATAGTGGGGACAAATGGCTTTTGCTGTGTGTATGTGTGTGTTGGGGAAATAACTGAGGAGACAGAACTCCAGAATCAGGCCTCTAATGGAAGGTGACAAATTAATTTCTGTCTGCTAATAGCTCAAAATAGAACATGCCCGACTGGCTGTCTTATTCTGCGTGCCGCTTGGAAGTTCAAGCACGTGTGCATGTGTGAATGGGAGGACAAGGAGAACAAAATCCTCACTGCTACAGCTTAAACTGTTTGTGTGTACAAGCTCTGTGGTTAGACGGACATCCATCATGGTTTAAACCACACTACCAAGTTTTGGCCTGGGTTTAATTACGGATTCAAATGTTTAAAATTAAATTATTGATGTTTATTTACCCCTTGTTGTTTTTCAGCACCTTACGCCATGAGCACTTTGCTTTTAAACATATGTTAAAAGAAGTTCAAATTTGAAAAATGCACCTTCCAATTCAGATTTCTACTATTAGCTATCCACCTTTTTCTTCAACACGGAAGTAAGCCTATGGGTGAGACTTCTGGTTCAGTATACATATAATGGATAATAATAAAATTATAATCATAAAATTAGCTGGATGCAGATGAGATTGAAAGCCAGACCAATAAAATTTACAAATGGCCGTATCCATTCTCACAGGATAAAAAAAAAGGTGGATAAATGACAGCTTAAATACGATTAACTAACTAGCTTAGCAAGATTCTTAACAAACTTTTTTGACATCACAATACACAGTAAAAAAAAAAAAAAAAGTTGTTTCTACTTAAAAAAGTAAGTGTTTGTGCTGCCTCAAAATTTGAAGTTTAGTCAACATGAAATGTTAAGTTGTACTTCGTAAAAACGTGGATATTTGAGTTGAGTAAACTTAAAATGTTAAAGCAGCACGAACACTTTTTTTAAGTTGAAACTACTTTTTTTTTTTTGGTAACACTTTATTTTCATAGTTCACTTTAGACAATCTACTAACTTCGCAAGTGGATGTCAACTAGTCATTAGAGTATTAGTAGACTGCTTAATATCTTTTAACACTCTTCTAAACTTTGCAAGTATATGTCAACTTATTCTACTAACCTTAAACCTAACCTAACATTCTGCTCTAAGAGTTAGTAGACATGTAGTTGCAAATTCATGAGAATTAGCTGACATGTAGTTGCAAAGTTACTTATAGTTAGTAGAATGTCTAAAGTGGACTATCAGAATAAAGTGTAACCTTTTGTTTATAGTGTAGTTATCCTGATAATAAAAACCGGTTATGCTAATGCTCGCTATAGCATGTATACATTGCATGATATGAACGTCCTCTCACGCATTTTGAAATGCAAAGTGAGATTGCTCTTTCTTAGCTGGAAATGTTTGAAAAGTTGCGTTACGCCTTGTTGTTTTTCAGCGCCTTACGCCATGAGCGCTTTGCTTTTAAACATGAGTTAAAAGAAGCTGAAGTAAAGGAATCCACATTCCAATTCCAGAGTTCACTTCCAAGCAACCTTAAGTTCCTTTTTCCAATATCTCATTTTTGAAAGGAAGAAGTTCTGTGTAAACAGCTTGAATTGCTATATTGAATATCAGTGGCTCCATTGGTAAGAAAATTTCTTATGAAATGGCGCTCAGGTTGAATAAATGCATAAATTTTTTCTCACAATTATTTACGTTAAACCTATATATTAATTTGTCATTTAATTAATCAATGTTTTATAAAAGTAAATTAATTTAGTTTTATTGTAACTTGTTTTGCCTACACATGCTTCATCCATAAGTCAAAACTTGTGAATGTTTTCCTTCAGTTTTCAATGAATTGTTTAGATCCAGTCACAGGACCCCTTTTTTCTATAGCTTCTACTATATGCCTATAAGACACGCACCAACTTTCAAAGATTAACAAGCTTTTCACTTTCTTATGAGCTTTTCTCTTCCCCTTACACACACACACACACACACAGTTTCTGCCAAACCTTTGATCTGCCGGCAACAGCATCATGAATAGTCACGCTGACATTAACGCTCATCGAGCGCTTCACTCTAACTGCCATTCATGGATTGGGCCTTTGTGTCTTTAATCTCTGGTGATTGGTCGTCTTAAAATTAAAAAGGGGCACTGTTTGTATTTGATTGGCCGTAATAACATTGTCACAGGAACAAAAGGATATCTATCTCAGCTCATCCCCGTAATAGGGTTATCCGAACGCCACAGATTTAAGAACAATTCACCGCCGTGCTTTCATGTGCTCCTGTCGTGTGTTTTAAAGATAAGATTAATTCTTCATATCAGCAATCTGATTGTGGACTCGTGTATCTCATGCATGTTTTATAGCAGCTCTTTCTTCCAAACTGCTGCGTCAAACCTTTTCTTTGGAAAAAAAAAAAATCTAAATTATTCATCTGTGTTTTGGTGCATTCCTCCTGCAGAACGAGCGAGAGAGGGGGAATGAATTGAGGGTCTTCCTTTTTTCTGAGGGTCCCACGTGGACTGCATTCTGAGAGGTTTTTAGGCCTGAGAGAAAGACAAAAATGAGGTAAAATAATCTGAGAGCGCTGGTCAAAGAGAGCCAAATGCTGTTTTGAATAGGTGAAATGGCACAGAGCTGACGTCAGGTAATCCTTATTTTATTAATGTTAGCTCAAGAACTCTCATATTCCGACAAAACACCTTACATTTCACTCTCGTTGTCCCTCTCTGCACCCGCTGGGATATTCCTTTGATATTCCATCTTTTTAAGGCTCGATAACATTTAATAATAAAGGCAGAACCTCTGTGAATTGCGTCAGCCTGACCTGCTTAAGGAAACACACACACGCACGCACACTTGCAAAGTCTCATTGTTACTGGTGCCACAAATGGCATTGCGGGTCCAGTGCCTGTCATGCACAATATGCCAAAACTGCATCTTTCAGCTGTTCTCAAAGGCAAGGTCATTAGTTTCAGGGCTGTTTACGTCAAGGATGATAATTGTAACTATAAAGGTTTAATAATCATTCCAGATCTATGAGAATATGAAAATCCACAGCCCTGTTATGATGATACCATGGTTATAGATATAATTCTTGGTATGAGCAGCCCTTTTTTTGCCCTATTGTCATTGGTCTTTCAAATATTAAAATTTTAAGTTTAGTCAACATGAAATGTTAAGTTGTACTTTGTGAAAACACAGTTGAACAGTAGAAACTACTTTTTTTTTTTTTTTTTTGATAGTCCACTTTGACTGATTGGTCAGTCATGACTTTCAGTCCGATATTTTCTAATATTCACCATCATCCACGACAACTTTGTATAATAGTCCACTTATCCGGGTAACTGAAACCGGTGCTACTTTCTTGTCTCTCAACTATTTTTGTCTTAGCTGAAGCTTTAACATCATCTTCAAGTGTTTAGATGGGTTTATTTTTCAGTAATGATTAGCTGAAAGTATGTTAACCCTTACATAACTTTGCAGCTTGCCTTTGGACAGTACCGATTACAGCATATTTTGGCCAGAGCAATAATACTATAGGGCAGATAACAATACGGTGATCAAGACATTTTCTTAATATTCACCATCATCTATGACAGCTTTGTATATTGGACCACTCATCCGGGTAACTGAAACTGGTCTGACTTTCTTGTTTCTCAACTATTTTTGTCTTAGCAGAAGCTTTAAGGTCATCTTTGGGTAAAAATATTCCATTTTTGGGTCCTGATCACCCAAAATGTGTTTATTTTTTAATAATGACCTATTTAAAGTACGTTAATCCTTACATAACTTCGCAGCTTGCCATTGGACACTACCTATTACAGAATATTTTGGCCAGAGCAATAGTAGTATAGGGCAGATAACAATATGCCGGATAACATAACTGCAACGTTCACTTACAATAAATAGAATGCTGATATGCTTATAGATATCATTTTTGGTATGAACAGCCCTATACTACTATTACTCTTTCAAATACTCAATCCTGATTGGTCAGTCGTGGCTTTCAGTCAGATATTTCCTAATATTCACCATCATCCATAACAACTTTGTATATTAGACCACTCTTCCGGCTAACTGAAACTGGTGCTACTTTCTTGTCTCTTGACTATTTTTGTCTGAGCAGAAGCTTTAAGATCATTTTCAGGTAAAATTACTCCATGTTAGGGACCTGATCATCTGATATGTGTTTATTTCTCAATAATGACCTGCTGAAAGTATGTTACCACTTACATAACTTTCAGCTCGCCATTGTACAGTACCAATTATAGCTTATTCTGGCCGACTTAGAAAATGTAAAGCGGCAAAACGCAGTTTTACTTGTTTTTACTGCTTATTATACTATTACTATCATGCAGTGATAGATGAATGACTTCAAATATCGCTGCATTTAGGAAACAGAGTCTGAATGAGGCTGCGACTATGTTAAAATTGATCTTGTGTCACTGTGCCATTGTAAAAATGTCTTATGTCTTTTTAATATCGTACTTATCAATAACTGGCGACAAGCCCAGTTGTTAAAAACACATCTCAAGCCCCTTGTGTTCAGTTGTGTTGTGTTAAAACTGGTTCTGAATTCGAGTATGTGCCCTGTGTGCCTGCTAAGACTGTATTTGGAAGCTCCTGAGGGGACAATAAACCTAGTTTTTACCTGGACATTCCAGGACTATTTTCAGAAGAAATCCCCAAAAGTCCAGCCTAGTAACTAGTCGCAATATAGACAGCCATTCAAGACAGTTTGTCCATGGCTAGAAGTGATTGGACATTGACCTTTTAATCGCCATTATGGACAAGACAATTAGGCAGAACAGAGTGAGAGTGGGTATTAAACATAGGAGGAAAATAATGATATAGTGTTATGCGGATAAAATGGAATAGAGGATTGAGAGAGTGGGAATAATGCAGGAAAGTACAGAGGAAGGAGAAGGCAGGAAGATACTCTAACTAGGTCATTTCATTAAACTGTAAATGCAATACAACTACTTGACAGAGAACGTTATGTTTGTGCGATGGACTGTACACGATTTTATAATCGGCCTGCTTTGGCTTTGTGTGTGTGTGTGTGTGTGTGTCAGCACACATTGTCCCAGGGCACTGTCTATACATGCAAAGATCTCTCTCACCACAATTTTTGCATAGTTTTTTGTCTTGTCTTGCCTTGTCACTTCGCTATTCTTTTTGTCTTCTCAGAGCTTCTCCTCTGTTCTTCTCTTATTGTTTACTCATCTTTTTATTCCTCTTATCATTTCATTTGTCTTATCTTGTCTGTTTTCTTCTGATTTGATCTCATTTTGTCTTATCCTTGTTTCTGTATTCTTATCACTTCTTTTTTCATCTTATCTATTCTTTTTTTGATTTTGTCTCATATTGTCTCATCTTTTCTCATCTTTGTCCTATTGTTTTTTCTTGTCTCAACTCAACTTATTTTGTCTCATCTCATTTTTTTTTTATTTCCTTATTATATCATTTTGTCTCATATCGTCTCTTTTCTTTTTGTCTCATCTTGTCTTAATCCTTCTCTATTTTGTTCTCATCTCATGCATCTGTTCTTTTCTTGTCTTTTGTCAAAATCTAATCTCCCCTCATTCTAATCTAATTTCTATCTAGCAATTTTCTCGTTTTGTCTCATTTCGTCTTATCTTCTCAGATCTATTTTTCTTCTTGTCTCATCTAATTTCAACTCATTCCTTTTTCAATCTCTCAACTATTTTTTTTTTCTTAGCAGAAGCTTTAAAATTATCTTTGGGTAAAATTACCTGACATTTGGGTCCTGATCACCCAAAATGTGTTTATTTTTCAATAATGACCTGCTGAAAGTGCATTAACCCTTATATAACTTTGCAGCTTGCAAGATTGGACAGTACCTATTACAACATATTTTGGACAGAGCACTAATAGTATGAACAATAAATAAAATAAATAGAATGTTATCGTCTGTTGGTGTGAATGCCGACATGGTAATCGATATACTTTGGTAAAAACAGCCCTATACTATTATTGCTCTTTCAAATACTTGATCCTGATTGGTCAGTTGTGGCTTTCAGTCAGATATTTCCTAATATTCACCATCATCCATGACAATTTTATATATTAGACCACTCATCTGGGTAACTGAAACTGGTGCTACTTTCTATCTCTTCTGTTCTCATCTTTTTACTTCTTTTCCTTGTCTCTTCTCATTTTATCTCATCTTGTCTCATCTCTTGTCATGTCTTCTTTACTATTTCCTTCACTTGCCTCACCTCATCTTTTCCCTCTTGCCCATTTTCTTTCATCATGCCTCACCTCTTTTTTTCTTGACTCATTTAATCACTTCCTCACTTTTCATCTTGTCTAATTTCATACGGTTTCTTAGCTTCTTACCTTTTTCTCTTCATTTTATTTTTGTTTTCCTTATTTCATCATCTCTGTTGTTGTCTGCACTTGTCTTGTCTTTCCCCATCTAGTCACATCTCTTGTCATTTTGTTTTATCTTGTCTCATCCTGTTTCATTTCATCTGGATACTCTTTCTCTTCTCTTCTCTTCTCTTCTCTTCTCTTCTCTTCTCTTCTCTTCTCTTCTCTTCTCTTCTCTTCTCTTCTCTTATATTGCGCTAATCACTCGAAATGGGCCCTATGGACTCAACCACTTGAGTGTGATCAGGCATCTGCCTCAGACTCATCCAATCAAATGCCATTGCCAGAGATCATAGGAAACCAGTTATCACCCCTGGCATATATTTTCTTTTTGGCTGTCTGTAACAGCTTGATTTCAACCCTCATACAGACAGACACATAGATTTTTCAGTTGCAAAACAATTGCCAAAAAATACCCCCTGGTACAGGGCTTTCGTGAATTGATCGCTAATACATTTGGCATTTCGTCTAGCCGTTAAGTTCCCTGCCCACATCTGACTATATGCCTGCCACTCAGAAACACTCACTGCTGGACAACCATTACATTTACACTGACTAGCTCATGTGAGACTGGCAGAGGGGCTGATGATAGAGAAAGACAGACGGAGGGAAAGAAAAGGGGGTGGCAGATGGAACAGAGAGACATTTGGAACTGGCTATTTTACGCTCCTAACCAATTTTATTTGCATGACATCTGTAATCGGAATCACTACAGTCAGTTTAATGCAGATTCCAGATCAACGTAGAAGAAAAACATCTTTTTCGAAGTAATCAGGATCTATTTCAGTAGGTACAGTTATAGGACATTAACGGGGCACCTCAGGATCGCAGGTGTTTGGTAAACAAATTAATTTGGCAATTATTGCAAGTGTTATGAATGATCGTAGCCAAGTGTTGCAAGGTGCAACTCAAAATTTTTGTCCTTTAATGAATCGGTGCCCTTGATCCTCTGATGTGTTTTTCTTGCGATGAAACTTTCATGAGCCGTAATAAACACAATGCATTTTTAAACAGGCAGATCTGGAAGACATTTGGAAAAGAGAGAGGGAGTGAGAAACTTGTGAAAGGAGGAGACATTTAAAGAGAGAGGAGGTAAATATGTTTTTCTAGAATAGAGAGAATGAGAGAGAGATGGAAGGGTAGGAACAGATGGTGAAAAGAAAGAGCAATGACAAGAGGTTATTTTCAGATGAGTGTGACTCTTTAACAAAATGTGCCCATTGGGAGGAAAAATGGGCTTCTTAGAATCGCACATACAACACTCGCACTCAGAAACCTCGTTTAAACTAATCCACGTCCCTGGTGATTTTCTGCTTTCCCACCGCAGGACTAATTTATCAAAACAATGGTCCTCAAAAAGCCTCTGGTGTTGTCTCAGAGAGAGTAGCACTGATGCAAAACCTAACCCGGAATCATTGAACTGTTTCAAAACTTGGCGCATTAAATGGAATAAACCACTCCAAGAGAAGACAAGTCCAGTTTACTCTATAACCTTTTCAAAATTGTACCCTAATTTCATTGCCATGGTAAAGTTGTTAAAGGACAATTTGTTGGTAGTAAATAGACAATGTGTGCAACTTCGCTATGTTACCCACGCCTCATTTGCGTCATCTGCAAGACTTCTGCAAACAGCTGTATAGGGGATATCTGAGTGCAGATAACATTTACGTATTTGTAGCAATACAAACAATAGTTATTCTTTAAGTGGGCCACCCAGTACATCCACTCAGCTTCTCTTTCAGTTCTTCAGCATTGATAAATTATCCAAAGAAGTCCCTATGTTGACAAATAATATTAGGACAAAGATGGACGCTCTTAAGAGAGGCAAACTTCTAGTAGCAGACCAGTAGAGTCTTGCCTACTCCTATAAGGTGCTTCTTCAGTTGTTATTCTTGTAAAGATTCGAGATACGAGCTGTCCTAAGGGGTGTTGGGCATCCTGGACAACAGCAGGCTTCTCAATGCTAGCCAGCACCAGGCTAACAGCACTAGCTCTGGCCCAAAAACAACATGAGCTGTCAGAAAGGGTTATCACAGCCCAGTGAATCAGACGGGAGGAGGGAGGGACAAGGGGAAGGAGGAGGGAGCCGGCGAGGGTGGATGGGTGGGAGTGTTATTGCGAGAGAGAGAGAGAGGATTCAGACGCTAGAGAAAGGGCCAGCGTACACCCGCCACAACTGAAAGCACAAGGATCGTGTGCGTGTGTAGTGCGTGCTTGCGTTCGGAGTAACGGCGATGTTGGAGCACTCGTCTGAGCTGGGCTTTGTGCCGAGTGTGTGTGTGGACAGCATGCGATACCCATCCACGGCGAACAGCGCTGTCTCCATGAGGAGCACAGAGGAACTGCTGCTGAGGTAAAGCTGTCCCTGGACAGCACACAAAGACATGCATGCACACACATACACACAGATCCGAAAGCTTTGCCGTTCATAGCTGCAGGCATGCGGCGAGCCGTTTCAGGAATGTTTGGTTGACGGCAGCCCTGTGGTTTTGTTGGCGTGGTTCGTTGACATGCCGTTTGTAGGCCGGTGCGTGCATGCAGTTGTGTTTTTGTCAAATTGCGGGACCCTGCCTGCGCTGTACCGCCTGCACTTGTCTTGCCAGCCGTAAAAATGCGCAGCTTGCGACGTTCCCCTCTCTTGTTTCTCTTCCCCATGGTTCGTTCGGAGCCTCTTAAAAGACTGAAGAGTTGATACAGCTATAGAGAAGTGTTTGAAGATGCGCGTGCATGCGTGCGTGTGTGTGTGTGCGCAAGGGAAACGGAGTGACAGAAAGAGGCATTGCATCCTCGATAATAAAATTGTGCTTGTGCGCTCACTTATTGCAGTCGCGGTGTTAATCTGTATCAACGCACGCTGTAAAGTGTGCTAGTGTATTTGCTTACATTTAAGTGTGCAAACACACTTGCGAGGACCTAAATTCAGAGTTTGTTTAGATGTAATAATCGCATTAAACAAAGAGAGGGACGAGCAGGAGGGGTTAAGCCCCGTCCCGCCGCTAGAAAGATGTCTGCTTTTGTTTGCACGCCTCTCTGACGATTGGATTTAGAAGGGTGGGGGGGTCTGGAGAGGAGTGGAGGGGGGCATTCGGTGCAGAGATGTAGGGAGGGTAGCGTTGAAAGCCTTCTCAACAATGGGACGCCCCGACAATGAGGCTGTCACTCACTTCGTGGCTTGTTTTCTACCTCTGTCTCTCTGGCCATTTTTTAAAAGTGGAGAAGAGTGCTAATCAGGCCGTGTCGGGTTGGTTTTTCTCCCAGGGTTATGGGCGGTTAATAACGCAGGCGTTTAATGTGCAGAGTGTAATGGGGTGTGAGGGCATTAGTTGGGCCAGCGAGGCGGCCATGTTGGTTTAAAGAGTAGATTTATGGCCTTTTACTCATTCATTGTGCTTGTGCTCAATGGCTTTTAAAATAGCCCCCGAGGAACATGAATCTCTCCAATGACTGCGGTCAGGTCTTTTGGTGTAACACACATACACACACACATCCACCTTGGCCATAACTCAAGCTCCTCCAATAAAGAAATGTCAAATGGAACTGTGCCGTACAGGTGTGTAACCATCACACACACGTGTGCATAGGCAAGCTCATTAGAGAAATATGTCCATATGTTAACAAACATACCCAGGCCTGAATCTATGGGTTTGAGAACGCTTATCGTTATTTGATGAAAAAATGATTTATGGTGCTACATACATGCCGGGACTGTAAATAAATCTATTGCACGTGCCTCTGCCAGTTGATGTAATGCGTCGTTCACTGAGGACTCGCATCGATTTATGCCGCTGTGCCTAACTTCAATCCATCTGATGCCGAACGTACTGTAATGATGGCTAGAAATGCAATGACTTTATTTAAGATTGATCGTTAGGTGTAATATTACTGATCGAACATGCCTTTGTGGTGCCATTTATGTTCCGAAACCTAGTGGGCTGCCTACCTAGACATCAATTTGCACACCACCTAGAAATCATTTTCAGTCTTCGTAGATATTCATTTGAGATCATCACGAGATTGTCAAGCACAGCGTGCCTGAGTGTTCTTGTGAAGACTACAGCTATTTAAATGCTTTAGCAAAGGCTGAATGTGTTTCTCACAGGAAGTTGAAGGGTTAAGCAATCACAGATGACACCAGGTCAGTTTGCGCTTCACAGGCCATCATAAAAGCTTACACTTTCCTCCTAAAACCGCTTGTACAGCACTGCCGACTTTCCGCTATAAACACTAGAGTTTGTACTCTGCAATTAGTGGCTTGGAAAGCCTTTCATTGCGGTAAAACAAGGCGATGGCGGTTATGTCTGTGTGTGGCTGTGGCGACGGGCTGCTGTCACTGTGCATTCTGGGATATGTGTGCGAACGTGCTGCAGAAATGTGTGGTTTTGTGTTATAGGAGAATGACCTGTCCCTAGGTGCCCACCGTCGAGCTGTGGCTCAGCGAAGCTGTGCGAGTTTCAAATGAAAATAAATGAGAAGCAGTGACCAGCACTCTCAGGGTCCCGCTTTAATGAGGGGAACGGGGGGAGGGATGTTGAAACAAAGGAAGGGGGTGAGATGGATAGAGAAAGGAAAGGGGAAAAAGGCTCCTTAATGAATGTAGGACTTGGAGAGAAATGGCAAATTTATTTAAACTCCAATTTCGCTACCCAAGACCTGTTCAATTAAACCAGTAAGGTTCATTGCACTTGGTAAAAATCACTCTGAGGTTGGCATTCTGGGATAGTGGGAGGCAAAAATGGGCCCGTACTTTCGAATGTTAACCGGTTTTATGATTTAGGAAGCAGATTTAGTTCTACATCAATATAAGTAGCTTGTGCAATTAATATTTGGGGAATTTAGAGCGACTGGAATGTGATACGATATGCTGTTGATGTTCTGTGATGTCATAATAGCATTACTGCCGGTTGGCATGGTGATGGTGTAAACAACAGGGGTCGAGTTGATGTAGTAGATTAGACAGGCTACTGATCCCAGATTACACTGACAAGCTTACACATGCACAAGCAAACCACAGCTCTCAAGGGGGTAATAGAGTTTCCGTTTAATATGTCATTAAACCGCACCTGTTATTAGGTAGTTGAAACACGTTGACAGTTCCAATGGAGAGAAGAAATTGGCCATAATACTATACCAATGCAAAGACTTTTGTCTTCCATTGAGCACAATAAGTTTAGTTTTGAAGAATACTCTGGCTGTTCTTTTTTATATATTGAAAGTGAATTGAAGACTAAGGCTTTCAAGCTTCAATACAGAAGATACCATAGAAGTAGGCCTACCGTAAATGTATACAATAGCTTTATTTGAAGAACAGATCAAATTTAAGTCATTTCCCCCTCCATTAAGCTTTTCCACTAGGTTAAACCTTAGAACCACATCAGTCCAATTCACAAACAAATCATTCAGACCTATTTTCTGAACTGGATCAATGATTCATTGAAAATAACTCAAATGCCTTAAGCCACCTTTCCCCTATCGCTGACATTGCTTATGATTCTCGACTCCCATGTGGCAGTCGCACAGAACTTTCAAATTAGTCATAAAGCAGTAATTACCTTCTGCTTATTCACTATGATAAAATGAATGAATAATGGACGTCCCTCTCGTATATACTGTATATCGGTTTCTCTGATGTTTGGCTTATACTTAAAACATTGTGCTTGTAGTTTAGTTCTTCTGATGTGTAATGACAAATTCATTACATCATCTGTGTATATATGTGTTTGTTTATCTGAAAACAGTATGTGACCCGAGGCAAAGTATCTATAGTATGCAACATAGCGTAACTAAGACTATGCGTATGTATGTGTGTGCTTTCACCCAAATGAGCACGTTCACTGCTTTACATAATCCATGAGTTAATCAAATATTCATGAGCCCAAACAGACTCTTCTGACAGACCGCTGACAGCCCGTCTGTCCGTCTACATGCACAAAACTATATGCTAGGGATGATGTATATACTGTGCAACAATGAAAATGCGTCAAAACGTGGAGATTTTGCTATACTGTGATATACGTTTGCATGTTATTTACACATAGGACTGACTTTAGTTGTTTACATAGTCAAGCATCATGCAAGTTTCTACATGGATTTAACTGATACTTGGTGCGCATATACTGGATATTTTGGGGTTGGAAAGATAAGTTTTGAAGTATCACTTCTACCAACTCAGACTAAGACTATGTTGTTTTTTGCAAGTTTTGCAACATTTTCAAAGTGAAATGTCCAGGGATTGGTGCTAACAAAACGGATCCAAAACGGATAAACTTGAATCTGGCAACGTTTTATAATTTATGTTGGTTGTACATATCACCACAGATTTTTTATCACCCACATTTTTTATATTATTGTATCACCCACACTAAACCTGACCCCTAAACTTAACCGATAAAGTTAAGAAAAAAATAAACGTGAGATAAAAACGTGTTTGCTACCAACCCAAGCAAGCTAACTCACATACCCAAACGCTCCGTACAACCTGTACCGGGTGAGGTACCAAGCAAGTTTACTATGTAACTGGATACATATTATTTACATATGTAAACATATTTGTTTTTTAAGGGACAGTTTACCCAAAAATGAAAATTCTGTAATCAGTTACTCACCCTCAGGTCATTCCAAACCCGTAAGACCTTCATTTTCAGAACACAAATTAAGATATTTTTGATGAAATCCGAAAGATTTATGATCCTGCATAGACCACGTTCAAGGCCCAGAAAGGTTGTAAGGCTACCGATAAAATAGTCCATGAACGAAGGTCTTATAGGTTAAGAACGACATGAGGGTTAGTATTTAGAGTTTCATTTTTGGGTGAACTATCCCTTAAAACGTTCTTCAAATATGCCTATGTTGACTTCTCCAGCTTTTTTGTTTATCGCTCTAAGCGATAGCAGTTATCAGTTCTGGAACTTACACTGGGCTTAGTTGCTTAATTCTAAAAACCCACCCCACAAAAATACCACAGAGACGAGCGATGGAGAAGGCAAGCATTTGTCATTTTAACTTTACGAATGGTCCCCACAAGTTCCTTCCTTTTCAGCTTCCTCGATTTTTTTTTAAGACCATCCTTAATACGCACAGTCTTTTTTCCCGCCCCATATCTGCCATCTTCAACATGTTCTCCTTCTTCTTATCCCTCATCCATCTACCTTCCCTGCCCCCACCCCTTTCTCTTTCTCTCTCTCTCTCCGTTCGGTTTGAACTCCTGGTGTACTATTTTTGTCTCTGTGCAATGCAGCCTGCCGGGCCTGCCTTTCTCTCTTTCTCTTGTCTCCTTGCTCTCCTCCTACGTGGTCAATCAATACGTGTTATAGGCCAGCTGGGTCCAGACCCAAGGGGGAGAATCAGAGAGAGAGAGAAGGTGTGAGAAAGAGAGAGAGAGAACACAAAGAACAGAGCAGGGGCGTAACTAGGATGCGAGGACATGGGGAGCTCAGCCCAGGGCATTTATGCTGAAATAATAAAGATTTGCTAGAGGTTATCGATGTAATGCACCATGATATGAATCTTAAGCGAAAAGGATTTTTACATTCAGATATGTAATGTAAGGATACGTGAGGGTATTTGTGACTGACAATTCAAATATTTTGCATAATCCTCCGGTGTGTGTTTATCCATATTGCCACTTGCTGTGTATGTTCGCAACGGTCTACTGTCATTAAAATTACCGCTGGCAACTCTCTACTCACAATAATGCGAGGCAACGGTAATGCAGTAAGCAGGTTCAGGGCAAGAGAAAATATTCAGGCTATACCCCCAAAACCCCCGGGGAGAAGGTGAGGAAAAAAAGAACAAAAAATGACAATAAAAGAACAGAAAGAGGTAAAAGGCTAACAATAACAACTGCAGAAAGAAGAACAGGGAAACCTTTGACCTGAGAGTGTGAGAGAGAGTGAGAGACAGCGAGGAAGAGGCGAGCCCATATGAAAGACGTCTTGTGGCTAAATTCCATTAACTTCTGTGAGAGAGAATTATATCAGCCCTTAAGTGCTTTCATCAGACTTCTTAACCCCAAGAGAAGGACACAGAAGAGGAAGCTAGAAAGATTGAAGGATGTTCGGGGGGCGACATGAAGGTCTGTGGTGTGAGTTCTTGTTCCGAACTGCTTAAGCCGCTTAATACCACACGTAAATTGTCCCCGCTACCTGCCAGATATCAGTAAAATGGGTATCCTGAGAAATCACTCTATCTCTATTGCCTCTTTTCCACAGACAGGGTGCCAAAGCTCAGTCCAGGTGTTTCTACTACAGTTTTGGGACAGAAAATTGGCTTTGCGTTTGCCCCTAAAAGCTGCTGGGTTTTAGCTCCTTAAAACTGAGTAAGATTTATAGCAAGGCTATAAACAAAGTGAGCTATGCGCTGTTTACTCATAAACAAGTTATCTAGTAATGGGCTTATTCACGTCATCGTTTAGCTCTCAAGTCAGTTTGGGTTTATTTACGTCGTTTTGGCTGCCATGTCTTCCGAGGGCTTAGTTTTGAAGAAACAGAGAAGTTAGCAGAGCATCTAAAAGGCTTGAAAAATATTTGTACGGTATGGAAATGTACCTTATTAAGCAAAAATATTCTCTATTTTACATTCAAAAAGACTGCTTGTGTTAGCATTGTGTGTTAGCAGTCTACAATAGCCCTTTCCTTCACGTTC
This sequence comes from Cirrhinus mrigala, assembly GCA_036247105.1. Taxonomy (NCBI): domain Eukaryota; kingdom Metazoa; phylum Chordata; class Actinopteri; order Cypriniformes; family Cyprinidae; genus Cirrhinus; species Cirrhinus mrigala. Next base: position 21,590,468 of record CM070010.1, read on the forward strand.
ACCTCTATTTCTTTCGTCTAAGCTTTGGCTGTCTTTGGGTTTACTGCTGAGTTTTCTCTCCAAACAGAAGCCCATTTAGTGAATTCATCATCTCCATAACATGCGTAACAGCAATGCCGAGCATTCGTAAATTGCTTCTTTATTGCACAATCCATTATTTAATGGTATATTTGCTCAAGGTAGTAGATATTGCATTGTGCGAGAACAGCGGAATGTTTATAAACCTGTCTAGAACTCACAATGTATTTCTCTTTCGTTTTCGTTTTTTTTTTTTTTTTTCCTGTGTTACTGATGCACAAATTGATATTTTAGGGTTGTATAAGTACTTTGTGTTGGTGGTTTAATGCCTACATATATTGACTTGAATAATGCAATGTAATGTTGGAAATGATTGTATATTAACTGCTTGTTTGTTTATATATGAGTCACCTTTGCTTCACTGTCCAAGCTGGAGGCGGTATTTACAAGTGTTTCTGAGAAGGAAAGATGACCCCAGTGGCTCAGTTTTTGCGTATTATAATAATTTGTGTACAATCATTACAGAAATCTTGGTCTATATCTAAACTGTCTCTAAGGATCTGGCTCTAGGGTTAGTTTTGTCTTCTGTTTTCTCATAAATGTTATAGTTAGAAGGAAATATTGATTGTGCATCCTTGCATACACAAAGACCTTCCTTGAACGCTAACTCATTGTTGCCTACAAGTCCTAACAGACCACAACACATGTTTTGTTTATCGCAAATTGCCAAAACTGTTTTCTATGGGTTTAATTTGACTGTTTGTTGCTGGTTATAGCACTTTAATTTTGCACAACTGCTTTTTAATGGCAGCTGAAATCCTTCATTGCGCTTGGTCTTTAAAGACAAGCATGGCCCATTATGGATTTTTGTTTTGTTTTGAGGCTTTTGGCTGAAAATGTTGTTATCTAATTACCATGGACAATTTAAAAGCATAAACTGCAGCGCAATGCAATTTTTAATGGTTCCTAATTCAGGCTGTATATCCCCAGATCTTTTTATTTTATGTAAGGCACAACGTCCTCCTCTTCCCCATCATTTGTGTGTGCGTGTATATATGCATTAAGCATGAGTGTGTTTCCCATGACCTAGTTCCAGCACGTGCTCTGTAGAGCCGCGGCTCGAGACCCCCTTCCCCTAGGGGCACGCGAGGGGAAAACAAAAAGAAAATGCGCTCTTTCATACGCATGAACGGATGAGCGCAGTAAAATGGGGATGCGCCTTGTATTGCATTCATCATTCGATGCAGTAAATACACTGATGCAATAAATCTTCAATACCTAGAGGTTTGTTTATCATCTCTCAACCTCATTTTGGTCTACGGATGTTTATACCATGGTAATCTCAATAATTTGGAACAATACGTGTTTCTGCAAGGTTGCTTTTATGTAGAAAGTATAGTTTGCCCTCAAAGATGAAAAACACAGGGTTGTTCATAATCAAGTTTGTTTTTCTTTCTTCTGTTGAACACAAAATAAATATTTTGCGTTCTGTTTGAGTTATTTCGTCTTGGCTACAAGAAAATGAAAGGGGTTGGAGATGTTTAAAAGGATAGTTTACTCAAAAATGAAAATTCTGTCATCATTTACTCGCCCTCAAGTTGTTCCAAAGCTGTGTGAGTTTCTTTCTTCTGTTAAACACTAAAGAATATATTTTGAAGAAATGTTAGTAATCAAACAGTTGTCGGTAGCCATTGTTTTCCTTAGTATTTTCTCCTTTTTCTTAATGCTATGTAAGTAACTGGTTGCCAGTATTCTTCAAAATATCTTCTTTTGTCAACTATCCATTTAACTAATGAAATAACATTATCAACATTATCTATTATCCCTTTTCTTCCCATAAAAGTGGCCACAGCCATTTGTAAATTTTATGGGTCTGGCTTCCGGTCTCATCCGCATCCAGATATTTTTAGATGTACGAAACAGCTTGTTTTGCTGCTTGATATTGCAAAAAGTGTGATTTGCTATATTATTTTAATGTATTATCTTAATTATGAGCAAACTGGCTTGTAGTGCAAACAGTTTGACCGTTTACTGCATGCTGTTATTCTTCTCCTTATTTCCCTGTAGCGGTTAATGAAGCGGAAGTCTCATCCATAGGCTTACTTCCGCGTTAAAGAATGTAAATTGTAAAGCTATTGTGGAGGGCGATATTTTCAGCAAATTCATATGGACCACTTTTGTGGCGTCCCCATCCACTTCCACTGCATGGATAAGAGCTGCTTGAACATTCCTCAGAAAATCTGTTTTTGTTGTTTCCTAAAATTAAAGAAGCTCTTACCGCTTTGGATACTTTTATTCACCCTTTCATTTATATAAAACCGACTGGCTGATATGGCTCAGGGATGCATTGGTTAAAAACTCGCTGCAGCAGCAGCTCCAGCAGCCACGCCTCTCCCTTCCCGGCACTTGACGCTCCGGAGCGCTAGTTGTCTGAGAAGAAGGGTTTTTGAGGGGATTGTAGAGGAAAAACACTCTAATGGGTGAGCGGAAAAGAATGTGACAAGCGCAGTGAGTGTGTGCGTGTCCAGTGCCGCTCGCGCTGCTGCACCTGTCCCTCTCCGTCTCCCGCGCCCAAACTCGGCAGGCAGGCTCGCTCGGAAGGCGGTCGTTATCCAGTCAGCGGCGCACAACACGGTCAGCCTGAACATGACTTCGTCGTACAATCTGGATTTTCTACCCGAGATGATGGTGGAGGGACGATTGTTGAGCGCCGGAGAAAGGATGTAAGCGTTTAGCTGTTTATCTCATTGCTTTTTCAGCTCTCTTCTGTCATCTTGTTCGGCGAGAGCGTGTTGACAAATAGGGCACGCGGCGCCGCGCGTTGTGTTATCAGCAATCAGATAACGGGGCTGATGGTGCTAATGTTGTTTTTGCTTTTAACTGCATTTATTGTGCCGCTGCTCAAACGCATCCGGGAAATAAACACGTCGGCTTTAGTGCTCCGTAATCGGACAGTCCGAATCATGTCTCAGAGTTTTGTTATATTACGTAGACTGATCTGCGCACTGCATGGGCGAAACTGTAGCAGTGAATAGTCAATGTACTGTGCGAGAAGATGCAGTTCAATGAAACAGTCCAATGATATTACATCTGATTAAAAGTGAAGGCAATTCAAAGAACTTGGGTTACTTTGATACTCGCTAAACGGAACGTTTGTGGCTTTTGGGGGTAGATTCGATCATAGAAAGGAACACAATTTCAGTTGATTTGCTTGTTTATTTAAGAATCATTCATAATTTATCAGGATCAACTTTAAAACGCGTCATGCACATCTACAAAAGTAGGCTGTGTGTGTGTGTGTATATATATATATATATATATATATATATATATATATATATATAGGTTAAATAAACATTAATTACACTATCAAAAAAAGAATGAAAAAAAAATCCATTTTATAGTTTTCCATTAATTAATATATTCGATTATTCTATTTCTATTTATCAAGTTAGAGTTTTTAGGCATTTTACATTTATTCCAAAATAATAACTCAAGGCAGTAACAATTTAAACAACATATTTTATTTCTGCACTTATGTTCAGCTGTTCTTTTATATCCGATTTTTTGGATCATCAGATTTCTGTGAATATTGTTCACAGACACTGAGGTGACACTGAGACACAGACACCAAGCTGATTACTCACTAAAAACTCCTACAGATAATATTTTCAGTCCATTTTAAGTGTTATTTTGATGTAACAAAGTGGGGTTTTTTTAATAGTCTTCCCATTAACACCAATATATTATTAATTCAGACTGATTCCTGAATGCAGAATGCGCACAAACACAGTAGGCTGGATTTATTGCATTAACTAATCACAGCTGATCATAACCAGTCATATCCAATCATATTGCGATGGAGGCATTGCCTCCTCTCGTGTGACTGTCCCTCATTCATTCTCAATTACCCCCAAAAAACTCAAGACACTGTAGGGGGTCTGTTAAAATTCAATGGGCTCAGGGGAGGCAAGAGGGATGCGGACTCCCGCTGAAACTTTACTTGTTGGTGTCGCTGTTGGCCAATGTTTGTTTAGAGAAACAAGTGATTAATACACTTCTGAATGTTGTACTTTGTATTATATATATATATATATATATATATATATATATATATATATAGGTATATTGAATGATATATTATATTGTATATTGTACTGTATTGTATTGTACTGTCATTTATTAGATACCTCAGTTTAGGGAATATGTTGTTAATGGCGCATTTTCCCTCTCCATTATATAATAAGTTCATGCATCAGAGCAATAAATAATGGGTTTACATTGAACGCATATGATCCGCAGCGCAGTGTCAGCTCATGCATGAACAGGAGACATGTGACTGAAATGGCTCGAGCTCGGTGTTGAAAACATGCGCCGCTCCGTCTCTGCTTTTAAACCATCGGAATGCGCAATGACTGACTCCCCTTCTCTCTCTCTCACCCCCTCTCTCTCTGTATCTGGGTTGTTTCAAATTTGATTTGTTACGTGGCATGTGTTGCCGAAATCAGATTAGAGCACGCGCAGGACACGTAATTCATTTAAAGTGCAGTGTTGCAGGGCGTGAGGGATAGTTTGATGCAGCGCGGGCTTTTCACAGACGCTGCCGCTGTCCCACTTACGTCCGCTCGCCTTGAACTACTAACGCTTGATGAGCGCTTGTGTTCTGGTGAGAATTTCGCCCCGTTCCATCTTTTTGCTCCACATTTTCCTCACTATTCCCATCTACGGGCTATTTACAGTTGATAGAGTATGTGACAGTCAGCTATTTGTTTATGTCTAACGACACTTTTGGGAACAATTTGAGAGAACGTTCTGGGAGAAAAAAACGCCCGCGAAATTACAAACAGCTTATGAGGAGACTAAATAATGACTTCACTCTCTTATAAAAATGTCAAAATAAGTACTTTGGAATATGGGGTGGGGTTACTTTGTTGTAATTAGCTTAATTTAAAGACAGAAACCAATATTGATCAATTTATTTGCTTGCTCCTAGTCTGTTGTGACGCAATTCATGTTTACAAGTAGTTAAATGACCACAGTCTTAAATAAAAACGCTAAAAACAATAACATTACACATGTACAGCATTAAACAGACATCATATTTGTGACCGTGGACCACAAAACCAGTCTTAAGTAGCACAGGTATATTTGTAGCAGTAGCCAAAAATACATTGTATGGGTCAAAATGATCAGTTTTTCTTTTATTCCAAAAATCAAGTAAAGATCATGTTTGATGGAGATATTTTGTAAATTTCCTACCGTAAATATATCAAAACTTAATTTTTGATTACTAATATGCATTGCTAAGAACTTCATTTGGGCAACTTTAAAGGTGATTTTCTCAATATTTATATTTTTATGCACCCTCAGATTCCAGCTTTTGAAATAGTTGTATCTCTGCCAAATATTGTCTTATCCTAACAAATCATACAGCAATGGAAAGCTTGTTTATTCAGCTATCATGATGTAAATTTACCTTATAACTGGTTTTGTGGTCCAGGGTCACATTTTTTGTTATTTTTGTTTCAAAAAAGTACATATCTATTTAGGAAGGCTGAACTCAGAATTACTGGTGAGTTGGACTTATATGGACATATATATGGATAGATATGTGCTTTATTACAACTAGTTGGTTAAAATCTTGCACCGGGCCTCATCTGTTTATTTCTTTCTGTTGTGGTGAGTAATATTTGAATAGGTCTTGTTCATTTTTCCAGTTATACCATGTGATTGCTATCAAAAGGTCTTTTTTCGCTCATGAATGTTTCTCTTTGTGTAGGGGCCTTTCTGTTGTGTTCAGCTCCCAGGTTTATTCATTTGTATTCCTGCTGTCCCCATGTGCCTCTTTTCTCACATTGAGACTTGTAGGTGAATTCGCTGACGGGCGAGTTCACCATAAGCATGGACTAGCACTTCTGTGACAAGGTGTTGCTATCAGTCTCCCATTACACACACACACACACACACACACACACACGTAAGAAGGTGGACGGGCAGCATCCAGCTGGCCCGTGTTCCAGCGAGTGAATACTTGCTAATCTCTCTCTTCACTACGTGATAAGCCGCTCACCTCTCTGCCAGAAAAACATTACACACACTCGAGTGAGAATATAAAACACCTGTCCTTTAAATCCCCAACTGCGCAGTCTACATTTCTGCCTGTCGTAAGCTACTTCAACTGCCAACTTTGTTGTTGATTCTCAATTCTGACTTTTTGTTTTGCAGTAAAGTGAAGTCATTTGACAGGCTAACTTAATTTTAGATCTGAGAACACTCCAGTGGTCCTCCAGGACACAAAGAAGCTCTTATTGTGTGAGAGAAAGGGGCTGATCAGAGTTCCGGTGTGGGGTTCGCTGAACTTGTTTTCCATCCCACTGGAGGATGTGTTGGAAGAACGGTGGGAGGGGACGTTGGCGATTCAGTTATGTTTTTGCAAATGTGATGCAAATTTCTGAAAATAACTAGGTTTTTTCATTTCTTGCTCATCCAGAACTCATCGCCGCAACTTGATATTTCACAATAGGGACTGTATCTCACAATTGACTGTTATTTTAATCTTTATCTTGCAATTACTTTTTGGTAAACACGAAAAGGGGTTTCCATACTGACATACAAGTCTTTTCCAAGAATGAAAATAAAAATAAATTACACAAATAAGCACAAAAAGAAATTTGTGTCAAGTGAATGTAAGTTATAATTTAGTTTTGTATGTCGGAAAATTACATCGCCAGTAGCTGATTTGATTTCTGAAACACTTACATTGTTTGGTGAGATTGACTTTCTTTTTCTTTTTTTTTTTTTCTCTTCAGCAGACAAGTTTTTTTTTTTTCCACAATTATCTTTACAAAACTCTGGGAAGTCCGTAACCTTTGGCTCATGACCTGTTTGAGTGGTTCCTCACATCTGCCGTTAACCTAGAGCATGAGACATAAATGGAAGGGAAGGAAGACAGGAAAGACAGAGGGAGGGTAGAGATGCCTCCAGCACTTACAGGGAGCAGTTTCATTCCAGAAATTGCTGGAAGATAAAGGGATGATTAACGAGTGTGAGGAGCTGTGGCACACACACACACAATCAGCCAAGCTTAAAGTCATCGTGTAATCAAAATTGACCCTATTTACTTTCTTAATATGCGTTCCTGGTCTTATTGTGCACAATTCATCAGTGCGTGTTATTAATATGTTTGTCTTCGTAATCTTTCATCAAAATGCAATAACTTCCTTCTTAAATGGCTGACGTCCCAGTCAAAAAGCTTCATCAAAAATGGGTGACAATTGTAGTCCTAAACATCCAGAATGCGTGAGTTTTTAAACTCAAGGCCAACGTTTTTTCTTTTAGCGCTATAAAGCGTTTGTGTTTCAGGGTCAGATGTGTATTTATATGTACTAGAGGTACTGCATCACTCATGTCTGCGGTTTGCCCGGCCCATATGTGTGAAAGTGACGGATGAGGAGACGACTGACGCCTCCTTCCTCAAGTCTGTATTGTGGAATCTGCTACAGTTGTTAATGTTAACAGCAAAACATGAAGTGCATTCGCATTCCTTTTAAAAGTAGATTGTATTTATTTTGCCATTTAGTGCATGATTATAGTTGCATTTTATGATTTGCATTTTGTGTTTGCTTTTTAAGACCCAATCAGAACGGATCTGCGATCCACCAGCTGCGAAACACTTATTTAGCGGACTGAATCCTTTTTTTTTATTTTTGTCTGTATTTGCTGACTGCTTTGTCGCTGTTCCTCATTTCTCTCGTTTACTCAGTCTCTTCATCTTATGCACACTCCACTCTCTGATTTCACTGAGAGACAAGCGTGTTTCGCTTTCTGTCTATGGTCACGCGTACACTCGTGACGATGGCTTTCAGCTGCTGAAAAGCTGACTACAGTCAAGGCAGGAGTGTTTGTCTAGTTCTTTATACCTGACGAACAACATTCTCCCCTGTGGCCTTGGAACCATAGAAATCTCTTGCTTCCTTTCTCACACACAAACTGGAAACAGACGTGTTTATTGGCCTTTCAGTTTTTTATTTTTTCTAGTCGCTTTGAAAAAAGAAACCTTTTTTTGTCAATTCAATTTCAGCTGTTCCACAGAGTCAGTTCCAATCTCTGCTATTTGATCGTATATTCGGCATTTTTTGCTGTTATAAACAGATTCAGTTCAGACTCTGATATCCCACTGAATGTTCTGCTTTGAGGTGCTGTAAAATAACTGATAATCACATGTCCGACCACATTAGGTTAATGTGGATTTATTTATTTATTACAATTAATATTATTTAATAAAACACAAGAGATTATTTACTTCTACTACTACTACTACTAATAATAATAATGATTATTATTATTATTATTATTATTATTATTATTAATGTGCCAAAGAGACATATTTGCATCACATACAGTTAGGCTAATGAGCTAAATGGTTTGCTAAGGAAAATGTCGGACAAAGTCACATTTACCGTTATTCTACAAAATTTTGTGGGCGAATTTGAGTCATTGGGAACCCATGTGATCTGCAGTTTTGCATATAAGTGAATTGGTTTCTGTGTGACCGATGCTTGATACATTGCTACACTATTGCCATATGTCAGTGGACCAGTTTTGATAGTGAAAATTTGCTAAAATTTCACTAAAGTGGCCGCATCCTTATTATTGCTCGTAACTAGGGATAGTGATGTCAAACAAACAGTAAACTCAAGCAGTTTGGTAGATAAATCATCCTGCAATGTTTGTGACATGACACTCCTGCTTAGGCTTAAGCCTAATAGTTAGGCTTTAGGGTTTTGTTAGTCATTAATTGTAAATGGGAAAGGTTTAGCATTACAGTCGATAAGTCAAGCATGCAGAGCACATTAGTCGTTTAAAGTTGATTTGGTGGCTTGAATGATCAGCAATCTGGACTTGCTTGTGTATGCTGATGTCTTTTGCATTGGATCGTTCTTTTGTTTTCCCTTTCGATTTTTCTGTTTCCCAGTACCCCCTCTCCCCACCCCCTTTTCTCTGTAAGTGATGTGAGATCCCTGTCCAATATTTATTCACTCCATCTGCGTGGCTGCATTTGCCAAAGTCAAGGCTTACCTCAATGAGTCTCCATGGACCTTTTCCCTCTGTCTTTCCCTGCCTTTCCCCAGCCTTCCTTTTCTTGCTCATTCTGCCGTTTCATGTTTTTCCCTTTTTTCTGTCCTCAACGTTCCATAATCTTTACATCCTCTCTCTGCTTCCTTTCATACCAAACGTTGTCATGTCTTCCCTCTCTCTCCCTCTCTCTCTCTCCCTCAAATGTTTTACTTGTTTGATTGGGCTCTTCAGAAGGAGAGCTCATTATTTGCAGCTAGAGGGAGCGGAATGCAGGATTATGGGAAACATTTGAGGACTTATTTCTGCTGCCTGTTTAAAAGGCAGCCATCACTGCGCTAAAAGTCACACAAATACACTTACACACGCAGACAGGGACTCAACAACCTGGCAATCCTCAGCAAAAGCCTTCCAGCTCGGCTCTTGCATTCTAACAGGCTAATCCACACCTCACACCTGTGTGTAAATGTGCGTGGGTTTGTTGGTGTCCAGTCCCTTTATGTGGGTTTGTACTACGTCTCATCAAAAGTATGCTAATAGCGTCAGATGGTTTACTGACTGTCTGATGCATACTGAACACAAAACAAGAACTTGCTCAAAATGGCAAGTTCCAGTCTGATTGGCTCACACTATTTAGTTGACCAGTGTTGGGCCGTCGTTGAGCACATTTTCTGGGGTATGTTCTGAACTGTTTGTATATGTGCAGTCCCAGATATTCCGAAGGCTACTGCCACCTGCTGGTTTGGAGAGGAATTCCTCCTATGCAGGCACAAAATCAAGCTCTTACTAGGCATACTAGAAACTTCCAGGTAGGTGTGTTGAGGCAAGTTGGAGCTAAACTCTGCAGGAGACCGGCCCTCCAGGACTGAGTTTGGGCACCCCGGACTAGAGAGTTGGACTTGTAACCCAAAGGTCCTGGGTTTGAGTCTTGGTACCGGCAGGGATTGTAAGTTGGAGGAGTGAATGTACAGTGCACTCTTTCACTTGCAATGCCACAAATGGGTTGAGACCCTTGAGCTAGGGACCACAAACTGCTCCCCAGTTGTGGCCCCTTGTGCCTGGGGCCCATTTTTGTGGGTATGTTCTGCACTTTTTGTATATGTGCAGTCCTAGGTCTTTCGTTGAGTAGTGCCACATGCTGGTATGGAGAGCAGTTTCTCCCAATGCAGGTGCAGAAGGAACCTGCTAGTTGGCCGTTGGCTATAGTTTTTGAGGTGCGTTCAAGCTCAATCTTTTGGCTTAGATGCAGATGACAACAGTCTACTGTCGCTTGTCACAGTTTTTTTTTTTTTTAATGTTAGTTTGGTGCGTCTCTGGATCTTCAATTGGAATGATTCAAACTGGTGATTCTTTTTACCAAATCATACTGTAAGTAATTTGTTTGTGAATCGGGCTAAAACCGACAAAATATGTGGAATGGGAATTTGTATGATTGAGATTTACCCAGTAAGACCCTGCACAGTTGGGTGCAGTTGTGGCATAATGGCTAGAGTAAGAGTGCCCAAACTCGGAGTGCTGCACAGTTTAGCTCCAACCCCAACTAGACACCTGAACCAGCTTATCAAGCTCTTACTAGGCATACTAGAAACTTCCCCGGCAGGTGTATTGAGGTAAGTTGGAGCTAAACTCTGCAGAACACTGGCCCTCCAGGACTGAGTTTGGGCATCCCTTGGCTAGAGAGTTGGACTTGTAACCCAGAGGTCGAGGGTTCAAGTCTCTGTACCGGCAGGGATTGTAGGTGGGAGGAGTGGATGCACAGCGCACTCTTTCACTTGCAATGCCACGGATGGGTTGAGACCCTTGACCAAGGGACCACAAACTGCTCCCCAGTTGTGGCCTCTTGTGCCTGGGGCCCATTTTCGTGGGTATGTTCTGCACTGTTTGTATATGTGCAGTCCTAGGTCTTCCGGTGACTACTGCCACCTGCTGGTTTGGAGAGTAATTCCTCCTATGTGCAAGGGGCCACAAACTGCACCCCAGGTGCCACAGCCAAAAAAAAAAGAAAAAAAAAAAAGTTGTCCAATGCTCTGGGTGTGTGTTCACAGTGTGTGTGTGCACTCGGATGGGATAGATGTAGAGCACAAATTCCAAGTATGGGACACCATACTTGGGTACAGGTCACGTCACTAAATTAGGGGTGTCTAATCCTGTTCCTGGAGGGCCCAAGTCCTGCAGAGGTTAGCTCCAACAGGGCTATAAAACCAGCCCAATTGCTATTCAAAACTAGCCTAAAAGTATTTTCCAATCCTTCAGGGGTCCCCGCTATCGAAATCGTGTACTGGAGGGTTAGGGGTTGCTTTGACTAGACTACAAAGCAACCCTTGGCAGCAGTGTAGCCCAGGTAGCCCAATTCCATGAGAAAACCACAGACTTGGCAACATTGACCTACAACCTGCTCCAACACACCTGCCTGGAAGTTTATAGTGATCTTGAAGACCTTAAGTAGCTGGTTCAGGTGTGTTTAATAAGGGTTCGAGCTAAACTCTGTAGGACAGAAACCCCTTCAGGAGCGGAACTGGAAACCAAACAAACTTTATGGTGTGAAATTCACATTTAAAAAGTGTGGTTAGTCTCTTTGCATGTCAGTCAGTCTGCCTCGTTCTGTTAAAGTGGATGTTTTTTGGCTAGAATACATCCGCTACACTTTGCAGCTCAATCCCGATAGTCAAAATTCTGGCTGTGTGAGACTTCCATGCTAATTAAGCTCAATATTCATGAATCATTTTTCAAGTCCCATCACTGGGACCCCCAGCACGGCTTTGCACTTCTCCTAAATCACATCAGGCCATCAACCTTGGCTGCCGCATAGCCCCCGAACCCTCCAGCCAGCTTCCCAGATGGGCAAACAGCCCCGTGGGGCTCCATGCCAGGAGATGCCGTGGGCACAGCGGTAGATCTCAGTGCTGGAACGGGAGACAGACCTCACCTCCTCTGGACAGTTCCGGTACTGACGCCTCTCCAAAGCTCAACCGAGTGTAGCAGTGTATGACACCGATCCCACCTTGCGCTTGCTTCCACTGCGCCTCTCTCTGTTTCTCTTACCCCGAAGAAACTAGGCCACTGCATACGAAGAGACTTTTGGGAGAGTGCTGTCACGGCCAACCTTGACTCTGACCGGAAAATGCATTCTGATGTGAAGGAGGAAAAATACAAGATCTGTGCAAGTGTGCATGCCTGCTTTTCTTCCCTTTTGCTCCCGTTCGTTCATCAAACACTTCTGTTATATAAGAATGCAGAAGTGTTTGCTGTGGGGACTATGATGATAGAGTAATGAGACAAAGATAAATGTGTGTGTTATATCGGGGTTATAGAATTTGTTGGGTGTATGTGTGTGGAGGCTCAGTTAAATTTTGCGCCTGTAAAGTAGGCCTGACTGTTTTATTGCAATGCTTGATCTACTGCAAGCTTGCAGGCCTCTGTATGCTGTTAAGGGCAAAATGGAGCGATTCTGTCTGTGCCTACCCTCGGGCTGTGTCTGAGTGAGAGTGTTCTCACTGTATACCGCTGCCCTCTGAAAACAGACACACTGGGTATGTTCTGAATGGAGTTCTACCATACTACTCCAGTACATGCAGTATGGATGCAATACGCAGGTAACCTGCTGCATTTGCGAAAATTTCCAGAATATCACAGCACTCAATGCAGTTTTGCTTGACTTAACCATTTTGAGTGTGTCGATTCAACTGACAGTGGAATCCTATTTACTGAAATTGATAATGAATTAACTTCCATTAATTGGAAGGGGTGGGCAATACAGGATATATAACAATATTCTGAAACTGCTTTGGTAATTTTTATATTGTGATTTGTTTCTTTTTATGTATGTATGTATGTATGCATTTATTGATTGATTGATTGATTGATTGATTTATTGATTTAATAATAATAATAATAATAATAATAATTTAAATAAAAAATATATAATAATCATATGCTATATAAAGTATTTTTTCAAAAATAAATGGTTGGCAAAATCCAGTAAATAATCAAGTAAATGCTGTATGCGTTTAACAAAAAGACTGGAGGAAAATAACAGATTTTTCAGAATCAGCATAATTAACATGGCCAAACTGGTAATTTAGTTTGTACCTCATTTGTTTCTTTTTTTGTCATTTGTCTTTCCAATTTTCTTTTCTCTTCATGATAATGATGTACGTAAGAGATGTGAACACACACACATAAGCCCAGCTGGATAATAGCACTGCTTTCACATTTAAATGGAGGATCCCTCATTGTTCTGCTACGCTTGTCAGTGATTGGCTGAGGTCACCATGTGTTGCTGCTTAACCAATCGGCATGCAGCGTTCATTCTCCCTGTGATCCGTGGCCATGCACAGAGACACAAATTCATGTGTATGAAAGAGATCGTACGCGCCGGAAAAGCTGAGCCAGTCTCACTTGGACGCGAACGAGTGAGATTACACGGCTAACATCTGCTGGTGGTTAGGGCTGAAGTTGATTATGTAATGCATCCAGGGAATGCACGTCGTGGGTTCGTTTTCCAGCAAAGTGGAAAAAAAGCCCTCAGAACGTTTAGATCCCTCAAGGCATATCATATCACCCAGCAACTGCCATTGTTTTATTTTCATAACCCATTTCGCAGAAAGAGTTCTCTGATATATACAAAGGAACTCTGTGGAGACAGAGATAAAGATGGAAAACAGGTGAATGTTGAAGTAAATGAGGATGTCACCGCGGTTAGAAGAACATCTTTTGATGTAGCATAACAGCATAATGACATGTTGGGGTTTTTTTGTTGTTGTTTTTGCTTCACTGACCCATCCATTGACTGACTTGTTGAGTATAACTTTTCAGAGTCCCAGAACTGGACGTATGACACATGCACATTGGATCTGATACATCTAGTGATTTGATACACATATTGATGCATCACAGTATTATAATTGGAAATATGATTGTTGCTGCTCAAGCCATTTTAAAATAATGTTATGGCTTAATTTTAATTAACAGTCAAATGTAATGAAATCCTGTCAGCAAGATAGAATGAAATGGAGGCAAACAGGCAAGGCGCATCATATCCACAATGCATTGTATGAAAGTATGCAATATGTTTAGTATTTCTTGTATACTGTGTGTTTGTACAAGAAATGAAGTTCATTTGCAAAAACAGATAACTCAATTTTTTAACAATTTTTAGAAATCATTTTTTTTTTTGTGCATTCCAATTATTCTCAATTAAACTGCAGTTAACTAACACAGTAAAAACATGATAATGAAAAAAAAACATGATTTATATTAAATTTATATGCGTCATGTTTTTGCAAATACAGAAGTTTTAGTAACCTGAGAAATGCAGAGTTTTCATTATTTAAATTAGTAAATTATTGTAAATTATTTATTTAAAAAAAAAATATAGGAAGTTATATAAATAAATATTATGTGAATAAATAAAATTTAATTATTAAAAGCAGCAAAATATTAAAAGTTTAATACAGCTTTATACATTTTTTTCTACATTAGAATATGTCCTGTATAATTTTATTTATTCTGAGCAAAAAATAATGACTGTCATACATTTTTACCATGATTTACAGAAAATATGTAATTTAGTGTAACAACAGTTCATATACCAACAAATCTTATTTAGAACAAAAATCATTAAACAACATTTAATAACATGTTTATGGATCACAGTGAAGCCCCTAAAACACAATTAATGGTCATTTTAAATATTTACCACTATCCTTCAAACCACTGTTTTACCCATTTGTCAATCAAATTTAGTATGATCACATTTTAATGTACAAGCCCTAATAAGTTTGTTGTTTCATTTTTACATAAATATATCAGTTACACTGAATGATGATGGAACATTATTTCACCCATATTTTGACATTTTTTCATGTTATCATGTTAACGTTATCTAAACATTACAGTCGACACTTTACTTGCATTTCATGTGCTTTTAGTGTATATAAAACTTCTTGTGTAAAATAAATTTTTATATGGACACCAAAATTTCGTCTTTGGCCTTAAAAAAGAAAGAAAGAAATTATATTTTATTATATTCTTATGCATATAGATTTGACATAAAACCCAATAGAAGTTGTATCACCACAAAACCAGTCTTTTTTTTTTTTTTATAAGTAATACATAACAATAAATAAGATGAATAAATTTCCATTGATGTATGGTTTATTAGGGTAGGACAATATTTGGTCAAGATACAACTATTTAAAAAAACTGGAATCTGAGGTTGCAAAAAAATCAAAATACTGAGAAAATTGGCTTTAAAGTTGTCCAAATGAAATCCTTAGCAATGCATATTACTGAAAAAAAATTACGTTTTGATATATTTATGGTAGAAAATGTACAAAATATCTTCATTGAACATGATCTTTACTTAATATTCTAATGATTTTAATCTTGACCCATACAATGTATGTTTGGCTATTGCTACAAATATACCTGTGCTACTTAAGACTGGTTTTGTGGTCCAGAGTCACATATATTTATCCACACACAGCCTATTTAAAAACGAATAAAAATGAAGCAGAAATCCACTGTCAAATTCTGGCCTCATACAACCAATCAATGGACCAGAGAGGTCGGCGAGGGCCATGCATCCATGGTGACGTGTCGTTTTGCTTTTGCTTCACTGACCTGACAGCTAAACAACACACAGAAGTGAACCACAGAGCAGGACATATGACACATACACACATCACAGGCAGTTTCCTGTATTTATCTGAAGCGCTCGACCAGTGAATAATGCAGTAGAGGTGGTTATTGTGCTGGTAGGGACAGTTAGAGAATGTATGCGGCTGTGGACTGATACGACCGAAGCTATGATAATGCTTCACAGCGCAAGGGTGGCTGAAGTGTGTGGGTATTTTGATTGAGAGTGCCGCGCTTGTAGATTTAGTTACTTTAGTAGATGTGGTTGCCTCTCCATGGGGAATCATGACACATTGCTGTATGGCTGTTTATGTTGATCAATGTCTGCATCTCATACACACACAAACATATTCGTACACTGTTACTCTAGGAAATTGTATTGCTTTTTTAAAGCCCATGGGACTGAAGTTATATCAGTTATGTTACATTAAAGTATCAACTTTGTCTGATGTTTCTCCTAAAATGCCTTAGGAGAAATAAGAATAGCACAAATAAGACAGTTGTTGACATGCTGTAGGAGTATACAGTTTTAAATTAATGTAGATATTCCAGATACTTTGGTTTCTTGCCACATCTATCTGAGCAGTTTGATATACAGAACAGACCCATAGCAGTTGTATCCTACATGCTTGAACTCTTCATCAGTCAATGTGTGTGAGTGTGTGTGTATGAGAGAGAGAGAGAGAGTGAGTTCATGTGTATTGACTCGTTTTCACTTCATTAGTGGTATAGTTAATCAATGCACTCCATTGTTGTTCCACCATTAAGGCTTGACTGGGTCAACCCAGGGGACACACAAAGAGAAAAGAGGGCTGAATGTGACCTAAAAAACCCTCAGCACACTTCTGCTTCCATATGATTTAAGTGCCGTTCAGATCCAGAATGCACTGCTTCTACCTTGAGCACTGTCAATTTTTGTCAATTTATGCCAGCTTGTAATTACTTACTCTGATTTAACTATAACTATACAGTTAATAATGATCAGCTTATATTATTATATAGTTAAAATAATCATTCAAATTTGATAGGAAAGCCACAGTCATAATGACACAAAGAGATAATGTAGTAGGAATAGTTATTGAATGAAAAAAAAAAAAAAACATTGCTATTTAAGGAGTGCATGCATTTTAAGTGACAGACCAATGTTGGTATCATAAACTTAAACTAATTAAAACTTGCTTTGATTATTGAAATTTATTATGACTAGCTGACTGTACATTATTTCTCTTATTACTTAAGAAATAAATACATCAGTGGACATGTAATATTAAGTTATGCATCATTATGTGTTAGGAAAGGGATTCCGGAGTGAAGCAACTGACATGTAAGAAAGGAGGATTCCTTAGACAGTGGTCAAGTATAAAGTTTAGCAACGCGAAAAAGATGGACAATTTCACCAAGAAGCACCTTTGAACACTCATCTCAGGGGTGACATACCATAGACCGCTATTATTTTTATATAAAAGCAAGGAAATGTGTGTGTGCTCGGCTGTATAGATTTAATTCCGGCACCTTTCTGACTGATTCACTTGCAGCCATGAGGACAAATGCACTACAGAAGAATGAGAGGCACAGACTGAATAGAAAGATCTGGAAGAGTCAAGGATAAAAATGGGGTGAAGGATTCTATTGAGAGAGAGAGAGAAAGCCAGCCTGTGTAATGTGCGAGTTTGCCTGTAGAGAGAGTAAATGGCACTGTTCAGTGTGCGGTTACACAGAGACCCGTTCATTTAACTCACCACCTCTCCTGACTGATTATACCACTCCAGCAGCCTGCTCCCTCCCTTTATCTTTATCTTCAGCTCTCTCCGTGTCTTCCTGTTTGTCTCCGTCCAGCTGCAAAACCTAGTTAGCTGCCTACCCAGACAGCGTTTTAAGGTTTCATAGGAATGCTGTGGAAGCAAAGTATATTCCAACAATATGCTATCTCAGAATGCACTGCACATTGAAGACTGACACGGAAGAGAAGAAATGGTTGAATAAAGTCAGTGTTTTTGTTTTCTTTGCACACAAAATTCTTGTAGCTTCATAACATTATGGTTGAACCATTGATGTCAAGTGGACTTTTTTAACAATGTCCTTACTACCTGTAAGTAAGTAAGTGGTAGTTACATCAAAAAGCTTTCAGTTTTCATCAAAAATATCTTAATTTGTGTTTTCCGAAGATCAGCAAAGGTCTTGCAGGTTTCGAACAACAAGAGGGTGAGTCATCAATGACAGAATTTTCATTTTTGGGTGAACTACTCCTTCAGTTTTGTGGCTGGCTGGGTTCGTGTTAGCTCACATATCTCTAATGACTCCTCATTGCTGCGTTTGTCGTTTTAAATTCTTGCTGAATCACATCTGACCTCTTTAATGAGCGTGTGTGTAGTGCTCTTATGATGTAACATTCACCGGTTCGTTTTCTGGGTTTTATATGACATAAAGGGCTTTTGCTGTACGAGTGTGTGTGTGTGTGTTGTCGCTCAGTCCCCCAGTGAGTTGATAGCTCATTTCTTGCTGTTATAATTGCCGCCTCTTCTCTGATGCTGGATAATTTGTGTGGCTTGATTAATGTTGAAGCCATGTTTAAAAAATGTCAAATTTACACTTCAAAACTTCACATCAGCGCTCACACAAATACCCCCCTAAACACACACATTTAAAAACTGGCTTGTCGTGTTGCCTGGAATTTCTTTGTCAGATGTGATATTGTCCAGATTTGGGTGTTATAAGAGTTGCAGGAAAATCTTTTAACGCTGTTTTTTATCAGATCATCATCTTGCTAAGTTTTGACAGCGGTGATGTTATGCTTTGCTATGATTGGCAGTTATGCAGTTGCGGTTGATCATAATGTTTTGAGGAAGATAGCTATTTCACAGCTGTGAGTATTGGTGTGTGCTTTCGTACTTTTGTTTTGTTTAGGGATGGAAATGTCAGAAGTGTAATGTTTGTAAGGTTTCCAATTCCACATAACTGGTTCCAAAGATTCTTTTAGTACTTTTCCAGCATGCAGTATTTCTTTCTTTCTTTCTTTCTTTCTCATCAGTTCTCACTAGCGAATTTCGTAATGGAATTTCACATAAATATTTACGAATACAGCACTGTTTCCATTCAGCGAGAAAGAAAACAAAAGTGCCACTTACTGGTAAACCTGAGCCAAATATCACTTCGAAAAGTAAATTGGTGCAGTAGGGGAAGCCATTGTGGGTCATTTTTTTCGTATTTAATAAATTACTTGCGCCTAAACACAATAAACACAGTAATTTTTTTGCTGTTTAGGAATGCAGTTGAGTATAATTATACAGTATGAAAATTCTTTGACAACAAACTTTGCTCGAGCATTTAAGAATGACACACAACGGTTTTAGATGCTGTGTAACGAGATTGGTCCACTGGTTAGCCCAATTATGGCGTCCCGTCACGCAAAGTCACATGACTTTTTGATGGGCATCAAGGAATTTATTCGGTAAATGATTTTTTTCATCTTAGTTAATTACCATGTTTTCTTATCAGATGAAAAACTAATCCAACTCAGTTAAGTGCTTAAGTTTTTAAGCCAATGCGCATCTTGGCATTTCCATAGTTTTTTTATGCAATATTCCGTAATTAGCATAAAAACAGATGGATGGAAAAATAGCTACTGTAAACTCCTACCTGATCTCATGAAGAAAACCCGTGGGAACTTTTTCGCAAGACACAAAATACATACCAGTAAGTACATATCACTGCAGTTTCCAACAGAAATTAACACTAGATGCGGTAAAACAGCTAGCACTTGTAATTGTTTTCGTACACAGTTTTGATATGTTTTGCTTTCCAGACGTTAACAAGTTTGCTCGATAGCTCAACCGACATGGAATTTGACTTAGGAAACGGACTCCTTAGCTTAGAATCCTGTGAAAAACA
>CM070010.1:21615087-21650087 GCA_036247105.1 Cirrhinus mrigala
TCTGACTGATTCATTAAAAAGAGCCAGCTCTAAAGACTGTTAAAGTCTTGAAATAGTGTTAAAATGCTTAGTAATCTTTAATATATATATATATTTTTTTCATTATTGTTTAGGAAATCAAGACAGTTTGTGAGGGGAAGAATATAAATAACCAGTAATATTCTAGTAAATGATTCAATAAGATCCCATTAAATCAAAATAAAGATCCCAGATAAAATCAAGTTCTGTTTTAAAGAGATAGTTCACCCAAAAATGAAAATTCTATCATTAATTACTCACCCTCATGTCGTTCCAATACAACATTCATAATATCCTTCGTTCAACTTCAGAACACAAATTAAGATATTTTTGATTAAATCTGTCAGTTTTTTTTTTGACCCCGCATAGACAGGAAATGCAACTGACATGTTCAAGGCCCAGAAAGGTAGTAAGGACATCGTTAAAATAGTCCATGTGACATCAGTGGTTCAACCGTAATTTTCTAAAGCTACAAGAATACTTTTTGTGTGCAAAGAAAACAAAAATACTAACTTTATTCAACAATTTCTTCTCTTCCGTGTCAGTCGTCGTCTTTTTATGCAACTTGTTGTGAATGTAATTCGTCAGTCTTTCCTCTTCATCTAATTGTTCTTTTCTTCAAACAGCTCTGATTTCTATTCTAAAAGACTCATGATTTGATGTCAAAATCTAATGCATGTGTTTTACAAATTAAATATGTGAACCTGGACCACAAAACCAGTTATAAGGGTCAATTTTTGATAAACTGAGAAATTGAAAAACATCTTCCATTGATGTATGGTTTGTTAGGATTGGACAATATTTGGCAAAGATCTGAAAATCTTGAATCTGAGGGTGCAAAAAAACACTTTAAAATCGCCTTTAAAGTGTTCAAATGAAGTTCTTAGCAATGCATATTACTAATCAGAAGTTTTGATATATTTATGGTAGGAAGTTTACAAAATATCTTCATGGAACATGATCTTAACTTAATATCCTAATGATTTTTGGGATAAAAGAATTATAAATAATTAATCATTTTGACCCATACAATGTATTGTTGGCCACTGCTACAAATATACCCCTGCTACTTGCTACTGATCTTGTGGTCGCATATGTTTTTATAACCTGTAAGTGTGACTGATTCAGGACTGATTCAGACCCACCTCAGAAGAACAAATCTAAAGTCTTCGGAAATAAATATATTTATAATAGCAGCCGTGGTGCGGTAAACACTGGTACAGATGTGTATGTGTGTAAGATATAGTGTAAGATATGTTTAGTTTGCTGATACTGTCTGTTGTTCGCTCTGTTAACGAGATAATGGGATTATAATGGAATACATTTCTATATTTAGAGCCCGCAGGTCCACATCGTACACACGCACACACTTACACGTGCACGCGCGCCGTCAGCGGCTGTAATCTGCAGTCTGTGTTCAGTGCCGTCTCTGATGTCGAATTCTAATGTGGTTGTCTGAATTCTCCGAGCGAAAGATCAATGTGGCGTTTAGACGAGTGCACGGTCTTTCTCCTCTCTTCCTTTCAAACGCGCTGGGCCATGGATAAAGAGACACAAACACAAGCAACACGCACCTGTACCACACACACTTATCACAGATCTCAGATACAGCTACGGGCACCAACGCACGCCGTTATGGAGTGTCAGACACTTGAGTGTCAGGCAAAGTGTGGGAGCTAGGGTTATCACATGAGTAAAGTGCATACATTTCAGTAGTTGATACAGATAGCAAGGAAACGTGGCATTGAAAATTACATATCTTAATATTATAAGCATTTTACATTTGTGACCCTGGACTACAAAATCAGTCACACCATTGAGGTCAAAAGTTTGCATCCTCCTTTCAGAATAATTAAAGATGTTAATTATTTTACCAAAATAAAAGGCATACAAAATGCATGTTATTGTTTATTTAGTACTGAAAATAATAATTGAATTTATAAAAATGACCCCGTTCAAAAGTGTACATACACTTGATTTGTTTGTCTTGTTTGTCCTGAACGGTTAAATTGCCCTTTCCAACAATGACTGTATGATTTTGAGATCCATCTTTTCACACTGAGAACAACTGAGGGACTCATATGCAACTATTACAGAAGGTTCAAATGCTCACTGATGCTCCAGAAGGAAAAATCATACATTAAGAGCCGGGGGTGAAAACTTTTGAACAGAATGGAGATGTGAAAATTTTTCTAATTTTGCTTAAATATCATATTTTTTTCATTTAGTTCTACCCTTCAGAGGCTACAAATATAGTTACATGTTTCCCAGAAGACAAAATAAGTTAAATTTACCCTGATCTTCAAATTCCAAAAAGTTTTCACCCCCGGCTCATCAGTGCATCATAGAGCATCAGTGAGCATTTTTGAACATTATAAATCTTAATTTCTCTCTCTCTCTCAAAAGAAATTGACACTTATGACTGTTTTTGTGGTCTAGGGTCACATTTATTCCAAAGTAATAACTCAAGGCAATAACAATTTAAACAATATATTTTATTTGTAAACTTATTTTCAGCTATTCTCTTTAAAAGTTACCTTTTAACTATTTTTTAAATTTTTAAATCATCAGCCATCAGAGATCAGTAAATTTTGAGATTTACTAAATTTCACCAAGCTGATTACTCACTAAAAAACTCCCACATATCACAATTTTTTAATGTCATTTAAGTTTTATGTTGACGCAAAAAGTCGTTATGAATGTGAAAAAAAGAGAAAATAAATAAATAAATAAATGTGTGAGTTGTTTGTTTCATTTTTCAAACTATTCTTACCATTAACACTGTTTTAGTGTTCATTCAGTATCGCGTGAGCTAAAAATCCAAACCTGCGGAATTGGAAAACTTAAATTTCAAATCACACAGGATGTTAAAATTTTGTAAAGTTTTGTAGCCATAATATAATATTCCGCAAGTAATTGTGTGAAAATTAGGCTTTGTTAATCAAAACTCTGTGTGTAAATCATACTTTGTGTGAAAGGAAACAAAAGTTGTCTGAGTTTTACTGCCTCTAGTGTTCGTTTCAACTGGAAACTGCAGTGATATGTACATATAGGTACGTTTTTTTTAGTTTCAAAGCAATGTATATAAAGGCATGTATTTCCAATGAGCCTATGTTGAATATTCTATTACAGTATAAGTAACTCTTACTGTTTTTTCCCTTTTTTTACATTTTGTTTGGTAGGCATGGGTGCTTTTGACATCACTGCTGGAGAGATAAGATGATAGGAGAGATTAGATGAGTTTTGTGTGTGTGTGCTCGGTTCCCCTCTGACATATTGTCAGCATATGGTGCTTTTCGGCTACGGCCTCAGAAGCCAAATGTTCAGAGCGTTTCATTCTCTTCGGGTCATAGCATTGTGTGTGTGATGCTGCGGTCCTCGCCGGAGTAATTTGGCCAGCTCATGCACACCAGAGCTCAATCACGTCAAGCTCGCTTACCGCTGTTTATTTTATTGACTCGCATGTTTTCTTTTCTTTTTCGCCCTGCGTGTGCGTTTATCCCTTCCCTTTTGCCTGTACTTCCTCATCTCTGCCAGTACCGCTCCATTTCTCGCAGACGAGCGTGAAAGCACGGAGGTGGTTCGTGCGAAGGAGAACTTGAGAGATAGACACCTAGTCTAGTCTCCGCCATCTGTTCAGATGTTAATTGCGACGCATGACGGTGTTTTTCCGTCCCATAAACGGTAATGAAAACGAACACCTCCCCTAATGCGCCCTAATGAAACATTTCACACAACTCCCTAATAAACAGCATTATGGGAGAAACGCGCATTTGTTTATAAAGCTAGACGCTTCTGAAAGTTCCGACACAGATGCTTACTGGCAGTTATAGCGCCTATCTTGTTGTGGCTATTTTGTTTTTGACAAACCGAGATGCGAAATTTGCGACGCGGCTCGGCACTTATGACAGACGAGGGGAATTAAAAGCGGAGGGTGGAAGAACAAAAGGGCCGTGAAAGACTAGCTCGCGGCGTTGGCTAATCCTGCCGTGACTCACCGGCCTGATACAGCTACGACGCCCGGGGAAATACGTGCTACTGCACAGCATGGGCGCAGCTTTGTTCATTTCGTTTATTGACGTTTTGAATTAAACCAACATGCTTGAGTCCGTTCCCATTCGCTTTTTAAATGATCGCTCTAGCTGTGTGTTGTATTTGGCGGGGCGTGATGAAGTTAGGCCCGGTCTAATTAAGGCATCTGGAGGGGTCTGAATGTCCTAAGAATCGGAGCACCTGCGGAGAGGAAGACATGACCGAACGGAGGGAGGGTGGCACACTCTTCCTCTGAGGAAAGACAGCTCATCTGTTCTGCGTTTTGCAGACGATTGAAGGCATGCATTGTGGTTTCGTTCGCAAGCAGGAGTAATTTAACTCCACGCGTCACTGGAGCAAATCAAATGTTTTCTTTTGTGCTCGGCAATCAGGAGAGTTTTCTGCAAAGAATCTTCTCTCTGTTTAGAGAAGTGCTGTTCAGAGAGGAGTAAACCGAGAACTGTGGGGTGAACTGCATTATTTGTGCAAATCACATGGGTCAGTGACATGATGCTCATTTTGTTTGTTCGAAGTTATTAATTTGTTCAAAAACAGATTAAAAGTGCAGTTCATACATACACGTTTTGAATGACAATTCATGAAACTGTCCAGCTATCATAAAAATTGTAATGAAAGTTTTATTTTTTATTACAATACGGTTTCATGAATTTTTATTCAAAATGTGTTTTCAAGTAATTGAGGGGAAATCTAGTTTGGAAAAAATAAAATACAATTTAATTAAATTTTTAGAACAAGATGAGGTTAGGTATGATTATAAAAATGTGTATGTTATTAATTTTCTCAAAAAAAAAAAAAAAAAAAAAAAAGATTAAAAGCACCGTTTATGCATACAATTACTTGAATACACATTTTGAATAAAAATTCATGAAACTGTCCAGCTATCATAACAACAATAAGTCATTGTAATGAAATGTAGTTTGGAGAAATGAAATGAAAATGAAATGAAATTTTGATTAATAAATAAAAGCTGATTTTTATGGTATGCTTGATAATATTTTAAATAATTAAAAAACTTTTGCCTTTGTATAACAAGGTGAGGTTAGGTATGATTAGAAAAATAATTATAGCATGTAGAACTTAACAATATTTGTGTAAAAAAAAAAAATAAAATATTTGTATACCCTAACTTTTTTTTTTGAGAATAATAAGTGAGATTTTATATATATATATATATAAAAGATCTTACCATATGTTTTTAAACAAAATTTATTTCAATATTTCTCATTGATCCACATACTGTAGAAAATGCTCATTTTGTTTGTTTGAACACATTTATTTTTTTCAAAAACAGATTAAAAGTTTCTACAATCACTTGAATAGACATTTTGAATGAAAATTCATGAAACTGTCCAACTATCATAACAAAAATAATTAATTGTAATGAATTATTATTAATTAAATTAAATCATGAATTATTATTAAATTCAATTAAATTAATCAAATTAAATTAAGTGGGGTTTTTTATATTATTATAGTTGATAATATTTTAAATCATTTAAAAACCTTTGCTTTTTAAAACATGGTGAGGCAAGATACGACTCCCTAAAATGATTATAACATATAGAATTTAATAAGGATCAATATTTGTGTAAAAAACAACTTTTTTTTTTTTTTTAATTGAGAATAATAATTTAGATGTTTAAAATTTCCAAAGTGAATAAAAAAATCTTTCCATGTGTTTTAAACTAGATTTTTAAAAGATTTGTCCTTTCTTTTATTTTAATCACTCTTATTTGTCATTGACCCACATACTGTAGAAAACAATACTATTATCTGTAGCAAATTTTAATTAAAATGCCATTTATTTCAACAAAAAATCTTTTATGAATGTGTCTGTAAGGGTGAAGTGTGTAATATTCGCAGCACTGGGATCGCCAAATTGAAGTGTATAAATAATAACTGTTTTAAAAAGGTTTCCTGAACCGAAAATAACACTCTCCATTAGCCGATATGACAATTTGAATCGTGCTTACGAGCCTCCAGCAGTAAAAATGCATCCCACGTTTGACGTCCAATAGTTTCAGATGTTATATAAAGGATTTACGGACTGTAAAGGAAACGAAAGGGCGATAGAGAAGAATTGAGAGTGAAACAGTTGAGCAGATGGGGTGTTGTCAGATGAAGGACCTGCCGTCCAGATGCTCACACACACATACACAGGTGAGCCGCGGGCCAGGATGTGCTGACCTGTAGAAGTTTGATGGTGGTCCAACTCCTGGTCATTATGATTGCTCCTGATGTTTGATATACTCCACCTTCTGCACCTGCTGTCTGCCTGCCAGCGACGCACACGCACACACACACACACACAGCTCGACATGCATGCTGATACCCGAGTCAAACCCCTCTAGTACTGGATGACAGCCCATAACACAGCATCCTCTTCCTCTGTGTGTGTCATTTGGAGCTGTACGGACGGCCCGACTCAGCCATTCGCAGCATCATCAGTCGCTCGTCCCCAGCTCCACCCGGTTTCCATAGCAACAGGGAGGCAATAAAAAAAAACAGGGCTGTGTTGGCAGGATTTTGGCAATCCTGTCACACTGTTGCCTCAGATTTCCACTCAAGCCGCTTTCAGCAGCAAAAGTGCGTGGAGCTGCGAGTTTAAGTGCGCAGTGTGTAGTGTCATTTGAGGAGCACTTTTCCTCTTAAGCACTTCAGTCCATAAACATTCGCGAGGAAACGCGGCTGCTTTGTTTCAGCACTCCTAAGAAGATGGAAGCCCTGTGTACGTGCATACTTTAAGACGGACTGAGTTTGTGTGATGAAAAGACTGGAAAACAAGCACGGCGTTAGAATGAACAAGATATAGACTAGTAATTGTTCTAAAACCGTGAGACCTTCGTTAATCTTCAAGATATTTTTGATGAAATCCAAGAGCTCTGTGAAAACCAAGAGTGTTCAAGGCCCAGAGAGGTAGTAAGGACATTGTTAAAATAGTCTACGTTGCTGTCTGTGCAGAGTCAGAAAGCTTGGCTTTCCTAAAAAATAAATTAATTTGTGGTCTGAAGATGAACGAAGGTCTCACAGGTTTGGAACGATATGAGGGTGAGTAATTGCTGATAGAATTTTTTTTATTCTTGGCTGAACTATTCCTTAGTGAATCACAATTTTTGTAATACAATATATTATATTGATTTGACTTGATTATTCAGTACAATATTAGTTTTGTAAAGGAGACTATTCACATTCTAATTGTAGCGATTCATTATTTTGTTAAGATTTTGTCACAAGCATAAACTTCTAGCGTTTTTTCTTTTGCCATGGCCTTGCAGTGCACTTTTCTGATTGAAATAGATGACGGATTGTTGCGTAAACTTGAGTGTGCATCATTGAAGCTTAAATGAGATAGATTTTGCAATGTATGTATTTTTTTATGTAATATTACACATCCGAATCGAACGTAATAGTAGTAATTAGTGCTGTCAGTCGAATAAAAAAAATCAGCTCGCGCATTTTTTCTAAAATTCGTCTCGATTAATCGTGATTAATCGCAGTTAATTCCACCTAGCATTGAAGTTTATTTAAATATACTTTTATATTACATTAATTATACATTTAATCTTTAAATTATTGCAGAAGCAACATAAATATTTACAATATAACAGCATAGTATATTTTTAATATTTGTTAAATATTTTTATGACTGAAGGTGAGAATCACTGATATGAATACTACTGATGTATTTACGAAATTATTTTTTTTTTCTAATATTTATTCATTGACTATAGCCATTCAACATTACAGTATAATTGAAAACTATCAATTTTAACATTTATTAGACTTTTTTAAAAAAATAGCAATTTCTAATTTAAGTGAACTTAAAACAATCTTTACATAAACCCATTACTTACCTGCTCCCTTCAGAACGTAGGAAATATACAGAAATTGAATTAAATATAAATCCTTAAAGCTACAAAATGTATTGATTTTATTGATTTGAGTTATTAAAGTTATTGATTAAATTAATTTTTACTGACATATGGCCTGACAACCTCTCATCTGACTGCAGTTCACTGTTGTTCCACTGAAACTCCCTCGTCACTTGTACTTTTCCCACGCTCGTTTGACTACCATCTGGCACTGAAGTGAAGTTGGAGTTTGTGTTTGAAAAGTCTTCAATTTGATATGGTCGTAAAGACGTTCTGCGACTTAATAAACACATTTCTTGTCAAGAAAAAAAAGAGAAGGAGGCAGCATTTGTGAGTGGGGTGGCCAACCCTAACCCAATCCCTGCGTTAAATATTTTTAACGCCTGATAAAATTAATCACCTAACATCATAATAATGTAGGTTGATGTTATGCATCACAAATTCGATTGGCTCTTGATTGGCACTTAATTGCATCAACAGAAATTTTTAGAAATTTTAGAGGAGGAGAATGTTTCTAAACACTTTTGTTCTTCAAAACATTACTCATTGAAGCAACGTGCAGAATAAGACGAGGAACATTTATCAAGAAAGAAAATAAGGTCAGTTTTGATTTCTTGTCAATTTTTAAGATTTACCACCAATGGAAAAAGTCAATAAAACTCTTCAGAACCCAGTGTTTATTTTTTGATTTTAGCTTGTCCATTTAGAAATAATACATATCAGTAAGTGCTCTGGTGGGCTTGTTGTTTTAAATTGAAGTAATGTAGTTTTTATGGAGCGGGTTAAAAATGTTTCTGGATAAAACGAGGCTGTTATTATTGTGTTTTTATGGCTTGTGTGTGTGTGCGAGCGTCTCGTTAGCGCCGAAAGACAGCATCTCTCCAGCTCGCTGCTTCATTAGCAAGTGTGACATTTATCACATCGGCGCCTCGCGTTTCAAGAGTTACCATGGAAACTTCTATAGCACCCACCTCCCCTTCACACTTTTAACAAGTGGAGTGATTAACAGAACAGTTTTGTACATCTCACACATGCGCTCGCGCTCGCACACGCGCCGATGCCTGTCATTCTTCGCAGTTAAGCTGGCATGTTTTTTCGGCTGTGTGTTTTTGACTGGTTGGAAATATCTCCGCTCAGACCTTGAAAAATGATTCTCTTTTCATTTCATAGGTTTTCTTTGTTGTCAACTGACTTTGTATATGATGTTTACAGGAAACAGTTTGTCCTAGGTGATTTTTTTTTTTTCTAAATATAGTCGGGAGTTTGACATCTCTCTGACGGTTGACGAACGTGATGACAGGAAATATCTTCCTGGAGTCACACTGCCTGTCTGACCTTGATGTGTGAGATTTGTGTGCGTGTGTGTGGGTAAGTCTACCTATCTTGGTCAGGACGTATGAAAGGACAAATGCTAATCATTGGCTGTTTCAGATCCTATGAGCTGCCTACTTAAACAGCATTCTTGGAATTCATAAGCGAGTATGAAGATTGATAGGTTTGAAAGCAGTTTGAATTACTGATGATGCCCAATAATGCAAATAATACATACAATTTGAAAGTATGAACATGGTTACAACAACTAACGGTTTGACTTGTATGACTTAATATAACATAAATGATGTCTCTTACTGAAATATGTAGTTGAAAATCCATGAAAGATTTACATTATTTGAAAAATCCACATTGTTTTATACAGTTTGGACTATGGGGGGCACCGTTATTTTGATGACGTCAAATGGTTGCACTCGGTGAGCTACTGGAATTTTCTGTTGCTATTTTTACTGCGACACAACTTGTAAAATAAAATACTGGTATGATGACCACAGCTACTGAAAGAGCTTATAGCTGCCGCTGGATTTAAACGTAGGCATAAACCAAATTCCATACCGTTGATTTATTTTTTTTTTCTCACAAGGGGTCTAAACGCCTCCAGATATCAAGTGAAATCCATGCTAAGAAACTATTTTAGTGGCTGCGGCGTCATGACAAGCGTCAACATGTTTACATCCTTCCAGGATGGCATCTAGCGTTTCTTGTCTCTGCCATCTGTATGCTCTTTCAGTAGCTGTGGTCTACTAAAAGCCTCAAAGGCATCAGAGCTAAAGTGGAGAGAACAAAGACGCAGATCTTTACTAAGTTTTATTCGTTCACAGGCATCTTCCTATTCTTTTCTCCTCTTCTTATCGCTAGGAAAAGCAGTGAAGACTTACATCGCTTCTCTTGTTGCCCTTTGACTGAAAATTACAACCAAAAGGTGCACAATGTGGCATCGTATTAGTATTTTATTTTCAGAGTTGTGTATGGGGTCCCCCATAGTCCAAAATATGTATAAAACAATGTGGATTTCTTAAATAACATAAATCTTTCATAGGTTTTCTACTACACTGTAAAAAACAATTTGTTCAGTCAACTTAGAATAATTTCTTACCTGGCTGCCTTAAAATTTTAGGTTCAGTCAACTCAAAAAAAGTAGATTCAACTTAAAATTTTAAGGCAGCTGGGTTACTCACCCATCTGTTAAGTTTAACAAACACAAATATCTAAGTTTTTAGTTAGTGCAACTTAACATTTCAAGTTGACTAAACTTGTTTGAGTTGACTGAACTTAAAATTTTAAGGCAGCAGGGTAACAAATTATTTTGAGTTGACTGAACAAATTTTTTTTTTTTTTTTGTTTTTTACAGTGTACATATTTCAGCAAAATACATCATTTATGTGATATAAAGCTATACTTTTCTTAAAGGAGAAGTTCACTTCCAGAACAAAAATTTACAGATAATTTACTCACCCCCTTGTCATCCACGTTCATGTCTTTCTTTCTTCAGTCAATAAGAAACTATGTTTCTTGAGGAAAACACTGCAGGAATTATCTCCATATAGTGGACTTCATTGGTGCCCAAAGTTTGAACTTCCAAAATGCAGTTGAAATGCAGCTTCAAAGAGCTCTAAACGAACAAGGAAGAAGGGTTTTATCTAAAGAAACGATCAGTCATTTTCAAAACAAATTAACAGTTTATATACTTTTTAAACTCAAATGCTCGTCTTGTCTACTTCTGCGTGAACTCTGCTTTTTCCAGTTCAAGACAGTTAGGGCATGTCGAAAAACTCCCATCTCATTTTCTCCCCCAACTTCAAAATCGTCCTACATTGCTGCAGAAGAACAGACGCAGTGTTTACAAAGTGAACATGCTGAGAAGATCAAATGCCTTTTACTAAAAAAAAAAGGTAAAACGGCGATGTAGGATGATTTTGAAGTTGAAGAAGAAAACGAGACGGGAGTTTTTCGACGTACCCTAACTGTATTGACCCAGATTACACAGATTACGCATTGCAGAGAAAAGACAAGATGAGCATTTAAGGTTAAAAAGTATATAAAGTGTCAATTTGTTTCAAAAATGGCCGATCGCTTCACTAGATAAGATCCTTTGTCTTCGGCTGGGATCGTTTAGAGCCATTTGAAGCTGCATTTAAACTGCATTTTGGAAGTTCAAACTTAGGGACACCATTGAAGTCCACTATATGGACTGAAATGTTTTCCTCAAGAAACATAATAAGGAAGGGAGACATGAACATCTTGGATAACAAAGGGGTGAGTGAATTATCTGTAAATTTTTGTTCTGGAAGTGAACTTCCAAGGGGTCTAACATTCGCACAACAAAATGTCTAAAATCTGTACTCTTTGCATGTTGGAACATTCTTTTGTTTCCCAAAAATCATACAGTTTAAACGTTCATACCTATTCTATGCTTTTTAAGCAGACTATGATGCCCAAAAATGCATACGTTCAGATGTACCTGTGAACCCAAAAAAGTGTTCAGTATAAATGTTTGTAGATGAAATTTCACATTTGTACAATTTGACCATTTGTATGTACTTGCTTTGGCATCTCACTAAGTTTTGAGACAAAGCCATAATGTCCTAAAACCAAATTGCAGAACGAGCAGTCTCAGTCATAAATACATGATTCTAGCACAAATTTGACAGCAAATGGGACATTGAGCGTACGGGGTCACTGAACGGATGGTTTCCCCATCATAAACGTGACTGACAAGCCCTAAATGATGACACGATGAAAGAAAGACAGAGAAATAAAGCAGTAGATGAACCATGGAGAAACAGAGATAAATCTTCCCTATTAAGTGTGGATGGATTGAGTATTTTTCAGCGCTCCGAGCAGAACGCCTTGTTTTTATGACCAATGAGATTAATTAGGATCATAAAGCTTAACTGATGAGTGGAATTAAAGCATCACCTGTCGCCAGCGAGAGAGAGATACGACAGCGCAGCTGTCAGACAGGCGGTGTTAACTTCTAGTGATGATTGGAAAAATAAATAAAAATCACTTTTTCGTACTCTTTCTCACCCTCTCCTGCTTACATACACATACGCACACTTGTCAGCTGTGCGCTTTTTTTAAACCGAGGAAATTACAGGTTTGCGACTTCCCCCCCAGCTGCCTGTCAACTAATGTGTGTGGAATGGGTGGAAGAGGGATTTTGTATCCAAATTAGTTTCATTTTCGCAGTCTACTTGCATTTTTTTCTCTCTTTTCGCTCCTTACTTTTTTACACTGTATTTTTATATAACTGTGTTATATTTCTGTTACTGTAGATGTGCAGGTCCACATACTTGCAGTGTTATTGTGCTTGTTTGTAAGTACATGAGTGAGTGAATAAGTGTGTGTGTGTGTGTGTGAGCCTGCGGACTATCAGAGTTCCTTACATCAGCAATCCTCACACACACACCTTAAGAGCAGCCCAGGCTGATGGAAGGTCTAGTTAAGCCATTAAGGCAGACAATTGACTTAAATTGAGAGGGAAGTGGATAGAAAGAAAGCGAGAGAGAGAGAAAGAATGCTATGGCAGGAGTGGATCCACTTGACAACTTAATCTGAGCCTCAGGACTTACATTCAGACAGACAAACACACACACACATAGACACACAAACACTTTATTTTCACCTTGTGTCTGTTTTTTTTTTTCCTCTTTCTACCTTGTCAGCACAGAAGAGTGAAAGAAAGATGGTCCAAATAAAGGACAATGTATTTAAACTGTCACTAGCTCCCCTCCTTAGGCCTTTGCAGGGAACTGTAAGGAATTTAATGATTGTAATTCCACATAGTGAGTCTGGTTTCTTAAGGATGCATTTTTGCACCGGATAATCCTAGTGTAACTGTATTATATTATGTTTAATCTACTTTTATTTTGTGTATATATTATGATCAGGAGTCTTTTAGGTAATTTAATTTAAAATAAGCAGTTTATAATAATCATTTTAAAGTCAAAGCAGTAATATTGTGAAATATTATTACAGTTTTTTTTTTTTTTTTTTTTTTTTTTTAAATAATAACTGTTTTCTGTTTTCTTTATTTTAATATGTCATTTATTCCTGTGATGCAAAGCTGCATTTTCAGCAGCCATTACTTCAGTCTTCAGTGTCACATGATCCTTCAGAAATCATTCTAATATACTGATTTGGTGCTTGAGAAGCATTTATTACTATTATTGATATTGAAATCTGAATATTCTGAAAAAAAAAAAAAACTGCATTTTTTTTTTTTTTTAATTGTTATGGAAACAATGACACATTTTGTCATGATTCCTGGAAAAATAGTTAAATAATAGAAGAAGAAATATTTTGCAGCATTAAAAATGTTTTACTGTCAATTTTGATCAGTTTAATGCATCATTTTTATTTATTTTATATATATATATATATATATATATATATATATATATTTGTGGAAACAACAGTTTTTGTCATGATTCTTTGAAAAATAGTTTATTAATAGAAATATAAATAATTTGTAATATTGAAAAAATGTTTTTTACTGTCAGCTTTAATCAATTTAATGCATCCTTTGTTTTTAAATATTGTTTAAAAAATAAACAATGATTAAAAAAGAGTGATTTTTTTTAATACTTTTGTGGAAACCATGATATATTTTTGTCATGATTCTTTAAAAAATAGTTTATTAATAGAACATTAAAAAATGTTTTTTACTGTCACTTTTGATCAATTTAATCCATCCCTTCTTTAAATGGTACAAAAAATATATAAAATAAAAAATTAATTTAAAAACAAAAAAAAGCGTGATTTTTAATAATTTGTGGAAACGGTGATACATTTAATAGAAGTTTATTAGAAACATAAATATTTTGTAACATTTAAAATGTTTTTAAATCTCTGATTAATTGAATGCGCCTTTTTTTTAAATATATGTATTTTAAATAAACAGTAATTTAAACAGTAATAGTACGTTTTTATTATGATTCTTTGAAAAATAGTTTAATAGGAGAAATACAAATAATTTGTAACACTGAAAAATGTTTTTACTGTCACTTACAGACAATTTAATGCATCCTTGCTTACTACAGTGATTTAACTTCTTGAAAAATGTATTCCGTCTTCATCTGAGAAAGAATGCGAACGTTCAGTAACCATAAATGGAAACCAAACGTCATGAAATTCATTCGATTCCAGCATTTTTTTTTTTTAAAAATGTATCTGTTTCAGAGCCGTTTCTTGATTTCCAACCCCAGGCCAGTGTGTGCGAGTGTCCTCCAGCACACTGTTACAGGCTTCCTGTGACTTGTGCCTTTGTATTCCTGCAGTCGGGCCTTGTCGACCGAAACAATTACTAATTGTGACACACACAAGCGCACACATACACGCACAACACCCTGACACTCGCAGTCCCATCCCTCTCTCTGTATCAGAGTCAGTTTCTGGCTCTTGGCCTCTGTGCCTGTGTCATGCTCGCTTTTTTCGCCATTATTGCTTTTTGATCGGCGGCGAGGGGCACCCTTATCACCGCGGTAACTGCCGGGGGATTTATTGGGGTGGGGGTAGAGCTGAGCAGCCGTTGCCGTGGGGACCCGAGAGGGCGGCTTTCCCGCCGCGCATGCAGAAATGTCCTTTAAAACGCTCAAAGACTTGGGCGTCTCCGCGGAGAAAATAGGGTCCTTCTGCAAGAGATGGATGAATCGTGTCCAGAGGTCTGTGTGTCTTCTCTCTACCTCCAACCTTTTCTCTTTATCTCTTGCTGCTCTTTAACTCTAGGCCTTGTTCCTTTGAATAGAATGACAAATCACTTCATCGGCTTAAAGAGAAAATTAAGCGTTGTGAATGGCTGAGTGAGTGAGTTAGTTCTTTATGCCTGTTTTTCCACTTCTAGTCTATAAATGTGTAGTGCATCATGTTTATATATGCGCGTGTGTGTGTGTGTGTGTGTGTGTGTGTGTTTATATATACACACACACACACACACACACACACACACACACACACACACACACACACAACTGTTCATAGGAAAAATTCGAAATCTATATAAAGGCCTCAGGATGGAATCAGTTTATTTGTGTGCTGAGTAACTGTTATAGTCACCATATTCTACACTTTTGTATGACTTTAAGTTACAAAAATTTAGTTTTTACGTACATTTACAGTATAATTTTAGGTTTATACATTGTTTTTAAATCTAAAAATAGTCGATTTCCACCCACTTTCTGAGTCTACTTTTGTTGCTTCAGTTGACCAGTGACTCTTTTTTTGAAATTGACCTTTTTTTATCTGTAACATGTTCAATTTACAGTTATTTATGAATTAAATTAACAATTTTAAATCTCTTTTGTCAGTTTGAAAAGGGATTAACATTTTATATTTTAAGTATTTTAAGTATTACATTCATAAATATTTTTTTTTTTTTGATCTTTCAACCTTTTTTTGCAGTTTAGTTTCTCTTTAAATATTATAATGAGGAGGAAAAGTGTTTTAAGTATTTCATTCAAAAATATCTTTCTTTCTTTCTTTCTTTCTTTTGGCCTTTTTTGGACTTTAGTTTCTCTTAAAATTTTATAATGAGGAGGCGAAGTATTTTAAGTATTTCATTCATAAATATCTTTCTTTCTTTCTTTCTTTCTTTCTTTCTTTCTTTCTTTCTTTCTTTCTTTCTTTTGGCCTTTTTTGCAATTTAGTTTTTCTT
Organism: Cirrhinus mrigala; assembly: GCA_036247105.1. Taxonomy (NCBI): domain Eukaryota; kingdom Metazoa; phylum Chordata; class Actinopteri; order Cypriniformes; family Cyprinidae; genus Cirrhinus; species Cirrhinus mrigala. The sequence continues at coordinate 21,631,018 of CM070010.1, forward strand.
AAAATTGTATAATGAGGAGACAAAGTATTTTAAGTACTTCATTCATAAATATCTTCTTCTTTGTTTCCTTCTTTCTTTCTTTCTTTCTTTCGGCCTTTTTTGCAGTTAGTTTCTCTTAAAATTTTATAGTGAGGAGACAAAGTATTTGAAGTACTTCATTCAAAAATATCTCTTTCTTTCTTTCTTTCTTTTTTCTTTCTTTTTTTTTGTTTTTTTTACCTTTTTGCAGTTTAGTTTCTCTTAAAATTTTATAGTGAGGAGACAAAGTATTTGAAGTACTTCATTCAAAAATATCTCTTTCTTTCTTTCTTTCTTTCTTTCTTTCTTTCTTTTTTCTTTCTTTTTCTTTTTTTTTACCTTTTTGCAGTTTAGTTTCTCTTAAAATTTTATAAAGAGGAGGCAACGTATTTGAAGTATTTCATTCAAAAATGTATATTTCTTTCTTTCTTTCTTTCTTTCGACCTTTTTTGCAGTTTAGTTTCTCTTAAAATATTATAATGAGGAGGCAAAGTCCCTTTCTTTCTTTCTTTTTTTTTTTCTTTAATGAAATGTAAATTCATGTTCCAGTCACATTTTCTTGGTTAATAAACATTACTTACATTACCAAAATAAAAATATATTGTATTTTTACATTAACAATGTAATTAATAGGCTATTCTGTTCATTAAAACCAAGTATAAATCTCATCAGTTTAGTGTTTTAAAGAATTGTACATTTATTCCAAAATAATAAATAAAGGTAGTAACAATTTAAACAATAACGTTTTGTTTTTAAAATTCCATATTTTATTTATGAACTGATGTTCAGCTGTTATTTTTCATAATAAACTTATTGTCGGATCATCAGTCATCAAAGCTTGGTAAACATTGGTCACAAATGTGGAGATGTCATTTCATTTCAACAAGCTGATTACTCACTAAAAAAAAAAAAAAACACAGATCATGATTTCGTGCCATTTTAAGTCTTATGTTGACTTGACAAAGTGATTGTATCTAAGAGTTGTTTAATTACTTTTAGTTTAATTAGTCTTCCCATTAACGCCATTATATTGTTCATTCAGACTGATTCACAAACACAGATCAGACACAAACACAAGAGGCGTGATTTATCACATGAACCAATCCCAGCCGAACATAACCAGTCATATCCAATCATGTCACAATCCTCTCATGTGACTTTCCCCCATTCATTCTCAATTACCCCCCAACAAACTCACTGCATGCTTAGGGGGTCTGTTAAAACTCAATGGGCTCAGGGGAGGCATATTTTGTAATGTTTGCTTTGTTTTATATTTGTACTATGATTCCCCCCCCCCCCCCCCCCCCCCCCAATTTTATGAGGAGACACTGCCTCCTTGCCTTTAAGGAAACGCCTTTATTTGTATTATTATTTTTTTCCGTTAAGGGTGTGCCAGTGAGATATTTTAGTCCCTCAAATCTGAACAGACCAGCACAGTATACAGAGAAAAGAAATCATTTCTCCTTTGTGCAGAGAATAGCGCTTAATTCGTGTCAAAATGTCCTTGGAGTGATGCACGTTTCGAAGGGAAGAAATTTGAACGGTTATCTTGAAACAGGCGGAGAAGGCTTACTCACAGAATGCTTAGTGCGATAATTAGTCTCATGAGGAAATGATTATGCTTCTTCACTGAGGATAGAAGTATTTATTTACTTCGTTTTTTATTTATTTTCATATCAGTTGAAGGGCAACAGGCAGGTTGGCCTTCGATCAGCAAAACCGAACTAAAATTAAATCAAGTAGACACTCAATGATTTTTGAGTTTGTTTAGGCTTGTTCACGCTATTTGTTATTTGTAAGCTGGTAAAAAAAGGAAATGTGAGTGTGGGGGTCGATAGCTCTCTCTCTCTGAGTGCTTTCATCTGGAACTGAAACAAGCGCCTGAAATTCCTCATGAACTCACTGAACCAGCAACATGGGCGTCTAGGGGTCACACCGATCCGTTTCGCACCCTGACTCAGCTCAGCCACTTTTATCATGTCACGATTTGTTTTACTCTTCGTTCAGTTCATGTTGAAGCTGTATGAACATTGTGTTTTTAGTAAACCGCTTACAATGGAAGTCTATGGAGCTAAAGCAGAAATTAGAAGCTTTTATTTGTGTTAAAGCGCAAAAATGTATTGTTATTAATGTAATTGATCTGTTACAGAAGTGTTTAACCTTCAAAGTTTATTTTTTTTATTAATGAAACAACATCATAGGTAATGCCATGAGCTGACAAATTATGTTTCCTCACAGTAATCTCATTGCAACACAAATAATATGCAAGTCTTATAATGATATTTTCAGAACTGTGTGTATTTTTTATTGTAAATTGCTGTAAATATGCATTTTCTTTGTTTTTATGAACTGAGGAACAAATGACAGTTATTTTATGTGATAATAGAGCTTATTGAACCCAAAACAGAGTCTGAATTGTACCTGCTCAGGACTATGAACACAACCTCAACACACCCGATACAGCACACACGCTGAGTGTAATAACACTGTTGTGATTTTAATCAGGGTTTGTGTCTCAGTGTCTTCCTGCTTTAATGAGGAGCAGTTGTCGATCTGTCCGGCCCAAATTTGCTCTCGCTGTGAGCCTGGAGACCAACCCGTCTCACTTTACATCTTTCGCTGTTTTCAGACAACGATGTACACAGTTTACACTTCATAACGCTTGCTTTCTGTTTCTTTGCAGTAACGGTACAGCTGGGAAGATGAACGGCGCCCTGGAACACTCGGACCAGCCTGATCCGGACGCCATTAAGATGTTCGTGGGTCAGATCCCTCGCTCCTGGTCCGAGAAAGAATTAAAGGAGCTTTTTGAGCCGTACGGAGCCGTCTACCAGATCAACATACTGCGAGATCGCAGTCAGAACCCACCACAGAGCAAAGGTAGCGTGCGTTTCTTGTCTTTATATATTACACACACTATCGCAGTAGTAGGGGTGTTGTGCTGCGTCATGTAAACCTGCACATGTGTGATGTGTTAGCTCGAGACTCAGACTTCCTGCTTTTGCGCCTTCATTTCCTGTCTGTCTGTTTCCGCCTTGCATCTTCCATCTATATCTTTCTCTTTCGCCATCTCTCAAATGCTGTTCGAATGCTTGCGAGATTCACTTTTACATAGTGTTTGCATATAAATGTGTGTTTTTTAATCCCAAAAAATTACATAGCCTAAATTATCAAGCCATTTTGATTTGAGAGTATGACATCATACTGCTCAGGTCCCACCCACGATGGCTGATGGTCTGTCCTGTATTAGCATGTTTCCACCCTCAGGCAATTGTGCCATTTGCTCCATGCACGAGCTGCTGTAGTGTTTTGTATTTGGATGTAAAAGTGAACAGAGTCTTAATTTTCTCCCAACATCAGACCAACTGAGGACACAGTGGATTTGTTTTGTTTTTAATGGTAACACGCCCCCAAATACACAAAAAAAAAATGAAAGAGAGAGGTGGAGTAAGCAGTAGCTCATTATCATTTAAAGAGACATGCACCGAATTGGGTCGCTGTGAACAGAGCTGTTTTTCACAAGATAAAAAGGTGTTGTTTTACATGACAATTTATGATTTTTAGGTGTTCACACTTGTTTGTTTTGGTTCATTTGGTCCCGGCCGAAAAGGAAAATGATACATTTGGTCCTGGTCCGCTTAGTGTTGACACTGGCATTTTTGACAACGAACCTAGATACCGAACCTGAAGGCATAGTGATACGTTCACAACGTAATTGGTCGGGTTGAATGACATATATTTTGTGACGGAACTCACCAAACACTCCAAACAAAAGGAAAAGGTGTGTTCGAATTAGTCGCTTTAAGTTGACTACACCTAATGCCGTCTGCTGGACTAAGCGTGCTCATTGTTACGTGTATATGATTTGATTTTCACCACCTGCGTACTCACAAAGAGCTCATAAAAGCCACTTTACCTCATCGTTGCTCCACGTTTGCCCTCTGCTCATTTTGTTTTGGATACACCACTTGTTCCCTTCGTTAAATCATGTCGCATAGCGTCGCATCTTGTCATTACTTCCTGTTTTTGGTTCGTGTAGAAGTATTTGGTCTGTGTTGCTTTCATATTTTATTCGAACCGCACCGAAGTTCGTTTGGAAGTGGACTGAGACCCATCTTTTTAGTGGTCTCGGTCCGCTTGTTTGGTGCACACCAGGGTTCGGATGGCGGCGTTCACACTTGCTTAAATGAACCGCACTAACAAAGCAATCGCACCATAGTTCGTTTTAATCGAACCAAACGTGACAAGTGTGAACACACCCTTAGCCAGAGTATTTTGTATTTTACGTTTAATGAAGAGTCTAAAGAATTATACTAACTTGTGGAAAATGGGCATTCGATGTCTCCTTAAAGCCATTGCCAGAATGCTTTGCAACAGGCTCAGTGAAAACAATCGCTCAACATGGCAAACAGAATTGAAAAACATTTTGCTCATAAATATTCCATTTTGTATACATTTTTTTATAATCAATTTTTAATTCAAACATTGGTGTCAACGGCCCTGTGGGCAGCGTGTTGACATGTAGCGCTGTTGCGCTTCGGGCATCCCGAGTTTGAGTCCCGGCTCGCAGACCTTTCCTGATCCCACTCCCTCTCTCTCTCTCTCTCCCACTTCGTGTCCTTTCTGAAATATTGTCCTATCCTAATAAAAAAGGCAAAAACGGCAAAAGTAAAAGTAAATGTTTTTCATTTATGAACAAAGAGTTTAGCTGCATTACAATGCAATTAAACAAAAAATAATTCACAGAGTGTTCACACAAAGCACATTTTCACATTTAAAAATGTGAAAAGTAGGGTAGTGGAATGAAAAAAAACTAGGGTCTTGAGATGCGTTTGCGCAATAAGTAGCATATTACGATCAAAGATTATGATCAAAGATTAACATTAGCATATTAAAGGGATAGTTCACCTGAAAATGAAAATTACCCCTTGATTTACTTACCCTCAAGTCATCCTAGGTGTGTATGACTTTCTTCTTTCAGACGAATACAATCAGAGTTATATTAAAAAATGTCCTGGCTCTTCCAAGCTTTATAATGGCTGTTGAGATTTTGAAGTGCAATAAAGTGCATCCATCCATCATAAAAGTACTCCACATGGCTCCGAGGGGTTAAAAAATTCTTCTGAAGTGAATTGATGTGTTTAAGTAAGAAAAATATCCATATTTAAAACTTTATAAACTGTAATCTCTTGCTTCCACCAACTGTCGTAGACGCTTTCTTGATATAGTGGCGTTCCAGCAGATGTCATAGGTGTAGCATTAGCTCTGGTGAGAATATGCTAGTTTGCTAGAACAAGTTTTGTTTACAACAAAGGTAAACCAGTCTCCTCTTGGCTTATATTGAAATCTTCCAACATTTTTTCTTTACAAATCCTCACGTTCGCCTACACCCTACGTCGTCCGCTGGAACACCACTCTCTCGTGAACACGTATACGTCAGTTAGCGGAAGCTAGAGATTAGGTTTAAAGTTTTAAATATGGATATTTTTCTTACACAAAAGCATCGATTTACCTCAGAAGGCCTTTATTAACCCTGGAGCCGTGTGGAGTACTTTTTATGATGGATGGATGTACTTTATTAGACTTCAAAATCTCAACAGCCATTCACTGCCATTATAAAGCTTGGAAGAGCAAAGACATTTTTAATATAACTTTGACTGCATTCGTCTGAAAGAAGAAAGTTTCCCTCATTTTTGGGTGAACTATCCCTTTCACATATATAGGAAAACAATGGAAATCCAGTAGAATAAAAAATTTTGCTGCTACCGAGCATGATGTGTAATGTGGCATAGTCGCACTATCCTGATACCTCGTAAAGGACGTGTGTTTTGTTTTTTTTTGGTTTAGCCTCAGCTTATTCATCGAACAGTTCATTAAATGCATTCAAACTAATTATCATCAACATTAATAATTAAAATGTAGCTTTCACCTTGATTCTCTAATTTACACATCCTCAATTTAGAAAGTCTGAACTTACAAGTTACAAGTTATGCTCATAATTACGACATTGTTGTGTGCGTTCATGTCCGCTTGTCTTGTAAATATGATCCTTTCAGCACGACCTGAATGCAGTAATGATCCAAATCAGTCGCTTATGAGGTTTAGTTTTGGTTCCGATGCCGCCTATGTAGGCGGTAGACAGCGAAGTAGCTCTCTGGGTTTCAGAATAGCGCTAAAGTGTAGGCGTTAACCTCGGTTCTGCGGAGTTGTTAACACTCAGACAGGAAGATGGCATCTACGCGTTCGCAGTGCCGCCCATCCTTCCACTCTTATGGAGGATGAGTCAGGGCCGAGTGGGAGAGCATTACTCAAGTCCTGTACTCTCTCGCGCGCACACACAGCCATTGCGACGGGTATCTCCGCCAGAGCCGAGGTGTGTGATTGGCTTTCAGACGGGGTGATGAGTGCTCCTGTAGTTCAGTTAGCTGCAGTTAGAGTGCCTCTCTCAGGTCCAGCTTCATCAAGGCCTCTGACACTGCCGTGGGGCCGTAATGGCCGCCGCTAGCCTTCAGCTTCACTCTAACCCATTTTCATTTAGGAAAAGGTCGTCTGCGCACGACTCCGGCTGTTAAATTAGACTGTATTGAAAGATTTCTCCACCAACAAAGTCACAAGGTGAGCGTTAACTTCCCGCTCGTCTCTCTGGTGCTGTCTTTCCCTGTGGCGTCCGCCAATTAGAACTGATTTTCTCTAAAAAAGGATTTGGTTTTCCATTTTTTCTCCCATAAGGACAGTTTTCCACCTTTTGAAATTACCAGTTAATGGGCAGATTATATTAAGAAAAGTGTGCCAGTTAACAGGACTCAATTTGAAGTGTCCTAAAGCAACATAAACACACAGTGTTAGATAACCTGAGATCTTACTCAAGTTCGCACACACTTACTTAAGTTTTTGTGAATTTTCACTGACGCAGTCGACTAGTTTAATACATAACCTGCCCACAAGCTAACATGACACATTGCAGTTTATACACCTAGTACACTTAGAGTTTTACACTTATTTATGGGAAATAACAAATTTAAAGGATTAGTTCACTTCCTGAATAAAAATGTCCTGATAATTTGCTCCCCCCAATGTCATCCAAGATGTTCATGTCTTTCTTTTTTCAGTCGAAAAGAAGTTTTTTTTTGAGGAAAACATTCCGGGATTTTTCTCCATATAATGGACTTCAATGGGGATCAACGGGTTCAAGATTCAAATTGTAGTTTCAATGCAGCTTTAAAGGGCTCTACACGATCCCAGATGAGAAATAAGGGTCTTATCTATTGAAATGATCGGTCATTTTCTAAAAAAAAATTACATTTATATACTTTTTAACCACAAATGCTCATCTTGCAGTAGCTCTGCGATGCACGTCTACGACACGCATTAGATAATCACGTTGGAAAGTTCTTTGTCTGTGTACTTCCGTTCAAAAAGGTAAGATAGAGCAAAAACTTCTGTCTCATTTTTTCCTCCAACTTCAAAATCATCCGACATCGTTGTTTTACCTTTTTTTTAAAGGGCATTTGACTTTGCATGTTCGCTTTGTAAACACTGGGTCGGCACTTCCGCCTACGTCATGCGTGATCTTTCCAATGTGACTGTGTAATGCGTGAGGTCGGGCTAGTGCAAGATGAGCATTTGTGGTTAAAAAGTATAGAATTTTTGTTTGTTTGTTTGTTTTTTTTTTGTTTTTTTGTTTTTTAAGAAAATTACATTGTTTCACTAGATAAGACCATTATTCCTCAGCTGGGTTTGTGTAGAGCCCTTTGAAGCTGCATTGAAACTGCAATTTGGACCTTCAACCCATTGGCTCCCATTGAAGTCCACTATATGGAGAAAAATGCTGGAATGTTTTCCTCAAGAACCTTTCTTTTCAACTGAAGAAAGAAAGACATGAACATCTTGGATGACATGGGGGTGAGTAAATCAGGAATTTTTAATTCTGGATGTGAACTAATTCTTTAATTTATTTAAATTGTCAACAATTAAAATTCATTGCATGCATCAATTTCGCACATTTTATGTAATATTAACATAAATTAAACAAATAATAATAATTTCACATTTCACACTGCCTGTCAAATGTTGCATCCTTCCCACGAGCAAACTCAGAATTATAATATATATATATATATATATATATATATATATATATATATATATATATATATATATATATATTTAAATAATTTAAATACATTTTTACTCAAATATGAGTTCAGATGCAAAAGCCTCTAAATCCATCTGACGTTTTTCTTTAAAATTAGCATTTCTTTCTGGCTACTTTGTATAGGTTTCTATCTACTGGTACTTCTGATTGGGCATGTTTGACGTGAAAGTATTTGATGGACGTATACTATGTGTCAGGAGCATTCACTCGGTATCATTATCTCATTTTTGACCAAGATGGCTTTTAGCTGGTTTTGCATCTGAACTCTTCATATACAGTTTAAGTCAAAAGTTTACATAGACCTTGCAGAATCTCCAAAATGTGAATTATTTTACCAGAATAAGAGGGATCATACAAAATGCATGTTATTATTTATCTAGTACTGACCTGAATAAGATATTTCACGTTAAAGATGTTTACATATAGTCCACAAGAGAAAATAATAGTCAAATTTATAAAAAAGTTTACATATACAGGTCACACAAATTATTTGGTTTTTCAGCATTTTTGTGTATTTGAACCCTTTCCAACAATGACTGTATGATTTTGAGATCCATCTTTTTACACTGAGGATAACTGAGGGACTCATATGCAACTATTACAGAAAGTTCAAACGCGCATAGATGCTTCAGAAGTAAACACGATACATTAAGAGCCAGGGGGTGAAAACTTTTGAACAGAATGAAGATGTGTACATTTTTCGTATTTTGCCTAAATATCATATTTTTTTCATTTAATACTGCCCTTCAAAAGCTACAGAAGGTACTTACATGTTTCCCAAAAGACGACAAAAGTGAAATTTACGCTGATCTTCACACTCCAAAAGTTTTTACCCCCCAGCTCTTAATGCATTTTGTTTCCTTATTTTGCAAGTGGCTGGAGTAGCTTTGCTTTTGCTGCACTGCCCATCAAGTTTTGCATCGCTTCATGCTGCACCACAACAGTGTAGACAACTAGATTATAATGGAAGCAATCTAGTTTTGCATCTTGAGTTGTTGTTTTATTAGCTTCACGCAGTGAAGACAATATTCCGCACCCTTGGCCACTGACGTTAGTGCTACGCTGTTTAAGACTTGTAGGTTTAAGCGACCAGTGTGATATTCCGTCAACCCAGATCCAACATTTTTACGGTGGAGATGTACCAGTCTATTACAGATTGGGCACCGGCACCCAGCCGAAAAGTAGTCACACTCGCACACATCCCAGCAAGGGTGCGTAACTGCGCTGAGTTGCGGTCTCAGCGGTTTAATCTACGATCACGCGCCCACTGTGCCGATTCAGCGCGGGACGTCGCGTCCTGTGCCCCGCGTGTGTCCCTGCCTGGCCGCCATAGCCCGAGCATCAGCGGGGAGGTGCTTCCTAACAGACGGCCTCACAGAACGCCTGCCTCGCATGTGTGCGTGTGTGTGTGTGTGTGTGTGTGTGTGCGCGAGACCAGAACGAAGGCGCAGAATATAAATGCACCCAGAGGTGAAGAGCAGGAATTGTTTATCAGAGCCAGGCTGCAATTTAGAACGGTCCGCACACGCGCACACACATAGAAACAGACTGTCCCTTGTTGATTGAGTGATGCGAGAGCGGTCCAGGGCTAAATGGCCCTGAGCAGCTGGGGTTCTTTAGTAAAGATGTATTCCTGTCTGCCTTTGAAGTCCGTCACACACACACATACGCACGCCTACACGCTCACAAGATGAATGGATGCGTTTGTGTGTGCATCCTTTTCAATCCCTGGACACGTAGCACAGCCACAGAACGAAACAAGCGTGTGTGTGTGTGTCCTCTAAGGCCAAATGCAGACGTGCTATGCTAATGTATTGAAATGTATTCGAACAGATATGTGTGTGTTCATGGGATTAAGTCCATAACTTTAGGGCTTTGGACGGTCTGTCTCGTATAACGGATCAAAAACTGAATCTGGGAATAATTGGCATTCAAGTCGTTTTCATTTACAGTCAACACGAAAACGGGATTCGCAACCTGTTATATTTCCATAATGTGACACGTTTTCGAGTGAAACGAGATGTAAAATGCTTAGGGCGATTCGTTTTATCCTTCGGGAATTGATTGGATCGAGAAAAGCAACAGTTTTGGGCATGAATTCACAGTCGGTTATGAAAGACTACTTTCTTTGCAGAAAAAAAAAAATCATTGGCACCTGTTGATTTAAAATGAAGAGGAGAAAAGTAGTATCGGAGAAGAGGTGGAACATTTTTTTTTTTTTTTTACAAAGTGGCTCCAGAAAATATTTGGACACTTGAGTCATTGTCAAAATTCTTAATTATTAAATTCAATATAGCTTGAATTATATGACGAAATATCAAAACAAGTAGCTTTTTTCACTTGTATGTTTTATCGGAGAATGAGGTTTACAGGGGAATTAATCTGTTTTTCAACAAATCCATATAGAATTTGTGGGATTTGTTTGAAAGAAATAGAGCACATGTAATTTTTAATAAAATGTTTACCAAAAAAAATAGTTAATTATCAAATTTAAAGGGATAGTTCATCAAAAATATCTTAATTTGTGTTCTGAAGATTAACGATGCTCTTAGGAATGACATTAGGACAGAATGTTCATTTTTGGTTGCACTGTCCCTTTAAAAACATCTTTTTTCTGCTATACTATTACACGTGCAAATACCCGAACATGAGCCTTGGGTTTGTAAGCATGCACTTGTGCTGTATGATATTATGGAATCGGTCCGTCAGCGAGTCTCGGCACGAGCGCGAACGGTCACGGAGCTCTTGAGGCGGTTGTACGCCTCATGGTTTCATCCTGTCTTATCCGTCTCAGGTGAGGCATGGGCTTTCAGAGCGTACGTCAGCAGTCCTGCCACGTACGGATGTGGAAAACACTTTGAGGACGGCTGTTCTGACCTCCCTGCCTGGGATTGTCAAAAGTTTCTAGTGTCGCAACATGATTAAACACGAACCGCTGTCAACAGCCAAGGAATGAGTTGCTGGCAGAGTCGAGAAAGCCTGCATTTCCTTCACTTTTGCTGACAACACAAGAATGAACAAGATCTTATTGGCTGACTGTTTCATGTTAGCTTATTAGCACTGTTTCGAAGGCAGCATGTTAATGTGTTTTGGATATCTCTGTGTTCTAGAAGGAAGAGGAAAAGGAGGATGATATGCAAAATCAGTGAGACACAATTTGAAGTGCCCTTTCACATTAGACATGGGAAAATCAGCGGCAGTAATATGATAAATGGCAACACATGTCAGTTAGAATGAAAATAAACATCAGTTATATGTATAGCTATAGTACAGTATATAGTATGACATTATCATAATTAACTGTGTTTTCTTTAAACGTTTATATAAACCTTTATAACGTATATAAAACATTAAAATAATAACAGAAATAATAATAATAATAATAATAATAATAATAATAATGTTATTAAATATTATTAATTACTATGTTTATTACAAATGCATTATTATTATTATTATTATTATTATTATTATTATTATTATTATTTGAATTTCATTAATTTTCTTACTGGTAAAATCTTGCAATAGTACAGTATAAAATTACCAAAACTTTTCAGGTATTTAAAAAGCAATGAAATTGTACTGTTTGTACTTATATATAAAACATAATAATAATAGTAATAATAATAATAATAATAATAATAATAATAATAATAATAATAATATGTTATACATTTAATATGTTTTTACATATTAAAAGTAATATATAAAACATTTCTAATAATAATAATAATAATAAAGTGTTTTATGTGTGTTATTAAATATTAAGTAAATATTACTTAAATAACCTTACATATAACTTTTAATACATACAAACAGTATGGTATAATAATAATAATAATAATAATAATAATAATAATAACAATACTAATATGTGTTTTATGTGTGATTAAATGTAATGTAATATTTTTATAATGTTTATTTAATTAATATTATTATTATTATTAACTTTTAATACGTACAATCAATATGGTTTCCATATTAATAATAATAATAATAATAATAATAATAATAATTATAATAATAATATGTGTTTTATGTGTGATTAAATGTAATGTAATTTTTTTATAATGTTTATTTAATTAATATTATTATTAACTTTTAGTATGTACAATCAATATGGTTTCCTTAATAATAATAATAATAATAATAATAATAATAATAATAATAATAATAACAATGTGTTTTATGTGTGTTATTAAATATTATTAATTAAATATTATTTGAATAATTTTATATATAACTTTTTAAAACGTACAAACAGTAAGGTTTCCTTAATGAAAATTAGTAATATAGTAGTAATAATAATAAAAATTATGATAATAATAATAATAAATGTTTTATGTGTGTTATTAAATATTATGTAATATTTTTAATGTTTAATTAAATATTATTATTATTATTATTATTATTATTATTATTATCATTGTTATTATTATTATTAACTTTTATTACGTACAATCAGTATGGTTTCCTTAATAATAATAATCATAATAATAATAATACAAATTTTATTATTATTATTATTATTATTATTAACTTTTATTACGTGAAATCAGAATGGTTTCCTTCATAATAATAATAATAATAATAATAATAATACAAATGTTGGTCAACTACTGTGAGGCTGTGCATATATAGCTCTTCACAGCAAGTTTAAACATGTTTCATCAGCCAAAACATCCATCAGATTTCTTAACCTTATTCTTATCTTCACCTTCACTGGTCTTGCGCAAGTATGCGGTGCCTTCCAAGTCTTGATGTAGTGGAGTGTTACTTAATACTACTGGAGTATTATGAGCTCATGTAGCATTACTGCTAGAGTAGCTGTGGAGTGTTTAGGCTCATGTGGTATTAACTCAAATCTCTGTACACAAAACACTCATGAACACTCCCCCTATATCAAATGTTTCACCATTGTTTCATACAAACGTTAGTTTATCTTATATATAACCGTAAATTTACACCACAAAGTCTGGTCCAAAGCTCATTTTAGCCAGGAACCGCCCATTTAGACAAAAAGCGACCAACCACTGATTTCATTTTTAAAACCAACCAATCAGATTTAAGCTTACAGTTTTGAGAAAGCCCTTGGTATATCTGTACGGACACTCACACATATAGACTACATGTCTATTTAGCAGATGCCTGTGGTACACTAATTCTAGATACAGTCCTTTGGGACCCCTGGGGTCAGTATTTAGCTTCAGGCACAATGGTGATTGATCAGAACCGGGATCTCATTAACACTTCAGTTCCTGGGTCACACTTAATTGGGATTGAGCTTGCAACCTTTGTGTTAATGGCCCAGAACCATCAAGCCCCCCCAACCAGCACCAATGTCAACGTTGACTGATGGGAATGTTTCAGGCATGTTGGGAGTTTAAATGTGTATGATCACTTACTGGTGTCTGGTGTGGGTGGTTGTGTGTGTGTAACACTGGGAACAGGGTTGTTTTGGCCATGGACTGGACTGCACCGTTGCCAGGGACGAGTGAGTTCTTAGTTTATCCTGCCAAAATTCTCCTTGGCAGTAAAAGGCGATTCAGTTCACTCATTTATTTTTTTTTCTTGTTCCTCTTCTCTTTTCTCTCTAAATAAAACATGCCAGCACTCTCAGCTTGCTTTAGCCTCACACACACACACACACACACACATACATACATACAAAGGTCCCCAGCTGATTCTTTCTGTCAGTGCTCTCTGGTGATGTCTGCCTGTTTGTGTGTTTGTGTGCTTCTGTGCTCCAATGCCCGGTCAAGGACAGTGATGTGTGCGGATACATACTGTACATGCACTCGTTTTTATTTTTCTGATGAAGGACAGCCTTTTGGTCGATCTGTTTTGGTGGCCTCAAAAAGTATCGGGAATTTCTGTGCTTGTCAAAATTGTGGAGCTTGTCCATTAAGTGTTACATATTTAATTTGAGTCTCAAGTGAGTTTTAAGTTTGAATTGAATGTGATGAGGTTGATGAGATTTGTTTTAGTATTTATTAATATTTGAGTATTTAATAAAAAATGAGGCTGTTATTTTTACGTTTTCAGTTTTATTTTAATTTTCATTTGTTTTAGTCATTTCATATGCTTTTGTAATTTTTATTTGTTCTTATTTCTATTTTTAATTTTAAAAATTGTAATACTTAATTTCAGTTAATTGTCAAGGCACCATTTTAAAATCTAATGTTTAATTTCAGATTTATGTTGTCCTTCTGGGCTGCACAGAAATATATTACGTGACCAGTATAGTCTTATTCATAAGCAAATAATCTTATGAGCATTTTTTTTTAAATATATAAACTTTAAAAATACAAATTTTAAATAAATATATAATTGCTTAATTTTAGCTTATTTATTTATTTATTTATTTATTTATTTACTTACTTACTTACTTACTTACTTACTTACTTACTTACTTACTGAAATCTCATTGGTCCCTGTTTATTTTATTTTATTTTATTTTATTTTATTTTATTTTATTTTATTTTATTTTATTTTATTTTATTTTATTTATTATTTTTTTAATCAAATATGTTCTGATTGAAATACATTACATGACCAGTGTAGTCTGATTCATAAGCTATTTATTTATTTATTTATTTACACACATTTATTTATTTAGTTAAATTTATATCTACATTTTTAGATATTTGGATAAAATATTTTCTGTGTATGTGAATAATTGTATTAGTAAAATGTAAAAAAAAAAATAATAATAATAAAATAATTTACAATATTTGTATAAATAAATAAATAAATGTAACTTTTTTTTAACTTGCTGAAATCTCATTGTCCCAAAATATTATTTTATTTTATTTTATTTTATTTTATTTTTATTTTTTTTATTTTTTTTAAACCTGAAACCTGATTGAAATACATTACATGACTAGTGTAGTCTGATTCAAAAGCATTTTTTTTTTTAATTTTAATTATTCAAAAAGATTTACACAAAGATTTTATCTACATTTTAAATATTTAGATAAAATATTGTCTTACACGAATATTATTAAAATGTGAAAGAAAAGAAATACGTTTAAATAAATGTATAACAATTTCTTTTCTTCTCTAATTGTATTATTAAAATGTAAAAATAAAGAAATAATTATAAAAAATGTATAATAATTTTATTATTAAAATGTAAAAATAAATAAATAATTTTAAATAAATGTATAAATATATACATTTGAAATAAATTAATAAATAATTTTTAACTTTTTACTACTGAAATCTCATTTGCCCAAAGTTTTGTTTTTTGTTTTGTTTTTTGTTTTGTTTTGTTTTGTTTTTTGTTTTGTTTTGTTTTATAAATTAAATATGTTCCGATTGACTACCATTGTGCCGCATACAGTGATTTGCTGCTCGAGTTATCACACATGAATAGAGTTTTTACCTTAGTCATGCTTGCAACACCACGTTGGTCACTTGGTCCGAGGCATCAAGCTGGCTAGCCCCGCCCACGGTGAAATCTCATTGGTCCAAAATCCCACTCCATATGGCTGTTTATTAAGCATCAAACACTAGCCTCTTTCCTCTCATTCTCATTGTCTCTCTCTCCCTTGTCCCTTATCTTCTCTGTGGTGTAGTTTGGCAGAGATCTGTATGACAGCAGTGAGATTGTTTTCTCTCTCAGCAGGTAGTGAGACGAAAAGAAAAAGATCAAATCCACTTGGCTTATTGCATGCTTAAAATGCTTACCTCTCTCTTTCTCTCTCTCTGTCTCTGTCTGTTTTCCCAGGGTGCTGTTTTGTCACATTCTACACACGGAAAGCTGCCCTGGAGGCCCAGAATGCACTGCACAACATAAAGACCTTAACTGGGGTGAGTGTTTGTTTATCTGCTCGTGTCTGTCTCTCTCTGAAAGCTAGCGAGGCAGAGAATTTCTTATTCAAATGACGATAGTTTCGAGTTTTTAATCTGGTTTCCTTTGTTTGAGGTTGTAATTCAGGAAAATGTGTGAAGTCGGGTTGAGGAGACAGGCTTATGGTGCTTTTTGTCTCAAGTCAAAGAGCGACTTTAATGAGTTTATGATTTGCGCTTTCTGACAGAGCGGGTAATGGCTGTTGTTACGAAATCAGAGCCCTTGTTCTCGAAAATTCAAAACACAAATGGTCATGGGAGAGATTTGAGCTATACACTAACGTTCAAAAATCTGTTTAATAATACAAAAAAAAAATAAAAATAAAAATCAGATAAATGCTGTTGTTTTAACTTTGTTCATCAGAAAAAAAAAAAAAATCTAGAAGTATTAGTTCCCACAAAATATTTAGCTAAATAAATAAATACAAATCCAGATAAATGCTGTGTTTTCAATTTTGTTTAGCAAAAAATAAAAATAAAAAAATCAATCAGATAAATGCTGTTCTTTTAACTTTTAACTAATCAAAATATAAGTATTACAGTTTCCACAAAATATTAAGCAAAAATAAATAAATAAATAAATAAATACAAATCCAGATAAATGTTGTGCTTTCAGCTGTTCATCAAAAAAGTATTACAGTTTCCACAAAATATTTAGCAACAATAAAAAAAAAAAAAAAAAAAAAAAATTAGATACATTCTGTGCTTTTAACTTTGTTCATCATAAAATCTAGAAGTATCAGTTTCCACAAAATATTAAGCAAAAATAAATAAATAAATAAATAAATAAATACAAATCCAGATAAATGCTTTGCTTTCAGTTTTGTTCATCAAAAAATCTTTAGCAAAAATAAATAAATAAAAAAATTCAGATAAATGTTGTGCTTTCAACTGTTCATCAAAAAAGTATTACAGTTTCCACAAAATATTTTGGAACAATAAATAAATAAATAAAAAAATCAGATACATTCTGTGCTTTTAACTTTGTTCATCAAAAAATATTACTGTTGCAGTTTCCACAAATATTTATCAACAATAAATAAATAAATAAAAAATAGATAAAAATTAAAACATTCCACTAAATGCTGTGCTTTTAACTTTGTTCATTAAAAATATTAAAGTGTTACAGTTTCCACAAAGTATTTAGCAACAACAAATAAATAAATAAGTAAAAATTCATATAAATGTTGTTCTTTTAACTTTATCCAGTTTCCACAAAATATTACACAAATAAATAAATAAATAAATAAATACATACATACATACATACATAAATGCTGTGCTTTTTAACTTTGTTATTCAAAAAATATTGAAGTATTACAGTTTCCACAAAATATTTAGCAAAAATAAATAAATAAATAAATAAATAAATACATAAATAAATAAAAATTCAGATACATATTCTGTTCTTTTAACATTGTTAATCAAAAAATATTAAAGTGTTACAGATTCCACAAAATATTAAGCTAAACCAAAAAAAAAAAACAAAAAAAACAAAAAAAAACCACCACATCAGCATATTAAAATGATTTTTGAAAGATCATGTGACACTGAAGACTAGGGTGATGGCTACTGAAAATTCAGCTTTGCCACCCCAAGAAGAAATTACATTAAAAATATTGCAACTGAATATTTAAAATTGTGATAATTACTTTTCTTTACTGTATTTTTGATCAAATAAATGCAGCCTTGGTGAGCAAAAGAATCTTTATTCAAAAACAAATATAAAAATATTCTACACACCACAACATTTTGAATGTTAGTGTATTTTATACGAATGCATTGATATTAAAATTATGTCCGAGAACAATTATTATAAGCCAATAATTATTCATATAAAAAAAAATAATAATAATAAATGCCGGATATCAAAATTCGACTCCAGTACACTCGACCAAATAAATTAAATAAATTATATACATTCCAACAAGTGATTTTAAGCATTAGAACATCATATGCAATCCAATCAATCACTCAATAAATAAATAAATAAATAAATAGAGATTTTAAATACATGATTTACTTTAACAGTGTTATTAAATGATTAGTATTTTTAAAAATGTTATATCTCAAAAATAGGACGGTAATCAATATAGTACCATATCGCAATATTTTACTACAAGTTTCTCCATATCACTTGTATTTGAACCACCCAAAACGTTTGTGTACTCGTGTGCAATATGTTTGTGTATAAAACAGTATCAAAGGTTACTGTCAACAGTAATAAAATGAAACGTAAGGTTGTCCATACAGTCAAAACAAGATTTATTTTATGAAAACAACAATTGTGCTGTTAAAAACCTGACAGATGAACTGTTTTCTTGCTTTTAGTATCTGTGTATAACTGCCATTGTTTTCAAATCATCTTTTAGTGTAGTTAGAAATGTTGTTTTTCCTACTCCGAACCCTTTAGCCTACGGCAGACCTAGAGATGTCACATACGATTATCATATCAATTGCTGCCATAATCAGACCATCTCTGAAGCGGCGTGCGTGTGTGTGTGTGTGTGTGTGTGTGTGTGGGGACGATTGAAGGCTAATGTAGGACATGTCTGTTAAAGTATCCTCCAGCTGTGAATGGATTCATCTCTCTCTCTCTCTCATAATGTGATTGTAGATTAATTCAGTTCACTGAAGCCTGCTTATACTGCAAGATCAGTTCAGTCTTGTGAATATGCTTGTTGTGGAGTTTTTGGGCAGAAGACATTTATTTACAGTAATTACAGTCACAAATGAGCAAGCCCAAATGAAATCTGAAGACTTTGTGCTTATTTTGAAGGAAAAAATGCAGAACTCTGTGGAATGGATTTGAAAATGTTAGCTAAGGGGGTTAATAAGACTGTAGATGAAAGTACAATCAAAATATTTAATAAGAAAACATATTTGCAAATTTAATAAACAAGCTGGGTATTGCAATTGTAGAAATCTGCAGAGTTCTGTGACGGATGTCTATAGCTGCGTCTCATTTCGGAGGTTGCATCCTCCGGAGGTCGCATTTGAAGGCTGCACACGTTATTAAGGATGTCTTATTTAAGGAAAGTAA